>VMOF01000388.1:1043735-1105774 GCA_011764245.1 Trialeurodes vaporariorum
GCCAGTGGGCTCAGTTTGTTTGAATCATTTTTGACTTTCTCACTCGAATCCAGTAAGACAAATTAGAAAATGTTAATGCGATGGTGCAGAGATTTTCAAAGTATTTTGTTTCGATATGTGGGCTCTTACGACTAAGTCAATCATGATTTTGTCAAGAATTTATTCAAAATAATGGCCTGTAATTATGTTCAGTACTTTTCAAAATAATGTATCCTCCAGTCAAATTGCAAGATTTCTTAACCCTTTGCAATTGACAGCGTTTTATGTACACAAACAAATCTGTGTCATCTGTCCGAGTGTCCGTTTGTCCGTCCGCCAGTCAAAATCTTCGTTCCGTTAAAATCAAAATGATAACCTATAGCGAATCCTCGTGATATGATGTAATGCTGTTGATTCATTCCTACTGGATCGATGCCCTCTAAGCGCAAATTTTAAGGTCATTATTTTTATTCCAAGTGTGTGTTTATTTGTGGTTGATAATGAAACTGTAAAGTTTCGAAATGTCCCACCGTTTCTTTTTTTTTAAATTTTAGCTTCATCTCCAGAAAATACTTTTATTTATTTGACAAATAAGTAGCTAATAAAGTTGTTTCTTTTCATATTTTTGAACAGCCTATGCATATGAAACTATAGGTCCGCGCTTTTTTTTTTTTTCATCAAGGCACTCTAGCCCAAGGTCCATAAATATAAGGTCTGGCCGGTAGCGCCAACTCGGGAAATCCAATGTTTGGGAACCCATACCCCCATTTACTTTAACATTCTTCCCGAGTTCGCCGCCATCTTGGATCAATGGTTTCAAACGGAGAAGTGGCTCCCAAACTGTGGACCAATGAGAGGAGCCAAAAGCTACCGGCCAGACCTTGTATATATGGACCTTGCTCTAGCCCTAACACATTATAGAAGAAGACTGGCCTCTGCTATATCTTTTGCACGGACGGGGGAAAAGCGAAGCCGGTCATGACAGGGGCTGATATTGAGGGCACTTCCCCGCTCGGGGGTTTGAACCAATGGGTCTGTTGCAAACTTTTGCTACAACGATTAAGAGTGTATAATCTAATGTAAAATCACCTGAAAAGAAGTCCATTGGTAGCATTAGAAAGTCATAAAATGCAATAATAAACTCACAAGAGGCGTTTAATGAAATCCAAGATGGCGGAGAAATATCGAGTAATCTGTATGCATGCACCGTAAACATCCAAGGTTGGCCAACTTTGACAACCTCACTGGAGGTAGAGGTTATGTGTTTGTTTACTTTGTGATTGGTTGTGATCGATATTGTGAGGTTGGCTATCCTTGGATGTTCGTGGTGCATGCATACAATTTGCTGGATACTTCTCCGTCACCTTAGATTACATTAAACACCTATTGTGAGTTTATTATTGCATTTTATGACTTTCTGATGCCACCAATGGAATTTTCAGGCGATTTTACACCAGATTATACACTCTTAATTGTTGTAGCAAAAGTTTGCAACAGACCCATTCAACATTGGCTCTTATGAAGCTCTTTAATCCAAATTTTAATCAATTATTTTTTGCAAATAACAGTGTTGAGTCTCACATAAGCTGTACAGTATAGTTTAATATAAGGATCAATTTAATAGCTCCCATAACCTTTCTGCAGTAATTTTTATTGTAAATATCTAACAAATACAACGAGCTAAAGCAAAAGAGAGGCTGATACGTGTTATGAGTCCTATCTCAAAGTGTGTCAGAATGGGCGATCTGAATTTGCTTTGTTCGCCTCACTTTTTTTAACCTTAAATCAAAAATTGTAATTAATTCAGTGGAAAATAGTTTTAAACGAAAGTGCAAGTGTTTAAGAGTATGGCTATCTTGACAGAGAATTTCAATACAACCAGGCCAGAAAAGAAAAGTTAGGTCCAGATAAGAAAAGTTTCCATATTTCTCTTATGTGTCAGTTTCTTTATCGTCCAAACCCGTGGCGTCGCCTGCAGTTTGGCAACAATGTATTATATCCATTTAAACTCATATAAAAATATAGAATTCAGGGGGTGCACAGTGCACAAGGAAAATTCGATATACTTAATAAGTTTAAATGGAGCTGTTGCATTGTTGCCAGACGGCACGCGACGCCACTGGTGCAAACCCTTCCAGAAGAAACAATTATATCTATTTCTGTGTCCAGATAGCCACCCTAAAACACTTGCACTTTCGTTTAAAACCAATCTTAAGTGTATTTGTCACAATTTTTTTATTAAAAATTTAAAGGTTATAAAAAGTGAGGCAAACAAACAAGGCAAACGACGTCCATAAGTCGAGATCTCGATCATGGCTGCCTTCGTGAAGTTTCAATATCAATTGCCTCACAAATTCTCTCTATCTCTATATAGCTCGTTGAGCGGATAAATTGACCGAAACTTCCGTTTAAGTTCGTCAATTTCAACTTTGACATGCTGCATTTCTGCATATCATAACTGAGTACTTTTGAAAACTGAAAGTAACTAGCATTTTTTTAAAACAGTTTTAGGTCTCGGCCTCTTAAGCCGCAATTTTATAATCCGATTCATACCCCCAAGTGGGGAAGCCCAGCCAATGACAGTATCCGGCTTCAAATCTCACTGCTAGGGGCCAAGAAGCTGATTATGAACAATCGTATCCTAATGCTAACGAGTCTATGGTAGAGTAGGTGTTATTCTTATGGATGGTGTCATTACGATAGGTTTCATTCCGATAGAAACCCTCTCATCTCTAAGGGAATTCTTCGATAGCTAAAGAAGGAGTCATCGGCGAATTTCCGCAGCGATGGAAGGTTTTCTATCGGAATGGCACCACCTATGATAAACACTTACTCCATCGTCGACTCGATAACATTACGATACAATCGTTCATAATCAACCTACAGTCTTCTTCTATAATAGGCGAGGTTTATTTAAGATTTTCACCCGAACCAACGATTCTGCATTTTATTATCTCACACCCGAACTGTTTGATCGGCAACGATGGATGGATATGACACCGCTCGCTGCTTTACGGCGCTGTACCCGAACCTCGGAATTTGTACCCGTTCCGCAAGGAAGGGGAGAAAAGAATAACTCAACTGAGAGAGACAACGATAAACAACGATCCTGATTGGCTAGAAGTGGATTTGTTGACTTCGGCGTTTGGTGTTCCCCCAAAAGTTCCAAACCTCGAATCTTCACCCCACACTGTAAATGAAATGGGACTCTTGCGAACTTTTGCTACACACGGGATTGAAGAGTTGATTCTTGTATAAAAATCTGTAAAAATGACGATGAGTACACTAAAAAATCACGAAATTCACTCTCAGAATCGAGCTTAATGGCGGTTCAGCGCAGGTATCATGGGAGATTCCTATCTAAATTGAGACATCTCTGTGTTTCCAAAGAGAAAGTGGCATATGAGATAGGAATCTCTAATGATACCTGCGTCGAACCGCCATTACAATCTTGCCGATTGAGCAGTTTCGTGAGTTCATTACTGAATTATAGACTTTCTTAGCGTGACTTTCGTGATTTTTGCTGGTTTTTACATTAGAATGGACTATTCATTTGCTCCCAGCAAAAGTTTGCAAGAGCCCCATTGGCTTTAAGGCTTTGCTCTAGCCCTATCATTGGCGAAAATACGCTTTTGTGCGGTGTGGTGGCTGCCTGGCTGTTTACGCTGCGGTGGACTGTGGGTTTGGGGGGGGGGGGGGGGTTGAGAGGGTGAAGCAGGTGAAGCGGGGGGGAGGGGGTAGTGGAGAGATCACACTTCACTGCGACCGGCCGCCGAGCCAACTGAAGAGGATCTCGCGAGTGAGAGTGAGAGGAGAAGAGAAGAGAGTGACTCTTCGACGCCTCCTGATCCCCGATCCCCGATTGTGGTTGCGCGTTGGAGGAGCGTATGAAAAAGCAGGGATTTTTGATGCCTCTCACTCTCAAATGCTCGATGCTCATAATAATCCCTTCCTCGCGTTCAAACCCATCACTGTCTCACTCTATCACACCCACATGCCCGCTTCCTCTCTCTATCTCTCACTTGCTCCCCTCTCTCCCTTCTTTGACGCCCATGCTAGTATCAGTGTCTCAATTTCACAGGGGATGCGGGGAGTGCATGGGAAAAAAAGAAAAAGATAGGGAGAAATATATTATCAGAGTGAGAGAGAAAAAAATAGAAAAAGAGAAAGTCAAGCATAAGTAAGTATGTGGATAGTTCCATGTAGAGCGTCCCTATATGTAGAGAGTTAAGACAAGAGGTGTAGTCAACCTCTGATTGGTCAAGTAGTTTTAGGCTCTAAGGGTCGCGCCGCCTTTAGATACGTCTTTGCACATTTGGTTTACCGAAACGGCTTGTTTGTTTTTATTCTCAACAGAGGCTCCACGGTGTTTTACACCAGTCTTAAGAGTTCGACGAGCCTGTTAATTCTAAACATGATATGTCACCCGTTAAGAATGTCTAACTTCCTTATTTTTCGACTCATGGAACACTATGGACATTTTTTTTTTTTTTTTTTTTTTTTTTAAACGTTGATATAATTGGCGAAGAAATGTCATAGAAATCGAATCATAAAATTCTTAAAGATACCGAAGGATGCCTTTTTCTGGTTTTAGCCAGCTCTACAATAATAAACTGTAAGTATTGAAAATTATACAGCTTATTTTTAAGAGTTAAAACATGTGGAATGACCTGATCGGTATAATCATTGTAGTCATTCCTTTGTAGCTTTTACTGTCAATGTGAGGTCAAGCTACAAAAACCGATATCTCGGGCGTCGTATTTGAGGGGTTGAAGTTAAAACGTCTCATATATATATAAAGATTTGTAAAACACCGCCCCGTCATGATATACCCACAGAACGGTGAAACACTCTGTATTTACAGATACACCCTCCAAAAAGAGTTCGCCGGAGACACGGCTTCTATGGTTATAAGTCCGTACGGTTACAAAAAGGAGTCACTCATTCCTTTAGCATTTCTGTGCGTGCGAGCGTACGTGTCGTCACATAACAACGTAATTTCATCGGGTACAACGATATTGGAGGCGTAGTAACAAAAGTCAGCCTGGAAATAAAAAATGAAAAGGAAAACTTTTTACGACTCTTTTAATGCACGACTCTTGCGAGGACGCGAATAGGTTTGAAAGTGGGTTTTTTTTTTTTTTTTTTTGGTGGCTTTGAGATTTTGCAAAAGAGAGGAGGGAAATAATAAGTTTACGAACCCCTAGCCCCTAACCCTATATTCAAGTGCGTGAATTTCTGCAGCACATGTGCTATAAATAAAATCAAAATTGGGGACATTTCCATTCCATTCATGTAATGGAAATTATAGTCGAAAGTTTCCCTCAGAATCAGGCAAAAGTTATAAAGAGTGCGGAGACCAATTATACCGACGCCTGATTCTAAAGGTCAAAATATATTAATCGGAAATAACTGACGTTTCATAGTAGAACTAATCTGTTTTCTTCAAATCATCACCAGTGCCATTGAAATCAGCAGACAAAATTACTCAGTAGCGTAGCCAGGAACTTTAGAGGAGTGTAAGGTGAAAGGAGGGGGGGAGGAGTTTGTTCCGGGGTCCAAAATATGGTAAAGATTTCTCTTAAAACTCAAAAAAGTATCTGTTATTGGGAAAAGTTCGTTATAACAATGGGGGGGGGGGGGGGGGTCCAGACCCCCAGGATCTCAGCCCATTGGCAACGCCACTGCGTGATTATTGTATCATTCATTAGTGCTTAAATCCACCTCGATTACTTATTAAAAGCAATCCTTTTATGTAATCGGAAAAGACGATTTGCCCAAACATGATTACAAGCACGGTTCTATAAATACTTCTCGGTGGATACTCCTTCAATTTTCGGTGATGCAAAATCAGATCAGCAAAGCACGAAGAGTTGAGCCGTATAATCGAGGCGGCTGGTGAGAAGGCGCTGCAAAGCGGCGAATGTCAAGCATTGTTACAACCTGTGCATTACAATTTACAGCTGCACATTACGGCACGCTTCGCTTGGCTTGGTCAAATTTTAAAACCTGCATCAAAGCATCATGAGAAGTATCAACAGTTTTGCCGAATTGAGTGCAGTCTAGAATCTGTCGTTAATGTCGTTATCTTTCGAATGTCCGCTATAACTTGTTTAATGTTTAGCCGCCCCCCGCACCGCGCACCGTTGCGTTGAGATTCCTAAAATAAACTCGTAAAAAGTTGCTGTGTAAATAAATAAATATATGTATGTATATCATTGCCTGAACATCGTTGTTGATTGTGTTTCGCTGTCTTTTCCCCCTTTTTTTTAAGTATTTCGGTTGATAATGGGGTTGTAATACTCTAAAACATCCCATTTTAGTGTGTGCGTTTTTTTAACAGTCTTTACCCCCGCTTTACGTTGTTTGTTTATTTATGTTGGGCTGATTAAGAATTGTTTTGCATAAATAAATAAATAGACATAGACTATTATTTCTCAAATAATACGATACGGACAAGGCGGTTTTAACTGATTTGAAAAATATTAATAGATGAGCTATCCATCAGCAATGGTTTTAAGTTAGGGTGAAAATTTACCCCCCCCCCCCCCCAGGGGTTGGATCCAGACAATTTTTCCGAGGGAAAATTTTGAAATTTGAAGCGTCGGTGGAAGCGATTTCGGGCTCTTTTCTATTGAAAAAAGGCAAAATTTGAGATTTCGGGGGGGCACGTGCCCCCGTCCCCCTCCTCTAGATGGATCCGCCACTGCTCCCAACGGGTTTCAGAAATGTGTCACATACCTTTAAAAATTGGTCTTGAAATTTTCGGTTTGGTCTAATTTACTTCCTGATTTTTTTTCCCCCACTTTTTGACGATCACAGCGACCATTTTGCAACCCCGCGTGAGGCCTCATCATCACTGCGAGGTTTCACTTCCGACAGTTTTCATGATAGCTGTCTCCCTGTGAGCCTGCTCATGTTTTTGATATCATTATGTATCCAATAGCCGTTGTCTCTTTTCTCTCCGCCCATTTGAACACATGTTCTGGAAAAGGATAGCATAGCAAGGGCTAAAACCAACCGACAACCTCTATCTCCATCCTTTCCTAACACATGCGATCAAATGGGCAAGAGAGAGAGAGAGAGAGGAGAGAGAGAGAGAGAGAGGGGAGAGAGAAGAGAGAGAGAGAGGGGAGAGAGAGAGAGAGAGAGAGAGAGAGAGAGAGAGAGAGAGAGAGAGGAAGAGAGACAGAGCAGAGAGAAAGAGAGAGAAAGAGAGAGAAAAGAGGAAAAAAGAGGGAGAAAAAGAAGAAAGAGAGAGAAAGAGGAAAAGAAAGAGAGAGAAAGCAGAGAGAGAGAAAGAAAGGGGAAGAAAGAGAGAGAGGGGAAAGAGAAGAAAAGAGAAGAGAGCGCGCGAGAGGGAGAGAGAGAGGGGAGAGAGAGAGAGAGAGAGAGAGAGAGAGAGAGAGAGAGAGAGAGGAAAGACAAATTCCTGGCTACGGCTGTGATTGTATCACTCCATCCTCTCAATAATTGATTCGGTGGGTCATATACCACTTCGAGATTTTCCAAATTAGCAGCTCACTTATTTCGAGGTTCCCTCGCCCTTGTTGTAAAGAAGAAGAGAGTTGAAAAGGGGGGGGGGGGGCTGGAACGACGACATGAAAAAAAAAGGAAGGAGAATAAACATGACAAGCGAGAATCGAACCGAAACTTTTTTCTCCCCCCCCTCTCCCCCTATAGGAGTGTGAAACCTCGACCCGCCTCTCTTCAGCAACAACCGGCGCCTGACATGCACACGAAAACTTTTTTTCCTTTTTTCCGTGTTCTCCTTTTCCGCTTTTGATCCCTCCCCACCCCCCACCCCTCTTCATCCCTTATCAGCTCCTTCTTGAGCAGCTAATTAAGATTTAATCTTAATTTTTCCTTTTAATTGAAAAAGTTGGTGTCGAGAGGAGGACTATATATACGACAACGACGGTCGGACCAACTTGACGGTGAGATGGAAGAAGGTCAGGGGTAGTGGGAGGGAGGGGGAGGGGAGGGGGAGGGGGAGGGGGAGGGGAGACATGCGATCTTTTAAAACAAGTTGTGCCGAGGGAGGAGAAGGAACGGAAAGTGGAAAGTGGAAGTGGCCCGATTCTAGTCATGGGTGGGGAGGAGTAAAGGAGAGGGTATAGAAAGAGCAGGGGGCAAAGAGTGCGATGGTAAAGGAGCAGGAGTTAGGTGGAGGGGGGGGGGGGGTAAAGGGAGGAATTTATGTGGAGGCACGTCGGTGGTGCTGGATAGAATGTGTAAACTTGAGAGATAGTGAACACAGCATCAATTTGTGGCCAAGAAAAACAGCTGCAGAGGGGGGTTGGGGGTTGGAGGAGAGGCGAAAAAGGGAAGGAGGTGGAGATGGAGGAGGAGGATGCTGTAAAGAGAAAAAAGCCTAGAGAAGAGAAGAGAGGAAAAGAGAAGAGGAGAGAAGAGAAGTGAAAGAGCAAGAGCGACTGTACAGTGGAGGAAGCGAGCGTCAGCGTCTGTTGGTTCTCATGCATACGCATCGGTGATGCCAAAGTGCCTGGTCGCAAACAGAGGAGCGTCCCCCTAATCATCGACAAAAAATTTACGAACGCCTGAAAAGACCAAACGGAATTTTTTTCTAAAGTTTCGCCAAAAAAAACCAAAAACAAAAACAAAAACGCAGGAAACAAAAAACAAAAAAAAATCCAAAAACAAAATAGAAATCAACCTCGGTTCAACCAACGATGAGGTACACGGAAAAAAAAAGTTGGGTACTTTTACCTCAAAGTTTACGTCTATTACACCGGCAAAAGTTGAGTAAGACATTCCCAAATTATTGGGAAGGGGGGGGGGGCGTTAAAAAAAACAAAAACACAGAAAACAAAAAGCAAAAAACAAAAAAAATCCAAAAACAGAATAGAAATCAACCTCAGTTCAACCAATGATGAGGTACACGGAAAAAAAGTTGGGTACTTTTACCTCAAAGTTTAGGTCTATGACACCGGCAAAAGATAGGTAAGACATTCCCAAATTATTGGGAGGGGGGGATTAACAAACCTCTTAAATTGCCTAACATAATATGTTTCTTCACTTCTCTGCTGTGTTTTGTTTTCATTTTTTTTTTTTTTTTTTTTTTTTTTTTTTTTTTTTTTTTTTTTTTTTTTACTAAAGCCTCGTTAAAGAAAGAAAAAAAAACTGCAATGAAGAAAACTTCAAGCGGCGACAAAATACGAAAATATTTGGAATGAAAGGATCGGTAAGCTGATTATGAACGATTGTATCGTAATGCTTATCATGTTGATGATGGAGTGCGTGTTGTCTTAAGGGTGGTGCCATTCCAAAAGGTTTCATTTCAATAGAAACCCTCCCATCTCTACGGAAACTCTCCGATAACTCGAATCAGGAAGGTGATCCATCACTGAGGATCAAATCGGTTGGGTATCGTTATCGTTTACAAATAACCTTATGGGAGGCTCGACTGATGGAATCGTTTTGAGCCCCTCGTAATGATTGAAATGGACGAAACAAACGACTAGTCGGAGGCTGAAGTGGGAATCTCAATCGTTTGAAGCAGGAAGAGGTGAAAAGGGGATCACCTGCGCGATCGAGTTGCGCAGAAGCAAGCCCATTTGATTTAATGCAAACGATAACGATAACGATATCCAAAAAGCCGATTCTCCGTGATCACCTCCCGGGAGTCACCGGCTAATTTCCGCAGAGATGGGAGGGTTTCTCTCCGAATGACACCACCAATAAGATAACACGCACTCGATCATTGACTCGATAAGCATTACGATACGATTGTTCATAATCAGCCTGCAGTATAGTCTCTTGATGGAAATATTGTATAGGGAGTACCGACACGAGCTGGTGTTAGGACTATCGCGTCCTAACACGCGAGCAGAAGTCGACGACATAGAAGGCTCAAAAAAAAGAGTCGATGAGTAGATATCCTCTGATAGAATAGTAGTATCCTTGTATAATTTGCAACACATTATCAGCGTATCCGCAAACTTAGCCGAAGGAAAACATACGTGTCAGAATTCCTTTTCCCTCTTATTTCTATGAAGACTATTCTGATAGAAATATAAGTATTTATAAAGTACTTAAAAATATAAATTCGGGTGATCCCATGTTGCGAAATGGAAATCTTTAAACCCTATCAACATATTGAGAATCGTCTTCTTCTGGAGAATCTAAGAACCTTGCGCAAAGTTTTGTCTTAACCCTTTCAATGCCAAACCGAAGTATAATTGTTTCGCTAACTTGATCTGCCTCACTCAATTTCAGTTTTGTACTGTAAATAATTGTTGTCTCCAAATTGGTAAAACTTGACAAATATAGATTCTCGGGCACCTTCAATCTATTGAGTATGCAAAATCAGCACCGCGGTGTGGGAACATTTAACTATATTTGCTTAATTTTAGCGAGCGAACATTGATTTGTCTTGAAAACCTAGTAGTAGTAGTGAAATACCAATTAAAGCCGGTAATGATGCGGTTCAAGAAAAATTGCCGAACATTCGCGAAAAATTGCCAGAATTTGCAGAAAATTCTTCATAGAGCACCGCGGTTGGAACATTTGTTGCCATTTGTTAATTTGCACAATCATTGATTTGTATTGTAATACCTAGTCCTTTGAAAATAAATTAAATAAATATTAAGAAAAATTGAACATTAAAAAATTAAATAATGCAGAAAATTATATAAAAAAAAAGTTAAAAATTTATCATTTGTTAAAAATGCCAATTATAATTTTAAATTATTAAAAAATTGGGATATATATTAAATATTAAAATAAATAAATAAATAAATAAATAAATAAATAAATAAATAAATAAATAAATAAATAAATAAATAGCCATTAATCATGCCAATACTAACGCCCAAGTATGCTCGTTTCTATGAATGGGTGTACTTGGCACAATATTAATTTTACACTCACAATAGTTGCGACTGCAAATTATTAGCGCAGGAAAAATAGTGTTGGCTCGAGCGCCTTCAATCCATCGTGTATGCAAAATTAGCACCGTGGTGTAGGAATATTTAGCTACCCTCTTAATTTGACCCTGGTAAAAATGACGACTAATGACTATTTTATAAAAACGACTATAAACATACTTGATCAACTATGTTTATAGTCGTTTTTGGATCAGTTTTAGTCGTAATTTTTAGCAGGAGTGAGAGAGCAAACATTGATTTTTTTTCGAAAACCTGGTCGTAAAAGGTTTAAAATAAAACAATAACAATAAATAATAATAATAATGGAATAAATAGAGATGTAAACCGTGACTGTAGTAGGAACATAATTAAAAAAAAGAAAAAAAAAAATAAAAAATAGTGACATTGACAAAATAGGAAAGAAAAAAATGAGGGGGAAAAAAAAAAACAAAAACATTGCAAAAAAAAAAAACAAAAAAAACGAAAACAAAAAAAAAACAAAAACAAAAAACAAAAATATACCTCAGCATGGTAGGCATTTGGGGTATGATATACTCCCATTTTCCGATGTTTATTTTTAAGAAATCCAAAGTATATAGTTTAGTATAAGAATTCGTAAGTAAAGATAGGGTAAATCGGCCTAAGTCTCAGATAAAGACTCGCTGACTGCTCTAAATACCAACTACTTACCCATAATAGGTGAAAAAGCGAAATAATAATAATAATAATAATAATAATAAGAACAATAATAATAATAATAATATATATGGACGAAAAATCATGAAATTTAAGAATTTTCTTTTTTTTCTGTCCGGTGATCCGACAACGGAGAGAGAGATGTACGCACTCGCTTTTCTCCGGTTGTTCCTGTCCCCCCTCCCTTCACCCCACATCGCCCCTCCCCTCCCCTCCCACCTCATCCCCATCCCCCATTTCCCACCCTCACTAACCATCCCCTCGCTCCCTCTCACCGAGTTTCCACACCAAGATCCCCCGCCACTCTGTCTCCATCCCTTTCCGCGCGCAGATAAGAGCAACAGATTAAATTACTCACTCCTTTCAGAATAACCGAGGAATTTCTCAACAAAAACACATTTCTGCCTCGGAATCGTTTTGAAATGTTGGTTTTATTAAAATGTTTATTTGAGGCAAACATTTGATGGCTATTCCGGAGACTCCTGTGGTGAGTATGGGGCGCCAGGGGAGGGGCGGGCAGGGGAGGGCAGGCAGGGGAGGGGAGGAAGGGGAGGTCAGAGCAGAGAACGGCGGGCTAAGATTTGAGGAGCTCAGTCTCCTCTTCCCCCCCCCATCCTCCGCGTCTCCTCCCCCTCCCTTTTCAAAAGGGGGCCTTTCGCTCATAACCTTCTATTTCACCACCCTTCAACGTTGTCCTTTTTTTCTGCCGGCGTCATCGATTTATATATTCTTAGCTCCCAGTTTATTTTCCTCTTTTTTAAGGGGCACAGGAGTAGTGTGTGTGTGTGTGGTGGTGTGCGTGTGTGTGGGGGGATGAGTCAAGCTTTTTTTTTTTTTTTTTAGCCGCAAAGTAGGTATCTCGGGATTTGGAGGGTGAGTTTGTGATAACCCCCACCCATTGATGCGTTGAGCAAACATTTGCTCGAGCTCCGGCCGGAAGGTGGAGTTGGGGTTGGGGAAGTGGTGGGGGGATGAAAGGGGTTGAAGAACGCAAATAAATTAGCGCTGGGGAAAACGCACTGCTTTCGGGCTTTCGGTGTTGTTGCGGGGGGAGGGGGGAGAGCAAAGAAGAGAAAAGCTGCCTAAGTCAAAAAAGAGATTTCGCTTGAGACGATTATTCCGAAAGGTCGGCTTAACCGCAGTGTTTTGTCGAGATTCTTTTTTTCTTTCTTTTATTTAAGCATACGTTCTTTTTTTTTTCTTTTTTTCCCCCTTTTTTCATATGAACTGAGCACACCATAGAGTGACTGAATTCAGTTCAGAATGCTATGTAGCTTCAGAAAATTTTCCAACCGCAAGCTGATAGGCCAATAAAGCTGCCGTTTTGCTTACATAATGGCATTATTCAGTTCACCGATGATTCTACCGGTTGATAAAAGATTACACAGTTCCGTTCAGTGTGTATGAAAGTATTACACGAAAATACTCTGGTCTGTAATCTTTTCTCAATCGGTGTAATCGCCGTTGGAATATTAAAACATCCGCAAGTTTTTTTGAAGTCATCGACGACTACCTATTCAGAAATATTACAGATGCGGGTATGGGGCTCTTGCAAACTTTTGCCGTAAGGAAATACATAATCCATTCTGATGTAAAAACCAGCAAAAATCACGAAAATCACGCTAAGAAAGTCTATATTTCAGTAATTAATGAACTCACGAAACTGCTCAATCAGCAAGATTGTAATGGCGGTTCGACGCAGGTATCATGGGAGATTCATGTCTAATTTGTCACTTTTTCTACGGAACTATAGAGATAAGTCTCAAATTAGATAGGAATCTCGCGATGATACCTGCGTCGAACCGCCATTATGCCCGATTCTGAAAGTAAATTTTGTGATTTTTCAGAGTGCTCATCGTCATTTTTACAGGTTTTTATGCAAGAATCAACTCTTCAATCCCCTGTAGCAAAAGTTCGCAAGAGCCCCATTTTAATGCATTACAGTAATACACTGAGCTCAACCGTGTAATCTTTTGTCAACCGGCGGAATCATCGATGAATTGAAAATTTGCATTTATTATACGCAAAATGGCAGCTCTGTGTCAGACTTCTATGTTTATGACTTCAGTCAGAAAACACCATAGTGACGGCTCGCGCAGATTTATGTACACATATTCGAAGCAAAATCAATGTTTTTGATGAAAGAGAAATACGTCAAACGAGCGAAATTATGAATCATCAAACTCCTTCAAATATGCACAAATAATAATTAAAAACACGGCTCGGATATACTGCCGCTTCATCAGTCATAAATAATTAAGGGTCCATCAGATTGAGAAAGACAGGGTTCATAATCAATCAAATCCCTTTAACATTGAAAAATTTTAAGAATTCATTGTCTTGTCTTGTTCCTTAAGGAAGAGTCAATTTAAACTGACGTCATCTGAAGCATGACTCGGGACTGCGTTATCAAAAACTCCTTGCAAGTATAAATTATAGTACCATGTCCTCTTGAATTGACTTATTCCTTGAGGAAACATCCCCCCCCCCTTTATTTAGATGATATTTTAATGCTGACATAATTTTCATTATTCCGCTTTTCTAATTTTGGTTTCATTTGAATTTCCATCGAGCGATATCGTAGTTACAGGTTGAATCTTAATCGTACGATCAAATGTTCGGAATATTGCCACAACTTTTGGTCTTGATTTTCCTAAAATCATCACAATTAATCCTACATTTGTCGCGGTGCAACATCAGTCCAACCATTTGTAAACTTTGGTAACTTTGGTAACCATAACTTTTGTTTCAATACGTTTGCAAGCAGCTTCACACCACATACTGCCGCGAAACCATCAGCCTCATTTTGTAAAAAATCCCGAAATTTTATAATTACTTAATTTGGGCGGTGGGGGGGGGGTGAAGAAGAATCTAGAAATCTGACAACACTTGACTATATGCTATCAAAATAATAGCATATAAATAAACCGGTACAATGTTTAGAAGGAGGTTGGTCGGAGGCTTAAAGGTCGCCACTTGCTGGGCGCGATTGATGAAAACTCAAACATAAAAGATTCACCAAGTAGGCGTTTTAGGGTACTATCATCCTAAATCCAGCACTTCGTCCGGTCATTTATACCTTAATAAACAGAGTGGCTCTCATAATTCCTTGTTCACCACCTCGCTTGTAAGTACCGAAGTTACCCTTTCCAAATTGGGGTCGATAGCGTAGGGGTGCATGGCATTTACAGCTTTATTTCGACCAATCTGGTGCGAGGGGTATACGTGGATGGTGATGGTATGAATGGTGGTCTGGAGCCACTTGGGAACGGTGGATTTTTAGGGCACCCAAATTCAAAATACAGCCAACTTCAAGTGAACTTTCGCTATCGAATATTATTAGATAACAATACCAACCTAACCTATACATTCAAGGAAACTCAATTGTGTTTTTAAGGTGTTTTTGAGGCATCAATGGCATCAATTCGATTTTGAATTCACCTCCGGAATTGAATTCAAAACAAAATTGTTGCCATCAGTGCATAGGTTGGCAATGACTTTGTATTATTCTGTTGGATAAGTATATTTGTTGCGAAAATTCGCTTCCTATTTATGACGATGGGAGGTCGTTGTGATGACTTTTAAAAATATATACGTTCACGGTGAAATTACTTAAAATTATTCTCCGAGCCGATTTTGTTATTCGAAAGAAACCATGTGTAGCAGTGGCGTAGCGTGCGATTTGGCAACGTTATATTGAGTCCGAAGGTGTTCACCGAACACCTAGTAGTTCGATTTTTTTCGTGGGTTTAAATGGACAAACTTCAAAGTTGCCAAATTGCAAGCTATACACCGCTGATGTGTCGGTATGTATTTAAACATATCTATAGCCTAGTCAAAAGCTCTGCGAAAGATCATTTACTCACGTTTTTGCCTGTAAGAGTAAAAACAGATGAAAATAAGTACAAACCCAAACATAATACATATATTCTAAAAGTACATCTGATTTCCAAGAAAACCAGTTAGATTTGGGTCAAAGATTCCGTCCTTTGGTCCTTGCAATCAGACACCAAAAAAAGCCAGGCAACTTCAAAAACACAGAAATAATCCTCGGAGAAAACACTTAAATTTTGAAATTTTATAACAGTTTTTATTTTTTTTTTATTTTTCCCAGTTCACCCTGATTTTACCAACCCCGAAGAGTGCCGCCCGGGACAAGGGTACCCACCCACGCAACCCCCTCGACACCTCCCTTCCCGCCGACTTCTCTCTCTACCATTCGCTCCCTCTTCTTACGACTGTCTAACTGAATCCCTCCTGTCAACAATCCGTATTTTATAATCGTCATTATTTTCTCGTGTGTGAATCGATCGAGAATAGGCATGATATATCAGTCATATAGGAACTAGATAGGGAGAAGGGAGTATATGGAAAAGTAAAGCTAGGATTTACCCCCGATCGTAAAACTGAATGCGCGGTTGAATGATTGCGTGGAAAAATCGGCATATTTTTTTATTGATTTAAATGGGTCTCTTTCTACAACAACATGGAATCTTGACTTTATTACGTAAAATTAGGCAAAAATAACTAAAATAACTCATTAACTCAGCAAAAGCCCTTAAATTTTTAAACAATCCGCGCTACCTTAGACACTCTTTACTCCGGCATACTACTACATAGCCAGAACCACCGAGTACTAATAAACAACATTGTAACTATACAATGGTGGAATTTCCTTCTAATGACATGAAATAATGGCAGCATTTGCTGTTTAGTCTTTTCTGGCTCATCAAATATTGCAAAATAAGACAAGAATTTTTTGCATCTAAACAAAAGATTCAAATGTTTGTAAGTAAGTTATGTTGATGTTTATATCGACGCGGTGATTTCGTCTACGTATAGTTGCGTGTCGGTGATAATATAGTGTCTATACACTGAGAGAAATCACTTCTTTCAAAACAAGGAAACACGTTTACTTCTGACAGTTTTCCTTGAGTGAAGTAAAGTTCCGTTGCATAAAGGAGAATCACTGTCACAACAAGGAATCTTTTACTTTGTAGCAGCAGACATTTTTCTTGGGTTAAAGAAATTCCCCCTTAGTCAAATATTTCACTGTGCAGTTTCTTTAACACCAAAAAAATACACCTTGGATTAAAGAAAGAATTCTCTCAGTGTAGTGTAACGCGGGTTTTTTAACCCTCGAGTGGTCGCGTTGATGACATAGGTATACGTCATCCGGCTACTTGTTTTTCCGTGTATTTTTTCTAATTTTGAATTTTCAAAATTGAGATTTTCAGTAGCTGCCCTTCTTGGATGGGACAAGAGGGTTCCGAAGTTTTTTCTTTTTTTTTTCCTTTCAAAACTGGGAAGTTACTAAGCGTCAAAGTAGTTGGATGACGATTGTCATCCACGCGACGCTTTCAAGACGCGTTTCTTTCAAGTTTCGAAAATTCTAAAATTTGAACTTGAATATACATCCTACGAGAGATACAAAAAAGTGCATTTCTTTGAAATCATCATTAAAAATGTTGCCTAAAATATTGGTACTTTCAAAACTGGCAAAATGTGAATTTCTCATTTTTTAGTTTTTCGCCATTTGCAAAACAATGGGTCGGAATTTTTGAAATTTTGTCATTTGAGTTACTGAGGAGAGTTTTCCTTATCGATTGAGTATGCATACATCCATTTTTAGGCTTAGATTGGCAGACTTATAGCCATTTTTAAAAATGTCATCCAAGCGACGTTTTATGTCACAAATGCAAGCGCGATTACTCGAGTGTTAACATAGAGGTGATTTCCTGAGTTAACGAGTGGGTTTTGATGACAGTTTTTAACGAATTTTACCGAACTTTACGGTTGAAGCAATGTATCATATTACCACAGAATAATACAATCAGAACGGAAACTCCCATGAGAGCCAATGGAAGCAAGTTTGGAATTTAACGGCACCAATAGGCAACGCTGTGGTCCTATATCCCAACATGGCAGACGTGTGTGATTTGTGTTGAAAATCATTTATTTCTGTAAATTCTGGAAAAAAATCTTAAGTTTCCGGCCTCACTTTTATTCTGTTGGCATTTCAGAATGAAAATTTCGCGGATCATGTCCTATATATTTTTTTTTTTCGCGCGCGAATCCAGATGTAAACATCCTATATCCCAACATGACGGAGGCGAAATGAATTTGCTTCAAAATCCGACAGAGTTTCCGTTCTGGTTGTATTATTCTGTGATATTACTGTAGCAAACGTACGCAACAGATTTATGTTAAACAATGTCAATATTACTATCCGCGCAGTTTGGCAACCATGGCAGGAAGTCAAACCGCCGAGAATAAAATTTGTAGCGTGGCGGGGGAGGAGGCGTGGAATTGGCATCACCAGCCATAATAATTCCAAAGAAATATTTTAAGGCTTTTCAGAAGAGATAGGTTATGAGGGTGAACATTGGCGAGGAGCGGGAGGGGGCGGGAAGGGGGGATAAAGAGAGTATAAAGGGGGGTTGTGAGGAAGTTCCGTGTTCTATCAGATCGGTAGGTAATTTGAGCTAAAACCAGCATACGAATGTGATCGATGGACAAGCTTATTACTTTCCAGTTTAAGGAAATAAACACGCACGAGCAACGTTGCCAAATTCCTCCAAATACAAAATCAAAAATGTAATGGGGCTCTATATGCAAAATTTAGTGACATGTAATTGAAGAGTTGATTCTTGCATAAAAACCTGTAGAAATTACGATCAGAACACTAAAAATCACGAAATTCACGCTCAAAATCAAGCTTAACCCTTTACTCGTTTTTCTTTTCTAGTCTATTTCACATTTTATTCCATTCTTCATCCGGATAAACGCGATTATTGATGAAAACATGTACTAGCGGGGACAAAGATACCCAGTCAGAATATGCAACACGCAACACACCTAATACACGTCTTGAATGGGATGCTGTGTATTGCTTATTGCATACCCTGGCTAGGTATCTTTGTCTCCGCTAGTACACGTTATGATGTCTTCGGGCGCCTTCAATGTATTGTACAGGCAATTTCAACTCCCCCGAGTACGAATAGTTAACTACCTTCCCTTTATAAACGGAAGAGTGGCGTCCTTTTAAAATAACCTGGGACCAAAAAATGTTACGTCCTAACGGACCCGCACGTAGATGATCGGTGAGTTCTTAGGGGGGGGGGGGAGGAGGAGGGGGGTATAAACCACCTGCAATCATACTTACGTGCGCACCATCCAACATCTTTCGGAGGACCGCCAAGCCGTCATTATTTGGTCCGTGGCCCTTAGAGGGTTAACGGTAATCAGGGCTGATTTTTTGCAAGTCACTCACCATATTAGTTGCAGAAGAATATAGGAACTAATCAAAATGACCCTAAAGTTTACCATCTATCTGTGAAGACTTCATTTAATTAACATCAAAAGGTTTGACAATTACTGTTTTCTCACTAATTGTGTCATCAATTACACTCCTATCCCAACTCTGACATCTTGTATTAGCCTTTTTATTGCTATACCTACCACGTTGATTATGGGGAGATTGTAAGCCCTATTTTCACCATGTTAAGTAACCAAACTTTCGGTACACAAATCTCAAGATCATTTCCACCTAGAGAGCTCATTTTTTTTCCAAAATGTACATTTTGACAAGCTGAACGCTTTTACCTAACTTTTATTATTATTATTTTTTTTTTTTTAAATTAAAATTTCGAAACTAATTTTATTTTTTAAAAAAATCTCTTGGGATACGAGTTGTTTTTTTGCATATTTTGTTTAAATTTCAATACTTCTCCAAATAACCATGCAATAAAAATTAGTTAACTTTGTTTGTCTATTAAAGACAAAAATTAATTAAAACAAAAATGAGCTGTCTAGATGCAAAAGAACTTGAGTTATGTGTACCGAAAGTTAAAAAATGACATCTTTTCAGGAGAACAGTTTAAAGTGGAATTTTTTTTAAAAAAGAAAACTATCCTAACATTTCCCTGCCCAAGAGTCTCTATATCCTATTATTTTATTTAAAAATGATCCTTGAGACATATTGAACATATAATAAAATAAAAAAAAAATTAAAAAAAAAATGTTTTGCTTACAACCTCCCTTTATGGTAGAAGAATAGGCAACGTCGCACGCGTCTCCTCTCGTGTTCTTTGAGCTTTGGCTGCGGATCCTTGCACGCTAACCTCACTCGCGTGAAAGTTGAAACTCCTAAGCACGGAGTCACAAGAGAGAGAGGAGAGAGGGGTACAAAAAACAACTCGAGCTAAAGCTATAGTGCAACAGTCAGTAGAGCTCGGCTCAGAAGTGTAGGCGCACCTAAACCATAATCTTTGGCGAATTTTCAACGTTAACTCCTTCAAATCAAACCGAACTTGCGGCTCTGGCCTTATTATTTTGCGTTTAAAGTGTTCCTCATCGAAGAGTGAACACTTAATTTCAATTTCATCGAGTAATATCAGAAATAATGTTGACAAATTCCAAAGATTATCGGTCCAGGTGCGCCTACACTTCTGAAATTACCTCTAACCCCGGTGAGATTACAGAACTACATTCAAATAAACGGGACTGATTTCGGATTGTTTTTCTTTTACAATCCGTCTATCCTATTCCTTGTTTTAAACCATCTCCTCTCTGCCACCCCCCTCCCACTCTTTCCCTCTTATAATATATTTTCCACAAGTTTTTAAGCGTGCAGTACTCAGTGGCGTGGTGCGCAATTTGGCAACTTTGCAATGAGTCAATTTAAACTCACGAGAAAGGTCGAATGCGAGGGTGTTCACCGAACACCCAATAGTTCGATCCTTTTAATGGGTTTAAATGGACACATTACAACGTTGCCAAATTGCATGCTACGCCACTGGCCGTACTATATATAGTGGTGAGCTTCTTGAAATAGTTTTGATCATATATAGACTGTTTCAGCAGAGCGATTATTTCGTATCGATTGATGTTCAAGGACCTCTGGCTTCAAACAAACTCTGGTTCAATTTAATTTCTCCTTAAGCGCATTTTTGAACGAGAAAGGCTATTGAATCAGAGGGTTGAAAATCTTGAATCCGCACTGTCACTGACTTTCGCGTGATCGAAAAAAAAATGTATTAATTTAATTAAGGTTATTTTAGTAAGAGCAATCAAATTTTCCGAATGCTCGAACTCAAAACTCAATGGAGTTCAGAGCCAGCTTGTTTCTAAATCGAAAAAAAAAATAAAAAATAAAAAACACACAAGGGCTGGTGACGTTTTTATTCATTACTTTACTTAGGAAGAGTAATTACAAGAGTAATATATTTACAATCAAAAGTCAGTACCAAACACATAATAACTTGACGTATTAAAAACAGTAAGTTTAAAAATTTCCGAAAGAAAATAGAAAGCTGAAAACAGTGGCGCAGTTGCATGGGTCTAACATTTTGCTTCTTTATATTAAGAAAATTGAAGTACTTGATGTACTGAAAAATAGAAAAGCCTTTTTTTTTTTTTTTTTTTTTTTTTTTTTTTTTTTTTTTTTTTAATAAAACATAAAACTCCTGTTTTGGAGATACTCTCGCGTAAATGTTGCAAAAAAATAGTTTGTGCTGTGAAGTCATAATAATGCGGAATTTCTTTTTTTCAACAATGTATATTTTGGGCCAAAACAGCTTATCCGGAACTATGAAACTAAGAAACAAACCAAAGACATCCTAGTCTCCAGCTCACCAAGTACTTTTATTTGCTAACAAAAAAACACACCAAAATTCAGACCCTTACATTTTCCCCTATTTTGTCTATTTTTGCGATTTTTCATTTCTTTTTTATTTTCTTCAATTTTATTTTTTTATTTTTTTTAAATTCATTAAATTCTCATGATTTTGTGGGAAAATGAATCTAGTTAGGCAAGTGAAAGTCCCCTAAAATAACACACACAAATTGTAAAGGAAAAATCAATATTTCAACCAACGGTCTTATTATTCAAAGATCAAAACAGGGCGTGAAAAAATATTGGAAAAAATTCATTAAACACCCTTTAGGATCCTTGTGCGGAAAAGAACATTTGCATGACGAAGGTTCCAAAAAAAAACAAACAAAACAAAAAAACAAAAACAAATTTCTTCTAAGATCGTACGCACACAGAAAAAGAGGCTTGGTAGAATTTACCATTTGCATAGCTGATTTTGGAGTCTGCTATCAAGTATGGTAAATTTTACCATCATATGGTGAATGCAACGTACCTTGTGGTAAATTAAGATAACCTGTTGTTATAGTGTTGGTACATTTCACCACAAGGAACGTTGCATTTACCAAATTATGGTAAAATTTACCATACTTGATAGCAGACTCCAAAATCAGTTATGCAGATAGTAAATTGTACCAGTCTTTTTTCCCGAGTACAAAACAGCGGTTTTTCTATCCTCCATTTTAATTTTTGTATAACTCGGGGAATTCTGTTTTAGTTTGCAGCCAATTTTTTGAAGACCAATTACAAGCTTGCGCATCGTACACATGGAAAGAATAGGCATGACGCGATTTCTCAGATTCATTGTGAGCACTTCTGTGAACGATTCCTCCATGAAAGAAAACACATGCTCCTGAAATTTTATCCAGTTATTAACGATGAAAAGTTTCAAATCGTTGCGCTTATCTTAAATAAGTATCAATCGGAAAGCGTTGCATGCAATTTGGTAAAGTAACGGTTTGCCCATTTAAACCCGTAAACAAGGTCGAACTAGAGTTTGTTCCGTGAACACCTTTGCATTCCGCATTCGACCTTTCAGATGGGTTTAAATAGACACATTACTACGTTGTCAGATATTACGCTACGCCACAATATCAATAATATGAAAAAGAACAAAACAGGGTCAAAGCTAAAATATCAATTAAAATACAATAAAATAATCGTGGGACGTTTCGAGGCTCAAACGGCACTCTTCCTCAGCCACTGAACGAAAAAGTTCGTTAAGGACACAACCAAGCAAAGACAAAAGCGACGAAAACAAGACAGCTGTAAACAACCAAAACACGGTGACCCGAAAGTACGAATCACGGAGGCTGTCTACCGGGTGGCTCCAAAGTTTGAAAAAATTGGTTGTACACAAAAATTAAATTGTCCACATCTGCTCGGAAATTACATGCCTTGCCCCTGTTCCTTAATATATGAACCATCTCCAACATCTAAAAGCCAAACTAGTTCTTTTCTTTCTCCAACACACTAACACCGTCAAAATCAAACCTATGACCGGTGGACTCTTGATGAGCATGAAGATTCTTCGTGCTTTACCTTCCGGTAATGTGAACTGATTAATAATAATCCACAATTGGAAACACTGGCGCGGACCTATACTATATTGCGCGCGCAATAATTGCGACAGCTTCGCGCTATTGCTGACATTTTCTTAATGATTTTTACTGTTTCAGTAAAGCTAGTATTTTTGCTTAATCAATAATTATTTTTTTTTCCCCGACAGTCCTTTTTATGGTTTTATGGTATGGTTGATGATTATCATTATAAATGATGCAAGTGAAAGATTAAAATGGAACCCAGGCCAATAGCGAATAGAAACCTCCATACCAAAACGAAACTTCTCTGAGGTTTTTATTCTCTATTGGCATAGTTCCCATTTTAATAATTTACTTGTACTGTGTTTTTGCCTACTTAGTATGTAATTGTTTCAATATTATAAATGATAGTAAACTTGTGGTCTCCTAGAAGTCCTCAAAAAATATGGTTTTGTGCTTCAGTACTTGATAGGAAATAAGCGAAAAACTACTATACTTTTGATAAAAAAAATCATTTGTGATGAAGTTGTGCTTACCTTTCTTAACTGGAACAGGTATAAATGAAGAATCTGGATATTTTTGAGCTGGTTTATCAAAAATGAAAAGTTCCGACGACGATTTGTCAGGATTTCTCACCCACCTTCTATGAACTCCACTCTTATGCGACCCAGGAATAATCCACAAACATCCATTCTCGAGTGTAGCGTCCTCCAAAGGAAACCAAAATCCAAATAAATCCGGGGGATTGGTGTACAGGAATGTTGTATCTTGGTGTGCTTTAACTATGAGCGAGAGGAAATCACGTGATAAATTTCAGAACTCTTGGGCCTTTGTACAAGCTCAAAGTAGGATCATCAAAATGGCACCGGTGAGCTGAAATCCACCGCAAACAGTAGAATTGCCAACCTGACATTTCTAAAGTTCAAACATAACCTCGACCATAAAACACCTCCAAAACGGGTTTATTGGTTTTGTTGACGCAGTAGATTGGTGAACAGATGACACACCATCCATCGTCAAATAACTCAGCAGTTTGACGGGCCGGCATATTGCACAGTTGTTTGACGAACGGAACACCGAACATCAACCAAACATACAACGGTTGATGGCTCACCTGCCGTTTTGTGGTGGATCTCGGCTCAACGATGTCAATTTGACGATCCTACTTTGAGCGTGTATGAAGGTCTATTGATAGGTGCAAGAAACTCTTGATAAAGATGATAGTAACAACAGATTATATTCGAATCTCCAAAGTAAGACTCTCTCACGTGATTGTTACAACAGTACTACAGGCATGTTTTACGGATTGCATTCTTTCCGTTGAAGGCGTGGAACCACATTTTTAACAATCAATTAATTGGTATCATTGGGACAAGAGTTTTTGGAGAAAATTCTACATGGAGCATAATAACAAGCTCAACATGTTTCTTTGTACATTTTTGTAAAAATAAATACCGGGTAGCCCCTAAAACACAAGCGAAAACGAGTATTTCGTGAAAAAAAAATGCAAAAATACAAAACTTTACAAAACTGACGAATGCAATTGGGACTTATGACCAAAAAGATAATGTTTCAATGAGAGAAATAAAAAAATTAAAAAAAAAAAAAAAAAAAAAAAAAAAAAAAAAAAAAAAAAACAATAAAGGACATTACCCAAAATGGGCCTTTTTACCCCTGAGAGCGAAATGTATAAAACTTTCAGGGATGATAGAGGAGTAAATCAGCGTTCCGAATCTGGCCTATTTTATGATTTTGGACGAAGGGAAAGGGAGGGAGGGGGTCCAAAGTTAGACACTTCAAACGCCCATAACTTTTGAACGAATAAAGATATGATGATTTACTTTGTGTGAAAAGATAGATATTTTGAAGACCTTTCGATTAATGTGTATGATATTTGCCTCATTGTAATTTTTAATCGATTTATCGAAGTTTTTTCGATTTTTTTGAAATCGGGTTTTCAGTTTTTTTAATCGTGGAAGTTCGGCAACGCACGAATCATCACAAATTGTTTCCAGGATAAAAGAAGACGCAATTTGCTAAAAAAGGGTTTAAACCGCATGCTAGGGAAATGCTTTGAAGCGGAGTTATGAGAGTTCAAAGTTGGCGCTTTCACGAAAAAGGCCGCCTCGATGGGCGTACTACAGGTGGTAGAAGTTGGCATAAACTGTTATTCCCGTCCAAATGACTTGAAATTCGGTAATCAGGGGTATTTTTTAACGCTGAATCCAAATTTTGCATCAGTTTTTCAAAATTAAAAAATCCAAGATGGCTGCCGACAAATGTTTTCGGAAATTTGGTCGGCAGCCATCTTGGATTTTTTAATTTTGAAAAACTGATGCAAAATTTGGATTCAGCGTTAAAAAATACCCCTTAATACCAAATTTCAAGTTATTTGGATGGGAAGAACAGTTTACGCCAACTTCTACCACCTGTAGTACGCCCATCGAGGCGGCCTTTTTCGTGAAAGCGCCAACTTTGAACTCTCATAACTCCGCTTCAAAGCATTTCCCTAGCATGCGGTTTAAACCCTTTTTTAGCAAATTGCGTCTTCTTTTATCCTGGAAACAATTTGTGATGATTCGTGCGTTGCCGAACTTCCACGATTAAAAAAACTGAAAACCCGATTTCAAAAAAATCGAAAAAACTTCGATAAATCGATTAAAAATTACAATGAGGCAAATATCATACACATTAATCGAAAGGTCTTCAAAATATCTATCTTTTCGCACAAAGTACATCATCATATCTTTATTCGTTCAAAAGTTATGGGCGTTTGAAGTGTCTAACTTTGGACCCCCCTCCCTCCCTTTTCCTTCGTCCAAAATAAAAAATAGGCCAGATTCGAAACGCTGATTTACTTCTCTATCATCCCTGAAAGTTTTATACATTTCGCTCTCAGGGGTAAAAAGGCCCATTTTGGGTAATGTCCTTTGTCCTGCTCACCGTTAGTCGCGTGGGGTCAGGCGGACCCCAGCTGACTTTGGGAACATCTCCAGGTCGTAAAAATGACTGCATATTTTTCGATTTCTACGAATTACGTCGTTCAAACATTCATTTGAAGGTAACTGAAGTGATTTAATTTTTATCTCAATTATTTCATCATAAAAACTTAAGTTTTCCGAGCCGTGGGGTCTTTCAGACCCCGCGCGACTGACGGTGGGTTAAAAAAACAAACCGTATAGGTGATTTTCTTACACCCTCTATTTTCAAAATGTCATAACTTTTAATCTATTTCTGTTTAAATAAGTTGATCTTCGTCTCATTCAATTGCCGTCTGTTTTTAATGAATTCGAGATTATAGCTTGATTGGTTGCTTATAGTTTTTGAGTTACTGCGCCAGCCAGGGTCTATTTGTAATAGCCTGAGTAAGTTTTGATGGTGCTGATAACACTTTCTTATCTGTAAAATGTCAACATTTATTTTTACCCACCTTCACCTCCGATCCGCGGGCTTTTAAAAATGTACATACTTTGGCACACCCCAGGTTCTATCAGCCCTATTTGAATGCAAAGACCTTGACTTTAGGATGAAATGTCGCACGTTTGAAAGATGGATGCAGCCAGTGAAGGGCATGACCAACTTTATTCAAGGCTCTCGGTGCTGTGACCAAGAGCTCACCATTATCCTGAAACGCTTCTGCTTCGAAAAAGTAACTAATTTTTTCAGCGCTTTCAACAAAATAGGTCTCCTTGCCCTGAAAATAATAAGAGCGGTCGTGAAATTTGCGGCAACAATGTATTCCCTCCATTTAAATTCACCAAAAAAGTCGAACGCTTCAGTTATAGGCGATGACCAGGCTTTTCGACCTTTCTAATGTGTTTAAAGGGGGAAAAAGGAACGTTGTCAAATCGCACGCCTCGCCACTAGCGATCGTATCTATTGCCGTCCGAGGACCTCTGGTTCCAAACATACTATGATTCAAAATGTATATTTTCCCCTTGATCGTATTTTGGCGGGAAACTTAGGATTTAAATCAAACAACTAATACGGAATTTTTTTGTGATTATTAATTGTACGCCCTCGAAAATGCTGAATTATGCCTGGTTCGGGGTTCCGTACGGCTAAAACTGCCGAAATCAGCAACATATTTTAAAAATGAAACGATGCATTTGAAGGTTGGGATCACCCAAATGTTATTGTTGTTGTTTGAAATTGGCGGGAATCTGGTGACAATTTTTTTTTTTTTTTTTTTTTTTTTTTTTTTTAAATACTCAAAAAAGTTTAAAAAAAAGAAATAAAGCTTTGCAGTGAAAACCCATTTTGGGTGTTTTAAGACCTCCCTCCCCTTTTGGCACATTACATTGGTCAAATATTTTGGGCATAAGCACAACGGTTAAAAGACTGACAAGGGGAGATTCCGGACTTGTCATCCAAGCTTTTGTTCAAACTCTGAGAGGTAGTTATATAATAATTATGTATGATCAAAAAATTTATATTATTTATTTATTTATTTTTATATTTATTCTTTATCGATGGGAAATGAGTATACTTGGATCATACATATCTTGTAGGATAAAAACAAACAAAAAACAAACTCAATAAAATGTAGCTGAAACATTTGATAGAATTTTCAGCCAAATTTGGATTACCTGAGGCTGCTCACCGTCAATTGTGCTGAAAACACTTCTCTTTGATTCAAATAACGATTTTTGAATCAGTTCGTCTCCAGGCTTTCTTCAATTCAGCAATCTCATTCAAAGTGTAGAAATCCTCTATCACAACGAACCCGTCGGAAAAAAGCTAGAACCAATTCAGATAAACCTGCATTTTTTAGTTTGGTCTCGTTTCTATGAAAGAGGTAAATCGCGTGTTCAATTCGTTGTTAACTGTTTTGAAATTTTAGTTTTTTTTTTTTTTTCTAAATAGAAATGGTTCATAATGTCACATCAAATTAATAAATATACTTTGGACGCTGTTTTCGTCAAAAAAGGGTACAGGAATTGGTAATTCTCTCTTTTTTTCTCTCTCTATCTCTCCCTCTTTTGACCCCCCCTCTCTCTTTCTCTCCCTCGCTGTACATAATAGAGTAAAGTATCAGGAAGGGATATAGCAAAGTCATCATGTTCGACTTTCGCCTATATCTCCGTCCTTTTCTAATGCACGCTTTCAAACGGGCAAGTGACAAGAAAGTGAAACTTTTCTAGATTTTAATCCGATGGATAACGCCATTAAACGCTCTTTGGGAATGAAAGCGTTTTCGGCATTTTAAACTCTAACCAAAAAAACCGCAAAATCCAAGGGCGTCAGCACCTGTAAAAAAAAATTGTTTGGATTTTTTGAGCCCTAAATGAACAAAACTGGTCGATGATTAACACCGTAAATTATGACTTTCATTTCGCCATAAGTTTAATGAGTGAGAGCGACTCGCTTGTCTACACCTATCTTCCTCACTCACACTCTTTGAGGCTTATATGGGAATCGACTGTAGCTTCGAGCAGTTAAAGACACATATTTCCACACATAATTCCAGCAAACCAAAGTATAGTCAATCAAATTGAATTTCACGTAAGGTACAAAAATACCATTTTAAAACCAAACGCAGGCCATTGTTTAAAAAAAAAAAAAAAAAATAAAAAAATATTTATTCAATTCGTAAAGACCACCGAAAAATTATGAAACTTATTTTTAGAATTTTTGAAACAACCCATTTTTGGCGTCGTAACAGTATTTTTGTTCTCCCTGTGAGGTTCAGTTTTGTGGGCTTCTTTGGTTTTCTGCTATTAGCAAGTCAGTTATCGATTATGAAAGCGGTCAGTGGAATAGGTATGATATCTCATGTAAATGGGGCAGTTGCAAGGGTCTGAAATGTTGTGTTTTTTATAAAGAAAATGAAAGCACTTAATGAGGTGAGAACGAATATGCCTTTGGTTTCTAATTAAAGTCCCACTGTTCCGGAGTTGAGATTTTGGCCCAAAATACATTGTTTTAAATGGGAATTCCGCGTAGTGACGTTACTACGCACACGATTTTGTACAACTTCACACGTGTGTTTCTTCAAAACCGGGGCATTCAGGAAAAAACCAAAGGCACTATTGTTCTCCACTCATCAAGTACTATCATTTTCTGTATAAAAAACACAAAATTTCAGAACCTTGCAACTGCCCCGTTGAGACTTAAATAAATTATAAAACAATAAAAAAATATGTACATTGAAGGAATGAACATTCATACTGGTTGAATAATTTTATTGGATTTGTTTTGTATTTACAATATTAACAATTACCTTAGATTTTAACGATGACTCTACCATTTTCTTTTTTTTCGAAGAAGTGAAGAGCTATGCGATCACAGAGCGAGTTTTTGTGAAAGAGTATGAAAGGAACATAGATTTTTTTCAACAATTTCTTTTAAGAACAAAATTTAGCTTTCACCTTGAGCTCGGATACCTGCTTATATAATGTGTATTGTGTACCTACCTAGAAGGAAAGTCTTAATATTTGTTTTTCGAGTTACCATTGGGGAAATAACAGCGACAAAATAACAAGATTCCACCTATTGTTGTCTGGGTGTGGGTGGCATAATAATGTACTGAACAAAACAGCAGAGCCGCCGTTTTGCGTATAGTTCATGACATGTTCTTTTAATTCGCCGATGATTCCACCCGTTGAGAAAAGATTACACGGTTTAGTTCAGTTTATTATTGTAATGCATGAAAATATACTCGCATGTAAAAAAAGAAAATACTTGCTCACAGCAAAAGTTTGCAGGAGCCCCATTGCACCGATTGAGAAAATATTACAATGCAGAGTATTTTCGTGCAGTGTAGTCATACTCTGAACTGAACTGTATAATATTTTCTCAACCAGCGCAATCATCGGTGAATTGAAAAATAAGGTTTCTTATGCAACGGCAGCTCTGTAATCAGTGGAGTGCGATACCAGCAAGCAAGGCATACACTGCTTGTCTTGAGCTTTTCTAATTTTTCAAAATTACCTTATCATACGAAAGTTTTCAATAATTTCTCTGTCCAATGAATAAATTCTTTGCTCAGGAAGTATAAAGAACACGAAGATTTATTTTAAGAAGAGTATCGTAATACTTTCCGCAATACACATTTCCTGGCATAATATTTTGTCCAGCTATAAGTATAGTTATACGGTTAAAAAAGAAAAAAAAAAAAAAAAAAAAAAAAAAAAAAAAAAACCTTGAATCAAAATTCAGCTTGCACCTCATCAATGTAAGCAGCTGAAATGGTGTAAATAAGGTTACGTAAGAAGAATTCTGTGTAAAATTTTCCTCACTGGAATTCCGGTAAATATAACCGGATATGTGATTGAATAGTCTTTCGAAACCAGAAAAAATTACGATTAGAGTATACACTCTAAGCCTACAGTAAAAATTCGCGAAGTTCACTCACAGAATCACAAAATGACTTTAAAGTTTAAGGCGTGATGGTGATCTACGCAGGCATCATTGGAGACTCTCATCTGATTTAAGACTTTTCTAAATGATTCACACATTGGTTCACCATTTCGTTTTGTTGAACTAACAAAACTAATGGAGGGCTCCATTTTGGACGATTACATTGATAATTCATACATTTTTTTTTTTTTTTTTTTTTTTTTTTTTTTTCAGTGAGGAGTCATGTAGAAGACATCCATTGAAACGTGAGGCGGTGGTGGTGAAAAAAAAGGCTTCCCGCAATCAGGGTCCACAAAGGAAGCGAAGGGCACGCTTAAGATCCGTGTGAATCCATCGATTGCACTAAAAATCTGGCTACTGTAGTGGTTGGAGCAATTGGCCTGGATCCCCGGGAGATGCCTCTCTTGGGCCAATTGAACTGATGCCTCGATTAACCGTCGCCCAATGCCTTTGTTCCGGCTTTCGGGTCTTACAGCCAATTTGTGAATCCGCATAATACCCTTCGCGTCTTTTATATTCGCTGGGAGCATCTCCGTGATGTGTCGTATGAATTGCTATAAGAAACAGAGAGAATATAATTAAAAATTAGCATTAAAAAAAAAGAATAGATTTAAAAGAAATAAGACACCTCAGCAAATGTTTCTTTTTCTCAAATTCGTGATATGACCCTCCTATTTGATGCTTTTATATTGAGGAATAGACATCAAAGACTATCGATATAGAGAGAAGAGCCCAAGATATCGAAGCAATCGTGGTAGATTTTCCCAGAGCCAGGGGCGGACTGGACCGGGGTGCCGGGATGCTGCAGCACCCCGGGCCCCTCCATGTCCGCTCCCCTCCTCTCTGGAACAGTACATATTTGGGGCCCCTTTCCCCAAATCCCGGGCCCCAGCACCCCGGACCTTTTTGCCCCAGTCCGCCACTGCCCAGAGCGACCACGCAAAATGCATCGCGGCACAAACGCGAAAATTCCTTAATTTTCGACTCATATGCATGATTGAACATTTTTATTAAAAAACTGTAACATGACCTACTTTATCATTGCATCCATATTGAGGTGAACATCACAGACTATTAATAGAGCCCAAGATATCGAAGAAATCGTGGTAGATTTTCCCAGAGCGACCACGCAAAATGCATCGCGGCACAAACGCGAGAATTCCTTAATTTTCGACTCATGCGCGATTGAACATTTTTCTTAAAAAACGGTAACATGACCCACTTTATCATTGCATCCATATTGAGGAGAACATCACAGACTATCAATAGAGCCCAAGATATCGAAGAAATCGTGGTAGATTTTCCCAGAGCGACCACGCAATAAGCATCGCGATGCCTAGGATACAATTAAGTATAGAAATCTTCGACTCGTAGTACTTTGAAATAAAAATAACTATGCCACCAACAGAAATGTCTGAACTTCTAGATAGTGATAGAATTTTCAATTAAAAAAAGTCTATCCAAAGCTGAGAAAAGTGCAAAATAAGGGTGTAACGGGCGGGACAGCAAATGGACAAGGTTTTTGAATCACTTAAGAAAAAGTTGAAACTCTGTGAGTTTTGAAGAGATAAAAATTTGGAAAAAACATTGTTAAAGGTGAGGGTATAAACTTTGATCCTACGTAAAGTTTTATTCATTTACTAAGTTATTTTTTTCTAAAAAAAATTAAAAAGTAGCGTAACGGGTGGGACAGCTAGGTTTTGTAACGGATGGGACGCGTGTGATTTCGCGGTCATTGAAAATACACTTCAAAGCTGCTGTAACATCAACACGTTTGACCTTATTAGATTTAGATAATATTTTCGTCTCTGGTTGCATTTTAAAGCAAAACAAGACTGCTAGGCACTAATTTTGAAATTTAAATTTTTGCACATCATGACCACTTTACTGTAGAATGATTCATATGTGGATATTTGTCATGGATTTTAATGAGCCAAATACAACGTTGCCATATTACACGCTTCGTCACAGCTTGAATTCACAAAAACTCAGTAACTTACCTCAATGATTGGATTTACCCCTGGTTCCTTGCCATCATTCCCTTGGTCCAAGTCATCTAGCCTCAGTTCCACACTTTCCAATTCCTCGTCCACAGCGTTGATGGCGACCCCTAGTAAATCTCCAGCTCCACTTACCATTTTCAGGCAGAGGCCGCTTTTCAGGTATTCCAGGGGGGCCTGAATCTGTTCCCGCAAGGATTCTGGTTGAGAGGCGTTCAGCGGCTCGTCCTTCATGAAATTTGTATTCAAAAAGGAAATCACCCTGGACTCCTCGTCTTGTGTAATCGGGAGGATTCTGCAATTTGAGGCCATCTGAGCGTGTCAAAGGACAGAAAGAAAGAGAGAGCCTTTTTTAAAACGGCGTCGAACTTTCCTTTATCGTCAAACAAATGGGGCTATTGCACACTTTTGCTATAAGCGATTTAATAGTCGATTATGGCGTAAAAACCTCAAAAAATAACAGTGGCGGTACTAAAAACTTCCAAAATCCTCTCCTAAACTCAATAAACGCAGTTATTTGCTCGAGCGTAATGGTGGCCGAAGGCACTAACAATGGGAGATTCCTATCTTAGTTTTGTCACTCTTTCTATGCTGACAAGGATGATTCACAGAGTAATTAGTCATCAGAGTGATGATCCACATCCGATGAATGGTACCGCAACACCAAGTGACACCGGTGTCAAATGAAAGTAGTCTCTTATTGGTCACTTCTTGATGGAGTTTCAGAATTGTTAGATGGGAATCTCCCATTGTTAGTGCCTTCGACCACCATTACGCTCCAGCAAATAACTGCGTTTATTGAGTTTAGGAGTGGATTTTGGAAGTTTTTAGTGCCGCCATCGTTATTTATTGAGGTTTTTACGCCATAATCGACTATTAAATCGCTTATAGCAAAAGTGTGCAATAGCCCCATTGGGACGCTCAAAGACCACACTGAGAGAATTCTTTTTTTTTATCCAAGGTGTATTTCGTTTGTGTTAAAGAACCTGCACAGTAAATTATAAGTGGGAATTTCTTTAACCCAAAGGAAAATGTCTGCTGCTATAAGTAAAATATTCCTTATTGTTGTGACAGTGATTCTCCGGCCTTCATGCAACTGAATTTTACTTCGCGGAAAGAAAACTGTCAAAAGTAAACGTGTTTGCTTGTTTTTAAAAGAAATGATTCCTCTCAGTGCATGCATAGACTTGCTGTCATATGCCTGAACCCACAATGGTATACAAATATGAGTCTTTTAAATATGTAGTTTTAAGCATAGTTTTTTTGATATTTATAGTTTACCATAAAATATACACTCTATTTTTATTTATATTTGTCATGTTTTATTCTATAACATCAAGGCTATAAAAGTAAGAATTAAACGTTGGTTTTGTTAACCATTTAATGAGCCTTATATTTTAATTACATCATTTTATTCCTAAGTATGTATGACATGTTGTGCGAAGCAATTTTGAGCAATGGGTCTGTTTCAAAAATTGTCTGTATTATTATTATACATAGAAATGGTCTGATTTGGTGTACAATAACTTGAAAATAACGTATGGAATATCAGGAGGTTCCAAAAATTGTCTCATGCACAAATTCAATGAATGCGTTTAAACAAAGCTCAACGAGAGAGAGTCACATCAGGGGAGTCCCACATCTTATATCGCCACTTTCTAAGATGAAAAAAGTGATTCATATATCATAGATAAAGAATCTACTATTGTATAGGACTCCTCCATTTATCCACTCATTTGACTGCCTTTTTAAATTTCTGCAAATTTATATACATTTTGTAGATTTACAAAAGGATTTTGAGATTCTTTGATGCTTTCAATGTTTTTTCCACGTGATTTTACATTGAAGCAGTCGACATCTCACATTGAAAAAGGCGATATAGTCATAATACTAGATTCTAGACATATTACAAGAACGATGTAATATGTGTAATGGGGCAGTTGCAAGGGTCTAAAATGTTGTGTTTTTCATGAAGTAGATGAAAGTACTTGATTAGCTGAGAACAAAGATGCTTTTGGTTTCTAATTAAGTCTCATTGTTCCGGAGATGAGATTTTGAACCAATATACATTGTTTTAAATAGGAATTCCGCGTAGTGACGTCACTACGCACACGAGTTTTAATAACTTCACACGTGTAAAACCGGGTCACTTGGTAAAAAACCAAAGGCACCATTGTTCTCAGATCATCAGTGGCGGCTCGTGCAATGTGGCAACAATGTATTTTCTCCATTGAAAACTGTGTAAAATAATCGATTACTTGGTGAGGCGCAGCGCCTCACCTAGTATCGACCTTTTTGCATACGTTTAAATGGCAAAAGTGCACGGTTGCCAGATTGCACAAGCCGCCACTGCAGATCATCAAATACTATAATTTTCTTCTTAAAAAACACAACATTTCAGACCTTTGCAACGGTCCCATTGTGAACGTCAGAAAGTCCAATATTTTGACCAGAAAATTCTAGTGTTAAAACCAGAATGTGGTCATAGCACTATAGTAGCTCCTAAAAAATTTCAAGAACTAGAATTCTGGTAATTGCACTATCCCTTACATAGGTTCATATACCCGGAAAAAATGAATCGCCCGGTTTGGTCCTAAAAACGTCCTAAAAACCGCCTAATATTATCCGAGTGTCGTTTCGGTTTCGAAGCGAACGTCCTAGTGTCGGCCTGCAGTGCAGTTTGAGTAAGGCGGAGGTTCGTTTTTCGTGTATTTTTTGAAAACAATAAATGCATGCGTTAGACTTAAGGTTTTTCCCATGCAGGACATTTTTCGGCTCCGGGAAATAATCTTAAACATAATAGGGACGTTTTTCGGACAGTTTCATTTTTTGCTGGGTATGTAGGTAATGTCATGCTTCTGGTTATCTTTTTTTTCAGCGAATGCTCTGTCGTAGTAAAACAACTGTATAATTTTGCAACAGATCCATTCAATATTCTTTTTTTACGCTCTGAGGTTTGCTGTATTTTTTATGCTTTCATACATGCGTCTCTATTTTCTTCCGTTCATTTGTTTTCTATATTTTGATATTTTTTTTTCATTGGTGTTTTAACGAATAAATAAAAAAAGGTAAGCGAGTTCGAGAGCCATATTCAAACGAAATGGAAAGCAGTGTGAGTGTGAAGGAGAATACTTATGAAAAGAGAAAGACATTTCCTCGAATATGATGAATCAGAGCGAGCAATTCGATTTAAACATGAGTGTAACTGATAACAAGGATTAACTCACCGTTTTAATCATCAAAAATTGTAGAGAAGTAAAAAGCAGCTCAACACTTGCCATGTTTCTTCTTACGACACATTTGTAATCAAAGGTTCAACGACAATAATATATACATAATAAAAGGCACAATGATCTATTGATCTCAGATTTACGCGTCACGGAAACATGTAAGGTCGAACTCTAAATCGGTCACCTCCCTCACAACGAACCACCCCGCCCCGCCCCGCCCATCCCTTCTCCATCTCTTCCTCCGTTCATCCGTGTTTATTTCATGACATTTTTTCAATTCACCGATGATTCCACCGGTTGAGAAAAGATAACACAGTTAAGTTTAGTGTATAACTGTAATGCAAGAAAATACTCGCATCTGTGATCTTTTCTCAACTGGAGGACTCGTCGTTGACTTAAAGAAATTTGCGGATATTTTGATTATTTAACGCACGGCGAAAAGAGTGAGAAAATATTATAGATACGACTATTTCCGTGCATTACAATCGCACACTAAACTGAACTGTGTAATCTTTTCTCAACCGGTGGACTCATCGGTTGATTAAAAACCAAATTTCATATATAAAATATACACAAATGGCAGCATTTCAATACGTACGCAAAGTTTTGAACTCGATATATGTTATAAAAGCAATCTGAGAGATAACCAGGCGAACTCTTTGCGTTATTGGGACATCGATCATCAAGCAATAAACATTTTTTTATGAATGATACACTGATTGTGAGACTATGCAGTATGCACACTTACCACTGCACTGTGGTTTGAGATTAAAAAGAGAGCGTCCAAGAATCATCAGAGAAAAAAATGAAATCAATTTCGTTCTTTCGAGCTTAATTTAAAACTTTCGAGTAATATTTCTTGGTTTAAATAGAGTATACTACAAGATCCAAGTATTCTCGACGACGCCATTTTCGGTAGGCGAAATCGACCGCGCGGTCTGAATTCACGTGCATCGGGATGCCGAGTTCTAACCGTGCAGTCGATTTCGCTAATCGAAAATGGCGTCGTCGAGAATTCTCGGGTCTTATAGTATACTCTATAGGTTTAAAGACACTTATTAAAAGTGTTCTCTGCGCGTGATGATAATGGCATTGAATGTTTATAAATGCTAAATTGATGAAAAATTAACTTTTTCTGATCTATAGCCACGTTCTGACGAACTCAGACCATACTGACTGCGCCGTCCAAAATTTCGAGATGATATAGTAAGGAGAAAACTTTTGCTCACACAAGAACAGAATTAAGATGAAAACAAATAACCATGTGTCAATAACTTTCAAATGAAAGTCCTTTTTATCTAAACGGCCTTGATTATGCTGTACATTTTTTTCAAAGAGTTTTAGATTTTTTAAGGCATACTTTCAAGCGGCTATGCTGTTACACTCTGACACATCTGGAAACTGCAAAAGAATGTAAAACTAGTAGATGGATGAATGAACATTTCTTCCAGGATTCTTTCTTTTGAAAGTCATAGTACATATAATCTCCATGGTGGAGCCCGTAAGGATCTAAATTTTGGTGTTTTATGAGAATCAAATGAAAGTACTATCGACGAATTAAAGATTGTTGCGAGAGTTTCACGAGCTAAGTTCCGCCTTCGAGGTTCTGGTTCGGCCACTCTTCATACTCCTTACACCTTGCAGGTGAGAGGCCAGTGCGGGTGGAGCGGGAAAGCCATTGCACATCAGTCCCACACTCACACCCATAACTGATTATGTGTGAAAATCTTGCAATAATCTTTAATTCGTCGATAGTACTTGGATGAGGTGAAAATAATAAACAATGGATGCCTCCGGTTCGTTTCTCAGTTTCATTGTTCAAAATATTAGATTCCGGCCAAAAATACATTGTTTTAAAAAATGGGAATTACGCGGTATGACGTCCCAAATCGTACGATTTGGCGCTTTACATCAAGAGTGTATCTCCAAAACAGTGGTATTAAAGATAGGTCCGAGGACAACTTTGTTTAAAACACAGAGTGATACTAGCACTTTCAATTTTCTCCATAAAGAACAGCAAAATTCAGACCCATGATCAATGCCCCTTTGTAAAATGTTCTAGGTTATTTTAGTTTTCTGAAAGGATGCAGGTTTGTTTTTTTTTTTTTTTTTTTCATAATACAAATATATATTTTTTTATTTATTTATTTTATTTAACAGAAATAGCATTTTTCAAGATACACGACAAACTGGAAAATGAATGTAGTGTAGGTACATGAAATAATTAAAATCAACTGTCAAAATGTCGTATACAGAGTCACAAGGATTTCGCCTACATATCTTTTTAAATTGGGAAAAAAAAAATTAAATATCATACCTATTGACAAATCCTTTTTTCAAAAAAATCTTGCTTGACAAATATTCTGACAGTATGTTTAATTTTAGGAGCGTCTTAATATGGGCGCAACCAGGAAATTGTTCCAAGGTGGACGTTGCTCTGATTACTTAAGGCAGTGGCGAGGCGTGCGATTTGGCAACGTTCGCTTTTCCCCCATTGAAACACATCAGAAAGGTCGAAATGCCTGGTCATCGCCGATGACTGGAGCGTTCAACTTTTTTGGTGAATTTAAATTGAGAAAATACATTGTTGCCCAATTTCACCAATTTCGCCAATTTCCCCAATTTCCCCAATTTCGCCACTGCGACATGAGGCTTGCCCGTTTATGTCCAATTCCCAACTCCTAAAACTTTTGAGCTTAATTGGTATTACATTTTTGCGCGAATTTACATTTAAAAATCTGGATCCGATTCCTTACGGTAAACCATATGAGAGAGAATCAGTTTGGAACCAATATTCCTCGTGAAGTCATATTGCGAAACGCGGTCTAACATAAACCATTAACTATCAAACGGAAAGACTATAATAATAATCTGTAATCTTCTTGTTCTCCAATGGAATATCAATCGTTAACTTTGGAAATGCCATGAAATTGACACCAAACTTTGGTATTCCTAATTAAGAGACTTCGTAACAATGTCAATGTGATGGTATAAGAAAGAACTCGAAAGAATCGTTCACTTTCCGATTCTATGAACGACTCTTGTATTTTGATCGTATGATCAATTCGTTCTTCTGAATTTTGATCCTGATCAACTGAGTCGTTCCTTATTACGAGTATGATCACACGAATTGGATTGAATTCGAATTGGACACATTTATACTAAACAAACCTACTAGTTTTCACATCACACGTTGCCATTTAAGCTTGACTTTGTCATTCCCTTAAAAATAATCTGATGAATAAAATGGCTTGATATTTTCAAGAACAAGACTTGACGCGCAGAAGGAAATCTTTTTGGCAATGGGTCTGTTGCATACTTTTGCTACAACAATATAGAACCTTGATTCTTACGTAAAATTCGGGGAAAATAACGATGCGCACATTAAAAACGTTCAAAATCCACTCATTAACTCAGGAAATCACTTCAATTTCAAATAGCCCGCGCTACACTAGACACTCTTTGCACCGGTATACTACTACATAGACGGAACTGCGCCGTGCCTAAGTAAACAACATCGTAACTCCAAAATGATGGAATTTCTTTTTTAATACGTGAAATATAAGCTGCATTTACTGTCTGGTCCTTTCGGTTTATCAAAGATTACAAAATAATATAAGAAATGAACGCATCTAAACGAAACATACCAATGTTTGTAAGTTCTGTTCATGTTTACATAAACGAGATGGTACCATCTATGTAGTTATAAGTCAGTGATATAGGGTCTATTGTAGCGCGGGTTGTTTGGAATGGAAGGTATTTTCTGAGTCAATGAGTGGAATTTGAAAGTTTTTAATGTGCGCATCGTTATTTTCGCCGAATTTTACGTTAGAAACAATGAGTTATATTGATGTAGCAAAAGTACGCAACAGACCCATTTCAAAGAATTCTTTGCACTTGGTCTAATTTTTTAATAATATTAAATACAGTGAAAATGGCAACATCCAAAGTCGAAAAGGTTCCTTTAGCGTAAATGAGTCTGATTCATTTTGATGAAAAGTCCTGCTGAGAGTCAAGGATCATAAGAATCGATTCTTTTTCAGGAACAACTCTTCCGAGCACTAGCATAAGAGTCATAGTGGCAGATGGTAGACTGTGGCTGCAAAATGAGGCGGGGGCGGTACGAAAACAGGTTTATCACAGTCAGGATCAAGATAGGAGTCGTAGGGCACCGTCAGGACCAATCGGAAACCCTCGATTTTGCTGAACATTCGGCTGGTGTAGTGGTTGGTGCACGTGACCAAGACGCCGGCGAGATTCCTTTCTTTGGCCAATTGGACTGAGGCCTCGGCAAGGCGCCTGCCAATGCCCGCGTTGCGATGGCTCTCGTCCACCGCCAGGATTTGAATGTGCATCATGGCCTCCTTGTTTTTGACCGGGGTCAGCTCATCCAAATAGTTTAGAAATTTCTGAGGGGGTTTGGGATAGAAACAGAAAGAAATTAAAATGATTTCTCGAGCTTTCGTCAAAAAAAAAAAAAAAAAAAAAAAAAAAAAAAAAAAAAAAAAAAAAAAAATGATGTTATCTCTATATGTACTAATTTTAAAAGGACCTTTCATCAAAATCAGAGTTGGGCAAATGGGGCCAGTAATCGATTACATACACGATGATTACCGTGTAATCGTAATCGTCATTTTTTCGGAGGGTAATTTAATGGTAATCAAGGCTGATTTTTTTACAAACCACTCATCATATTGGTTTCAGAAGAATTAGATCTAATCGAAAAGACCCTAAAGTTTATTATTTATCTCTGAAGAATACATTTAATTACCTTCTAAAGGTTTGACGCTTATCGATTACCCAGTGATCGTGTAATCGATTCCACTCCTATTTGCCCAACTCTGATCAAAATCTTTTGGAATGAACTTTTCTTCATGCAAAAGTCTCCGTTTTCTATTAAATTTAGAAACAGTGGCGGCGCGTGAAATGTAGCAACGTTGCATCTAATCCATTTAAAGACATGTTAAAGGTCGAAGTATTGGGGGTCCACAGTGCACTCCCTAGAATTTATATTTTACATGGATTTAAATGGACGAAATGCAACGTTGCCAGATTTCACGTGTCGTTGCTGTTGAAAAATAAAGTATGCCTTTATGATTCCCCTACGAAAACCACTGCATTGCGTTCTACATTTATAAAATAGTATCTTAATCATAGTGGCGTAGCGTGCGATTTAGCAACGTTGCAGTTCGTCCATTTAAACCCATGAGAAAGATCGAACTATTGGGTGTTTGGTGAACACTTTCGCATTCTACCTTTCATATGGGTTTAAATGGACTCATTGCAACGTTGCTAAAGCGCACACTACGCCACTGATTTTAATCACTTTTTGGAAGAATGGCCTCCAAATAAGTGGCGTCACTTGTCAATCAAGCTCCAATGATCTCAAACGTAAATGAATAAGTTCAACCTCGGCGTTGAAGCAACTAACCGAATGTAAAATATGTAGTTGCAAAAGTGTCATAATTGATGAATATCCCTCTTTTTTACTTTCATCCTAACATAAACAGTATCGTAACACTCAAATTCAGCCTCGGCGTCTCTTGGTAGAGTGACCTTTCATGCCCTCGAATCCATAAGAAAACCAGTATTTAAGAATCTTATGTTCAAAATGTCATTTGACTTTGGAGAGTCCTCTATTCTGAACTGACAAATATCATCAGCCTTTACTTTTAACACACTCTGTATCCAAGAGGAATTCAACGGAGTCAATGAAAATCCTATTCCAAAAAAACTTTACACCAAAAGTCAAGTAAAACCCGGCCAAGATTAAAAAAATGTTTCCCAACTTGATTAACGATGGCTCTCTTTTCCACCGCCCAAAGGGCATTGATATTAAAGATAGCCAAGTTTAATTTCCACCGTACTCTCTTCTCTATTCTCTTCAACAGAAAAATTTAATCCTATACTTATCTTTAGCAATAATAATGGCTCTCTTTTCAACCGCCCAAAGGGCATGATATTAAAGATAGCCAAGTTTAATTTCCACCATACTCTCTTCTCTATTCTCTTCAACAGAAAAATTTAACCCTGTCTACCTTTTGATATTTCGCCTGGTACTCATTCTTAGCGTGCATCGACATTGCATACGTTTGAAAATGAAGGAGTGACAGCACGGAAAGCCGACACCGCTTCGCAGCGCGGCTATGGAGGTTCTTGCCTTATTGTTTGATTAGTCCCTCAGATATTGCTGTTATAACACAGGGGTCTAAGCATCTGCTTAGAACAAATTATTTTTAATTCTGTTCAACGACCCGAGACCAATCAATGCCACGTCCAAATTAAGAGAGAGAAAAAATTACCGAAGAAACAATTGAAACGAAGTTTACTTCAAGAAATTGGAAGAAGATTTTGAGGAAGGAAGAAGCCAGAAACTTGGGCCGCTACATGAGGGTATTTCACAGGGAACTTAAAGTCACATTGTGAGGAAAGTAGTTGAGTTGAATGGTGGAAAAAGAGTCGCGGCCCAAGTTTCTGGCTTCTTCCTTCCTCAAAATCTTCTTCCAATTTCTTGAAGTAAACTTCGTTTCAATTGTTTCTTCGGTAATTTTTTCTCTCTCTTAATTTGGACGTGGCATTGATTGGTCTCGGGTCGTTGAACAGAATTAAAAATAATTTGTTCTAAGCAGATGCTTAGACCCCTGTGTTATAACAGCAATATCTGAGGGACTAATCAAACAATAAGGCAAGAACCTCCATAGCCGCGCTGCGAAGCGGTGTCGGCTTTCCGTGCTGTCACTCCTTCATTTTCAAACGTATGCAATGTCGATGCACGCTAAGAATGAGTACCAGGCGAAATATCAAAAGGTAGACAGGGTTAAATTTTTCTGTTGAAGAGAATAGAGAAGAGAGTATGGTGGAAATTAAACTTGGCTATCTTTAATATCATGCCCTTTGGGCGGTTGAAAAGAGAGCCATTATTATTGCTAAAGATAAGTAGGATTAAATTTTTCTGTTGAAGAGAATAGAGAAGAGAGTACGGTGGAAATTAAACTTGGCTATCTTTAATATCAATGCCCTTTGGGCGGTGGAAAAGAGAGCCATCGTTAATCAAGTTGGGAAACATTTTTTTAATCTTGGCCGGGTTTTACTTGACTTTTGGTGTAAAGTTTTTTTGGAAAAAGATATCACGGTCCGTTTTGGGATACACTACTTGGATCATTCTGCGGCTTGACCATAGAAGCTGTGTTCAGATGCTAATCATGGAGGTTGATTGTAGGTAAAACAGACTGAAATTGAATATTAAGTAAATACCAGTCTCTGATCGCAACTATGCGTAAGAGTTTTTGGTTTTTGTTTTGTTTTTTTTGGCGGGGAAAGTTTTTAAAACCTGACCTTTTGAAGGTTCTGTGTGGAATTCTCCCTTACATCACCTAATTTATAGTGGCAAACCCACTTAAACCTCTGTCGTATCGTTTCTATGCCAAAATTGCTAACCTGGTTGAGTTATCCTTCAGGTTTCAGGTCATTGTTTTGCGTAGATACCTACTTTGATTCACTTCCATTTCTTGTTACACTCCAATTAGAGCAGAGGAAACTATGTGCACAATCACAGTGGACTCAGTGATGGCGTAGCTATGGGCTCCGCCGACCCCGCCGGTGGGGGGGGGGGCGCAATGCATCGGGGAGCGCAAAAATTTTGAGAAGCGAAAGAGGAAGAGCGAAAAGGAGAAAAGGAAAGGCAAAGGGGAAAAAAAGGAAAATGAAAAAAAGGAAAATAAACCGTAGGGAATACCTTACGAACACTTCCTCAAACCATTTTTTCTGGGGGAGACCCCCCAGACCCACTAAGGATTTCTGGAGGCGGCCCCCTAACCCCCTAAAGGATTCTGGGGAGCCCCCTAACCCCCCTAAAGAATTCTGGGGGTGGCCCCCAGACCCCCTTTAAAATTCTGGGGGAGACCCCCAGACCCCCCTTTAGAATTCTGGAGGAGACCCCCAGACCCCCTCAGATTTCAAATCTTTTCACCTCTGGACATAATTCTGCATTCAATCCGAAGAGTTCGCAATTTTGTAGAGAAGCTGTAGGAATAGTTGCCTACTTTGTAATTTGAAGGCTAATTGAGACCCCTCATTTCTATTTTTATGTTGCTTATGACAGGGTTTAGAGTAATTCCCCAGTATGTTTTTATTCTTTGAGCTGTATTCATTCTATTTGTTCTTTGCTCTATTTGTGCATGGGAGTTCGTTTTTTTCCTTAGTTTTTATAGGTGGTCGAAATGTACTGATTCTTGCATTTCCTCCAATCAGTGCAATATTTTGTTCTTTCTTTCAAACTGTGGATCTTCAAAATAATTTTTAGTTTAGTAGATTAACCCCCCTCCAAAGATGTACTTAGGTTGTAGATTGTGTAAAAAAATTTCAACAAAATTCACTCAGCCAGTTTTGATCAACTTTTCTTTATAAGTTTAATTTTCCTTGAATATTCTATTTTTTGGTGTGATGAAACCTATATTGCCTTTAAACAGCCTAAAGACTTAAGAGTTGTACCTATATTGTAGTTAAACATTGAAAAGAAATATCTGGCTAGGCTGGTTGCAAGCTTTTTGTTGCAATTTTCATCAAACTTAATTGAGTCATACTTGAATTTCTCTTTCCAATGATTATTATGTTTGTTTTTATAATTGCTTAGTTTCAAAAAATGTTGCTTGATTGCACCTATATTAGCCCTTGAAATGGTCTTAAAGGTTGATTATGGTGACTATGTATCAGAAAAATATTTTAGTATGTTGACAGTATGTTGTGTGCACAAAGTATTATCAAAATCCATCCCATTAATGATTGACTTCAAGTTTTCAAATTAATTCCTCACTTTAATTTTTTTTCCAGGTCCCATCCCCTGTTTTGCTTTTTTAATGCACTTGAGGGCTGTATACTGTAACTATAAGGGGTATTTTCTTTAGGATACTAGTTACAGATTGCATGTGCTAGTTTTTATCAAAATTAATTGAACCAAACCTGAACTATCCCAAATAATAGGATCATATTTATATTTGCTAATTTTCCCAAATATTTCGCTCGATCGCACCTATATTACCTCTTGAAATGGTTTTATCCGTTGTTTTTGGTGACATAGAGAGGAAAATATTTAAGTTTGTCGATAGTAGATTGTGTGTACAAAGTTTTATCAAAATTCATCGAGCCATTATTGATTTACTCCAAGTTTTAAGATTAATTTCTCACGATAATTCCATTTCGTGACTTGAGCGCACCTATTTTGATTTTTTGAACAGTTTTGAGAAATGAATATTGTATTTCTTAATCTCTTTTGAAACCTGATTAGCAGTAAAAGGTGGTTTTGATTCCAAGACTATCATTTCGAAACTCAGTTTTACAGTTAATGCATCGATGAGACTTAGAACAGCGGAAACTACTCTTTAGAATTGTAAACTTTTACTGTTGGTAGGTATGTACATACCTTGTAGTAAATTTTAATTTTCTTATTGTTGTACTTGGACTTCCTGATTACCTGCAGGTACGCACTACTATTCTAAAGAGTGCAGATAGGTACAGTGCGACAAGCACTCGACACAGTATGGAAAGTCTTTGTGTTTGTAGCAACTTATTTGACTAAGCCGTGTCAGGTAGAAAAACATTTCAGCATTGTTACTGGCGAGGTTAGTAGAAGGGTCCACTGGCTTGAAAGCCATTTAGCTAAACTTAAAAACAGTGAGAATGAGTCTATAGCCACTGACATTAATTCAACTACGCCTGACAAAAAATCTGTGCATGAAATTCATGAGTAATATCTGCACAATTTAATTTCCAGGCAGCTTGAGTTTGATTTTTAGTGGAATGCAAGCCTTGACCCACATTTAAGGCTGCGACAACCTTTTCCAGTCAAGCATAAAATAAGTTTATCACCAATGAAGAACCTGGCATGAGAAATAGGTATTGCTAGTTGCTGAGAACAATGTGTGTGTATACTGCAAACAATACCTGTAGTTTTTTGGATTGATTACACGCCCATGGGCATATCATTGAACATATTGATTAATTTAAAATACAGTGAATCATTACTCTCCATTTATTTCATTCGTATGTATTTAATATTGACAAATGTTGCACCAGAGTAACGAGTCTAGCAAATCCCTTGTAGCTCATGCCCACGAAATTTCAACATTTAAATAAGATTGATAAACTTACAGCGGTAATTGACACTGCGTAAGCTATGTAGTATCTATAAATTGAAGAAGTCTGCTGCTTCATGTAAATAAGAAGTTCTTACTTGCAAAGGAATAACTAAATGTAAATTTAAAGTACCGCAAGGTTCTTACCTGCAGTGAAAGCTTGCGATTCTAAAAAATAGTTACCGCTGTTCTAAGTTTCATCCATAAATTAACTTTAAAAACTCATTTTTATGAATGATAGTCTTGGAATCAACACCATCATTTATTTCAAATCTTGTTTCAAAAGTGAGCAAATTTTAATTGGTACTTATTTACCACAGGGCATATACCTACCAACAGTTAAAGTTTGCAATTCCAAAAAATAGTTTCCGCTGTTCTGAGTTCCATCGATGAATTAACGTTAAAACTGAGTTTCGCGAACGGTAGTCTAAGACTCAAAACCACCATTTACTGCAAATCAAGTTTCAAAGTAGAACATAAGTTGGCTGTTTCACTAGAAAACCAAGTGGTAAGTACCTACATTCTTGCTCTCCAACTGTGATTGATACTAGGTGTATACTGAAGTTACTGCAGGCCCAGAAATGTCAACATTTAGATCAGAGTGATAAACTTACCCCAGTAATTGATGCTGTAAGCTAGATACAGCTTGGACAAGTCTACTGCTTAATGAAGATAGGGAGTTGCAAAGGAATAACTTTAAAAGTAAATTTTAAGTCAACACAAGATTCTTACCGTAGGGTAGCCGTACTGGAAGCTTGCAAAATATAAAAAATAGTTTCCGCAGCTGTAAGTTCCATCGATGAATTAACCTTGAAACTGATATTTGCAAATGATAGTCTATGAATCAAAACCAACATTTACTGCAAATCAGGTTTCAAAGTAGGACACTAGCTGGCTCTTACACCAGCAAACCAAGAGTTATGTACTTACATGTTTTCCCTCCAACTGGAATGTGTACACTACAGATGGAGAGACAGAGTACACTGTGATTGTACACAGTTTTCCTCTGCAATAATTGGAGCGTAACAAGAAATTGAAGTAAATCAAAGTAGTACCTACACAATTAACAGGGACCTAATAGATAACTCAATCGTGCTAGAATTTCTGGCGCAGAAATGATGGGACTGCACTGAACTATCTTAGATTTCAGATAAACCTATGATTCAGGTGGGAGTCGGATGCACCGAAGAAATAAAATACTATCGCACTTTCAAACACCATCAAAATAAGCAAAACAAATGACAAAAGCAAGAGTACAGAGAGGTTCTCTCCTACCAAGGAGGTTAACAGAGATTGGATTGGATATCTAACTAATTAATATTAAACCAAGATTGAAACACTGTTTAGCAGCAGAGGGGAGAGAGTGAAAACAATGCCACTTGTACGTAAACTCCATCCGATCATAAGATGTGATGACCGACCTCTGGCAATTTTATCATTCTCTACAGAGACTTACTTATAATGAATCCTTCTCTAAAATTAAAACGAAATGGACTCGTGACTTTTATTATGATTCGTCCGATTTAGCCGTAACGAACGGTAAAACTTGTTGGCATTCCTACCAGAGAATAGAAAAGTGTGTAGGACCGAAATAATTAACACTGTACTAAATACTAATTGATCAGCCACCGGGCACCGACGAATAGAGGAAAATAAAAAAATAATAATAAATAACAAACAAATCACTCAATCTTCATTCTTCTCCTTCCTTCCTTCGCAACGCGACAGACTCTGGCGACAGAACGCTGAACTCGCTGAACGAATCAGAGAGCAGCATGGCGGCTGAGCCGCACCGAATTCAAACATGAACTGTCGTTTTTACGATGATTTTTGATTTAAGATTTCTCTCTTAATATGAAACTAATCAGATCAAACTTAAGCCAGGATTTTAAGTTAGCTCTCTGAGAATCAATTCGTATAAAGTTTTTAAAGATTGGATGTATCGTTTAAGCTCTAGATGCGAGCAAAAATTCCTATTTCGATGCAAAAATGAAACACTAAAATAGATGTTTTTTTGAGTTTTCTCCTTTATTATCATTCCAATCTTTCTGAAATTTCGAAGCGATCGATTCTGATGCAAGACGAATCGATTGATACCGGGTGATATAGGGTTTTAATCAGTGGAAGTAGGTCGTTTCACTGATTAAAGTTCCAAAATCACCCATATCGACGCATTTTGCTCTCATCCGTGTATAGTTACTGTCGCAGACGCCACCGTCCTCATCGGTTAGGTTAGGTTAGCTTCTTTGTATCTTTTGTTTTCTCTCGGTCTTTTTTTTTAACTTGGCCGATGGCTAGCGCCATTAACGATTACTACATATATGGAGCCAACCTTAACCTCAAAGCCTAGAACTGTCCCATACATTTTTCGAGCCGTAGTGCCACCTTCAATTTCAAATCAACATGAATGGGGCTTGTTGTGTAATAATGTAACAACAATTGAGCATGAATATAATATATTTATTTAATATATTTGGTGGATATTTATCCATTATTACCAAGAATTAAGCTCATTTAGAGCAATTGTTTCAAAAGCAAGTCTGCCTTACTTGGAGGTTGGAATGAATGAAAGAAATAGATCTTGTCGTTGTCATGAAAAGAGTTGTGCACATATGATTGTTAAATAAAAGATTTAACAAACTGCCCCCCTTGAGGGTTGCCTCAAAATTTAACAGAGAATTTACACGAGGGAGGTAAAAGGCGGTGGTATCAATTTAACACAATTTAATCAATTTAACAGGGCTCTTCCAAACTTTTTCTATAGGGGATTGACGAGTTGATTCTTGCATACATAAAAACCTGTAAAAATGACCATGAGTACGCTAAAAAATCACGAAATGCACTCTCAGAATCGGGCTTAATGGCGGAGAGTTACAGGTATCATGGAAGATTCCTATCTAAATTGAGACATCTGTGTTTCTGTAGAGAAAGTGACATAATAGACAGGAATCTCCCATGATACCTGATTACCTGCGTTGAGCCGCCGTTACAAACTTGGCGTTATAACAGTTAACGTGAGTTCATTAATGAATTTTAGACTTTCTCAGAGTGATTTTCGTGATTATTGCTGATTTATACATCAGACTGGACCTATTCATTTACTCAAGGCAAAAGTTTGCGAGAGCCCCCCATAGTGAAACTGTCATGATTTGCTTCATACACAGAAAAAAAATGGTCGTGCTCCAGACACGAACTTTCTGTGTACACACCAGTACCGGAACAAGTTCTGAGCGCGATCTAGAGCGCGATCTATTTAGGTTGAGTTTGTGTCTGAAACGCATTCCGTCGTGTATAGAACCTAAAAAGTTTGTGCTCTGAGCACGTTCCGTACTGGTGTGCGTATAGATCGTGTCTGGAGCATGCACGTGCTTTTTTTTCGGTGTATGGACATAGGAAAATAAATATATAAATGGACAAAAATTTCCAATCGAAAAGAGCGCGTGTTCTTGCAGGGCTCAGCATTCTGGTCGTTTATGCAGAAGAACCGAAGATTGCCGAGCGAATCTAAATCTCGCGTGGTTGTACGGACCAGCGTGGTGGGGGGAGGGGGAGGGGGGAGGGGCAGCTTGAAAAATTTACTTCCTTAATAGCTCTCTGACTGTAATAAAGTGGAACAGGTGGTACTAATAGAAATATTAATTGTTATACTTTACTCACCAGGTTTCATACCTACGGTATATTTCACGTGCCTTTTATCTCGCTCTAATGTCAAGAACTGATATTTAAATTGATATACGATTAGAACGTTGCTCCGCTAAAACGCATATAATATACGCTCGCTCATTCGCGTTTTATACATGCAGAGCTTTTAAACTTAAACAGCCGCACCTTGCGAGCTTCCGCCCCACGTCCACCCGTCCGCGTCCGTCCGTGCCCCGTTTTGTATAATAAAGCTCTCAACCAGCTCTGCAGCAGGAGAGCACGATAGCATTTCTTCGCTGATAAATCTGACTGGTGCGAACATTGACGGGACAACTTTCAATTAGCTCCATTAAGGATCCCTTCCGCCTCACTTTGAACACCGCTCTTGATTCCCCCCCACCCCTACCCCTTGTTCGCCCCCCCCCTCGAAACGCTCTCACTCTCATTCTATCTCTCTCCCTCCACGTCTTTTCTCCTTAACTCTATCTCCATCTTGCACACTTATACTCTCCAAATCATATGCAGTGTGATGTGGTGTTTTTTATACCCTTAGATAAAATGTTTTTAAAAACCAAGATTTTAACCCTTGTTTGCCTGAGGGGGAAGGGGGGTGACTTTTGCACGATGGACCGGTTTTAATCCTTTAAAGGCCAGGTTAGTTCATAAGAATATCACTTCTCCGTTTAAATAGGGGCGATAGTTAACTGTTCGTACTCGAGAGAGTTGGAATTGCCTATACGATGAATTGAAGGCGCCTGAAAAAATCTTATCTTGTAAGTGTTTTCATCGATAGTCGCGCGGGTTTTTCCGGAACGAAGAATGGAAAAATATGTGAAATATAGACTAGCGGATAAAAATGAGTATATACTCGGGATAGGTCTATAAAGGGTTAAAGATAAAGTTCAGACATTTCATTGAATCACTTCAAGCTTCCATATGTACCTCAATGGGCATTTAGAGGGCTTTCCTAAAAAAAAAAAAAAAAAAAAAAAAAAAAAAAAAAAAAAACTCGGGAATTTTCATTAAATTTTATCGCATTTAAAGGTTAGAATGTTTATAGTGGGTGAAAAGTCACTCCCCTCCCTCTCCTTTGGCATCAACCTATTTTCGACCAATATGAATGAAATAAAACAAGCAGATAGTTCTGACACTACAGTGTCAGAGAAGGCGCACCTTGAGCAAATTTGGTCCTCATGAGTCAAATTCCATTTCCACCATCTCAAAAATAATGTGTCCAGCAAAAAACCGGGTCCGAACCTGGATGCGGCGAGTGGGTAGGGGTTAGGACCACTACATACGATCTTATATGGGACAAACCCTTCGAATATTCCACCACCTCAGAAAAAATTGTCCAGCAAAAGTGAGGGTCCGAACCTGTGTGCGGCGAGTGGGGGGGGGGGGGGGTCGTAGAACCCCTACAGACAATCTTAGAACAATCCCTTCGAATTTTCCAACATCTAAAAAAAATTGTCCAGCAAAAGTTAGGGTCCGAACCTGTGTGCGGCGAGTGGAGGAGTGGGGAGAACCATTACGGACAATCCCTTCGAATTTTCTAACAAGTCAAAAAAATTGTCCAGCAAAAGTTTGGGTCCGAACCTGTGTGCGGCGAGTGGGGGGGGGGGGGTGTAGAACCACTACGGACAATCATAGAACAATCCCTCCGAATTTTCCACCATCTCAAAAAAATTGTACAGCAAAAGTCCAAGCTCGAACCTGTAAGCGGCGAGTGGGGGGGGAGGGGTGGGGGGAGGGGGGGGGGGGAACCACTACGGACAATCTCGAACCCTTCGAATTTTCCAACATCTCAAAAAATTGTCCAGCAAAAGTTAAGGTCCGAACCTGTGCGCGGCGAGTGGGAGGGGGGGGGGTAGAACCACTTCGGACAATCTTAGAACAATCCCTTGGATTCTCAAAAAATCATCTCAAAAAAAATTGTCCGGCAAAAGTTTGGGTCCGAACCGGTGTGTGGCGATTGGGGGGGGGGGGGGGTTAGGACCACTACGGACAATCTTAAACCAACCCCTCAGATGTTCCACCATATCTAGCAAAAGTTCGGGTGTGAACCTGTGTGCGTCGTGTGGGGGGGCGGTGGGACCACTACGGACAATCATAGAACAAATCCTTCGAATTTCCCACTGCACATCACTAAACGCACGTAATAAACAATCAAATACTCATAAAACAATTTTAAACCCCCCTTTAGTAAAAAGGTAGTTAACGATATAGTATGTCCCGAAAAATAGGGACATGAAAAAGTGATCGGTAGTAAGAAGAAATCGGACCTCCAAGAATCGATTATTTTTCATGATGTGTTAGAGTAGAGAAAAACAATGTTGCCATATTCCATTAGCTGGCACCGTTCTTTGGTTGCCCGGTAAAAAATTTGAACGTGAAGTGTGATGCCAAGTAAAACAAAGGACGCCATGGCAAAACGTAAGAAAAGATGAAGAAGTTACAGTGAGTCAAAAGACATCTCTCCTAAATGTCCCCATGACGTCCCACGACTGGTGACAAAGCATTTGATCCGCGCACAATGGCCGAAATACGTTAATCAAATCTCGAAATGATAAAAAATAAACTGTAGGGAATACCCTACGAACACTTTCTCACATCACTTTTATCTGAGGGAGACCCCCAGACCCCCCCCCCACCACTAAAGAATTCCGGAGGAGACCCCCTAACCCCCTAAAGAATTCTGGGGGAGACCCCCAGACCCCCTTTAGAATACTAGGAGAGCCCCCCAAAACCCCCCCTTTTAAAAATGCTAGGGGATACCTCCAGACCCCCCTTTAGAATTCTGGGGGAGATCCCCAAACCCCCTCAAATTTCAAATATTTTCACCTCCGGACATAATATTTCTGCCTTCAATCCGAAGAGTTTGCAATTTTGTAGAGAAGCTGTAGGAATAGTTGCCTATTTTGTTATTTGAAGGCTAATTGAGAGCCTTAATCTGATGTTGCCTATAACAGGGTTTAGAGTAGGTAATTCAAGATTCCAATAAGTTTTTATTCTTTGAGCTGCATTCATTATATTTGCTCTTTGTTCTATTTTGGGAGTTTCTTTTTTCCCTTAGTTTTTATAGGAGGTCGAAATGTACTGATTCTTGCATTTCCTCCATTGAGTACTATGTTTGGTTTCTTCTTTCAAACTGTGGATATTCGAAATAATTTTTTTTGTTTAATAGATTAACCCCCCTCCAAAGATGTACTTAAGTAAGTCGCAGATTGCGCAAACAAAATTTCAACAAAATTCATTCAGCCATTTTTGATTGACTTTTCTTTATAAAATTAATTTTCCTTGAATATTCTATTTTTTGGTGTAATGAAACCTGTATTGCTTTTAAACAGCTTTAGACTTAAAGGTTGTATATTGTAGTAATACATTTGAAAGAAATTTCTGCCTAGGCTGGTTGCAAACGTTTTGATGCAATTTTCATCGAACTTAATTGAGTCATACTTGAATTACTTAATGCAATTATTATGTTTGTCTTAATATTTGCTTACAATTAGTTTCAAAAGATTTTTGCTCGATCGTACCTATATTGCCCCTCGAAACGGTCGTAAGGTTTTATGAGGACTGTTCCAAAAAAATGTTTTAGTGCACACAGTGCAGTGTTTAGTGTATTTTTTTAACACATTATGTTTGTGAACATTTTTGTCAAAATCAATCCCATTAATGATTGACTCCAAGTTTAAAATTAATTCTTCACTTTCTTTTTTTTTTTTTTTTTTTTTGGTCAAACACCCTATTTTGATTTTTTAAACTCTCTTAAGGGTTGTATATTGTAACTGTAAGGGCTAATTTCTTTTGTAAACCAATTGTAGATTTTATTTGCCAGATTTTGTCAAAATCCATTGGACCAAACCTGAATTATCCGAAATAATAAGATTATGTTTTTATTTGCTTATATACCCATATTTTTTTCTCAATCGCACCTATATTACCTCTTGAAAAGGTCTAATCGGTTGTGTATGGTGATCAAGAGAGGATAATATGTTAGTACTTTGATAGTAGATTGTGTGTAAAAAGTTTCATGAAAATTCATCCAGCCATTATTGATTGACTCCAAGTTTTAAGATTACTTAATTTCTCACGATAATTCCATTTTTTGGATCGAGCGCACATATTTTGATTTTTTAAACGGTTTTGAGGGTTGAATATTGTAACTATAAGTGGTTTATTTTATAGTAGGCTGAATGTAGATTTTTTCGCTAACTTTCATCAAAATTGATTGAACCAAACCTGAACTATCCCAAATAATAGGATTATATTTTTATTTGCTCATATTCCCAAATTTTTTGCTCAATCGCACCTATATTACCTCTAGAAATGGTTTTATCGGTTGTTTTTGGTGACACAGAGAGGAAAATATTTAAGTTTATTGATAGTAGATTGTGTGTACAAAGTTTTATCAAAATTCATGGAGCCATTATTGATTGACTCCAAGTTTTAAGATTGATTTCTCACGATAATTCTATTTTTCGGCTCGAGCGCGCTTACCCAGATAGCAGACGGATATCTATAGGATATCCTGAGAATATCCAAACAAATATTTAAGATATCCTATGGATATCCTATGGATATTCGGCGATATCCATAGGATATCCCACGGATATTCATTTGGCACACCTCTGATATCCGTGGAATATCCTATGGATATCCTAACACCCGCGGATATCCAGCGGATATCTCACGAAGATTTTACAAATTTGGTTAGATATCCTCAGAATATTCTGAGGATATCTGTAGGATAGTCGAATATCCTACAGATATCCGTACGATATTTGCAAATCCTCATGATATTTTTCGGATATCAACAATCGACGCCGAGAGCAATTCAAGCAATATTTTTACCCTATCAGTCATAAACCAAAGACACAATGGTGATTTACACAATGGTCCTATCCCAATGGATTCTGAAGTCCGAGAATGTAACTTCTGTTTACTCCAGGAAGTTAACTTCGCCATAGAGAGTTTCAAAACAGACTACGAGTCGTAGTAGTATTAAATGAAGAGAAAGAAGGTGCGGACGCACTTAAATCAATTCAGTTCCAAACTTTGAGAATTTGAAGTTCAAATGAAAATTTACATTACAAATCTGAAGATTATCGAAACCCGATTTCTTGACATTATAGGAAACAATTAAACGCACCTTGTAATAAAATTTATTTGAAGAAAAATATTGAAAGAGAAATTAGAAAAGTCAAAAAGGAAAAGATATTAGATTGAAAGGAGGCGAGCGCTATCTAGTGGTAGCGCTTGGAAGTAGAATCATTGAGAGCGTTCTCTGCGGAATAATCGGAGAATATCCCCAGGATATCCTAGTGTGTTTTCAAATTTTTTTCCCCACAAAATTGTCTTTGAAGGTAAAAATACCTACCTACTGTAAAGAATATTCTGAGAATATTCTCGGCGGAATATTCTGGCTGGAATATTCTGAGAATATTCTCATTCTGAGTTTGCCTGCAGGGTTCCCACAGAACACACATTGCCATAATGAATATTGGTGGAAGTAATCTTTGGGCCAGTACCTCAACAGCAGCACTCACGGTGAGCTGCGGCCTTATCGCGAGACGATTCTCCATTCTGATTACAGTCGCCCCCCCCCCTCACCCACCCGCTGATGATGATGTGAGATGCCACACCAAAAAAAAAAAAAAAAAAAAACATATCTGTAAATTATTCGAAGACTACATTTTACCGAATCATCCCAAGATATTCTGAGGATATCCTGGCAATATCCGAAATAGTCTGATTTTGTGAGGATATCCACAGAATATTCTGACAATACCCGACGATGTTGGATTTTGTCCGGACATTGTCAGGAGATTGAATGCTATCTGGGTATTTTGATTTTTTAAACAGTCTGAAGGAATGAATAAAGGAACTATAAGTGGTTCATTCTATAGTAGGCTGAAAATAGATATTTTTTTGCTAACTTTCATCAAAATTGATTGAGCCAAACTTGAATTATTCCATTTTTATTCATTTTTATCCATTTTACCATTGATTTTAATGAAAATAATTTTTTCCCCATAACTACCCTAAAAATCAAAATTTCAAAAAAACAAAAAAGTACCTCTGGGGAATCTAAAAAGCAACAACTGTGCAAAATCTGGATGCATAAGGATCAATGGTTCAAAACTTATGCCTAGGTACGGAGTGACGAACAGCCGGACTGACGGACAGACGCCACAGATTTTTTTTACATAAATCTCTCTAAGTCAGAAAGGGTTAAGAAATAGAAAATATGATGGAAGGATGTTCTTATGGATGGTATTAGACATGATAAGAGGCAATTACTTTGACTAAATCATGATTGACTTTGTCCTGAGAGGCCAACTATCGCAACAAAATACCTTGAAAATCTCTGCGCCAACGCAATACAATACTTTCTCAATTTTTTTTAATTTCATTTGAGTGAGAAAGTAAAAATACAATCACACCATCTCCGTCGGATGTAGACTTTTAGGCATGACTGATCCAACCTCAACACACCTAATCAGTCTCTAATTCTGATTATTAGCGTTAAAAATATTTTTGGCTCAAATTAGCGCTCTCACCTCAGTATCAGTAAAAACCAATGCGCTGACATAATTTTTAGAAGAATTTGATGAGATCACACAATTTTCAGAAACACATGGCGCGTTGAGTCATTTTGCAGCAAAAAAAAAAACGCCATAACTTAATTTTAACCAAAATTGTGGTGCACGACTTTAATTTTCAGCAAAAGTACAAGCACTAACTCAATTTCCCCATTTTTTCCAATGCCGTATTGTTTTCTTTTTTTCTTATAGCGTTTGAAAATGTTTTTGCTCAAAACTGTGCGCTCACTCAAGTTTCAGTAAAAAACAGCACGTACGCTGACATAATTTTCAGAAGAAATTGACTCGGTAACACAAATTTCAGAAAGAAATGGAGCGCTGATTCATATTTCATCATATGACGCTAACTTAACTGTCACCAAATTGTGAGGCGCAATCCCAATTTTGTACAAAAGTCTAAGCGCTAAACTTTTAGGCATGACTGATGATGATCTCCGACAAAATAGGTGACTGTCAAAGGTTAGCGGACTACCAAACTATATGATTAAGGAACCAGTTTGAGTGTCTCAAGATACTTTGAGACATATAAGGAGAGTGACAGCTTGGATCAACATAGGTAGTACAACAGATGTAGCATAAGGTAGCATAAGAAATCAGGAAGTTCCTGGAGTACTAGAAATTTACTTGTAAATAGAGAAAGAGCGAAATAACTGCATTGAATAAATGATGCCTTGAAGCGCTAAGTCATTTGACGGGGGTTGCCAGACTAAATAAAATGTCAGAAAATTTGACCGCAAAGCACATTTCTTTAAAATTGAAAGAGGGCTGACTTCCTTTAGGACCTTCAAAACCAAAAATGTAGAAGTAGAGAAATAAGAAGCATTTCCTTGTTTCGTTCTGAATAGGACTAAGAAATTTCACATACAATAACAACATGATGGAAATATAAAGCAAGTCAGCACATCACACTATTCAGAGGTCCCATTGTTGAACCTTTGAACTCTTACCAATTCACGAGTCATAGCTACAATAAACGCAAGCAGAGTAATTTTATTACGTTGAGCGTAAACAAATAGCTGAAATTTGATAGGAAATATGGAGGAGGTTAGGGCAGGGACCACTATGGAAACAACGACATCAGGGCTGAATAATAAGAGATCCTCTTCGATGCGCAATAATTTTTGGTAATTAAATGAGAATTCTGAGAATTGAGATAAGGAATGTTTAGAGTTCTTGCTGTAGGGGCTTTCCGTTTTGCGTTTGACCACACGCTATAATTAATTATAATAATTGCATTTACATGCAAAAAAACAAACATTCAGAACGGCAAATGATTGGTTCTCTTGATCACCTAGAATATATACCGGGAAAATTTGAAATAATCAAAAAGTGAGGTTGGAAATTTTTGACATAGAATAACTTTAAAAAAACGTCAATCAATGAACATGAAATTACTCCCAACCAACTCAGAATTCAGTCGTGGCTGGGAGAACATTAACTTTTCAAATGAAATTAGCATAAAAAAAACACAGGACACAACCTAAATTTCACGACATCAAAAAAGCTCATTTCGCCATTTGATCACAAGGGGGCGTAGTATACTCTATTGAGTATCAGGGCGATTTCAATAGGCGCACGTTGTGCCAACGGTGCGCCTAAAATGTATATATGTGATCTTATAGCTTAATTTTATCGTTCATCAGAGAACATTCTGAAACTTTTAGTAAAACACAAAAAAACTCGGATATAATCGCTTTTGGTTAATGTTGAATGTTTCCATTGCATGCAGGAGTAGTAGAAGAAGAAGAAAACGGAATGTATCCTAGATTGAATCATTTTTTTTTTTTTTTTTTTTTTTATTTTTTTTCATTTTTTTTTTTTTTTTTTTTATAAAAAAGAGTTGTTTTCGCCGGTTTTGGAAGTCGACGCCTCATTTGTTTATTTAATGGACCATTTGCACACATTTTTTTTAATTCATAATATGAAAGAGCTTGGTGCACTGAGTACTCAGGAATTTTTTCAAATTTTTTTGAGTGCAGGAACAGTGGAAAAAATTGATCCGAAAATTTCGAATTTGAATCGCGCGCCACGACCGAGTCGACCTCGTCCGAGGTATTGCATCATCCGACTCCTCCTCGGCGATCAGTGTACGTTGCCCTATGCTGTCGTGTGTTTACCTTGTGAAAATGCTCCTGCAATTTCCTACTTTGTTTACAAATTTTTGACGGAGAGTTAATTTAAAGTGTAGTTAAAAGGTCAGTTAGCTTGTAAATGAAGTGAAACGCCGGTATTCTTACATTTTTTCTCGTTTTAATGGAGTTTACAAGTGAGTGTTTTCACTCCAGCCATTGCTAGTATAGATAACCTTCTTAACAGTGTGTTAGGTACTGGTGTGAGTTTTGATCTCTCTGCGAGCTTGTCTTTCAGAAAGGAGCCTTCTTTCATTCTTCAGTTTTATTTTAAAGTCAGCTTTTGATGTTTGAGAATGATTTACTGCTAGTGATTCACACCATTGCATCGGTCCTACTTTACCTGAATGGCATACACTGAAAGAACTGTGCTCCGGTAGTACACCTATTGCTCCGGTAGAGCCGAAGCACGTGCTGATTCGGATAGCTTCGCGGAGCAAAGCTCGGTAGTACATAAGCACGTGCTTCAGGAATGTATATAAAGAAGAGTGAAAAAAGAGCGTGCCGCTACCCAGGATCGAACCGGGGATGTATCATTCCGGGGCCCAGTGCGTTACCACTGCGGTGCTCAGTGCTTGTGGAATACGAGGCCTGATTGCTGCGTATATAAGGGTAGCGCTCCGAGGCGCACACCCTTTACGACGCGCTTAGTTAAGTGAGCAAACTCTGTGAATATGCTCCTAAATTGTAACGTAGCGTTCTTTCAGAGATCGCCGATGACAAATTCTCAGAGTGAATTGATTTCAAGAGTGAACCCGTTCTACTCTGATACTTAACAGAGAAAAGATGGCGACAGGTCCTGCTAATTGTATGTCATTGCACGTGTTGCCCGCCTACATCGCAATGCCGAAGCAAGAGGTTCGGGACTACTAGAGCATGTGGCTCGCTACTACCGACGAAAAGCCCGCTAGTCACAGAACTTTGCTTCAGATATGCCTCCTTCAGCTTCCCGAAGCATGTATTCGGTAGAGCCAGAACTTTTTTTTTCAGTGTAGAGTACTATTTAAATTCTAAGCCTGTGCTGTGGTATGCCTCCAGTTCTGTGCCAGAATTTCTAGCATGATTTGAGTTATTTTTCAAGCCAGTGTAGATACTTTCTATAATTTCAAATTCTTAGTGCCCTTGATTAATATCGTAACTTGTGAGATACTGTTTATAGTGCACTTGGCCTCTCCGTCTCTCTCTTAAGCACAAATGTTGACAGTTAATAAACCAACTTATCTCTTCAAGTTTAAGTGTACAGACTGACTAAAGTTCAACTTCGAAGTCTGATTTACATTAAGTGGTAGTCTTCATGCCAAGATTATCATTTACGGAACTCAGTCTGAAGTTAATTCATCGGTGGAACGCAGAACAGCGGCAACTATTTTTGGATCATCAATCATTTACTGGAGGTATGCACCTTGTGGTGAAATTTGATTTTCTTCTCTGTATTTATCTGTACTCCTCCTTTGAGTGTGGGAGTGACAGTACAATAGAATAGAAAATTTTCTTATTAGTGAAAACTGATGTGACACAGGATGGAACGGGTTACTTGTGATTTCTCCCAGTTGGAATACAGTTACCGCAGTTAGGTGGATCAACTATTAAAAGTGGTTGGCTTGTTTACTGTGTTTCATTAGAATGCTCAACGTTTAAAGGCAAACCGCAGTCAAAAAATGTAGCGTTCCATCTTGTTCCTAATGAGAAAAGTAGCCCAATCAGCTCAATGCATAATATGCAGTGTTTTTGTTTGAAGCTAGCTTACTTTTGGCAACTGATTTACCGCCTGTTGGAGGAGTAATCCTTTCCTGTCTTAACTTGAGAAGTAGGTATCAGTTGTTTAGCTTAAAATTTTGGTCCAGGTATATAAAACAACAGTGAGAGTGAGTATGCAGAGCTAACAGTACATTTTCTAACCACGGTAAAAAGGAACTAGCGCATCAAGTTTGGGGGTAAAGCCAGGAAACCCAATTTCTGGGCAGTAAATTATTACTTTAAGGACTGCTAATGAGGCCCAACCCTGAAACTTGAATTTTCAGCAGTGGTAATGCAAACCATTGCACAAAAATGATGTTTGGGAAGGAAGTAGGTATTTGTGAATTTTAAGTGAATTCATTATGAATGTGTAGGATTCCGATCGCACCTCTCCCATCTCTGCAAGATTAATTCAATCATTAATGGATATCAGCTCTTCTTGGGGCATACATGATGTACATACTTTTTGGAGTAGGAAAGGATCCCCTGAAACATGAGCTCTGTTTAAAAAAAATTTAACCTAAAACGATTAAAGTGCGATGGTTTGCGACCACACCCTCCGGTTCATATTGATATAAATATTGCACGTAACATTTATGTATGAAATCTACCCTCCGGTAGCTTGAATAAACTCCTACAATGTTACAAGGAGTACAGATAAATATAAGAAGAAAATCAAATTTCAACACAAGGTGCATACCTCCAGTAAATGATTGATGACCCAAAAAATAGTTGCCCCTGTTCTGCGTTCCACCGATGAATTAACTTCAGACTGAGTTCCGTAAATGATAATCTTGGCATGAAGACTACCACTTAATGTAAATCAGACTTCGAAGTTGAACTTTAGTCAGTCTGTACACTTAAACTGAAGAGATAAGTTGATTTATTAACTGTCAACGGCGGGGCCCAAAGTGCACTATAAACAGTATCTCACGAGTTACGATATTAATCAAGGGCACTAAGAATTTGAAATTATAGAAAGTACTACACTGGCTTGAAAAATAACTCAAATCATGCTAGAAATTCTGGCACAGAACTGGTGGAATACCACAGCACTGGCTTAGAATTTAAATAGGTTGTACTCTATACCAGGGAAAGGGAGAGGTAGGACGCCGATGCAATGGTATGAAACACTAGCAGAAAATCACTCTCAAACATAAAAAACTGACTTTAATGAAAAATTTAAATTTAAATTTAATGAAGAAAGCTCCTTCCTAAAAGACAAGCTCGCAGAAAGATCAAAACAACTAACAAAAGTAGGTAATAAATAATACACTGTTTTGAAGGTTATACCAGCAACGGCTGCTGGAGTGACAACACTCACTTGTAAACTCCGTTAAAACTAGAAAAAAAGTAAGAATACCGGCGTTTCACTTCATTTACAAGCTAACTGACCTTTAAACAGCACTTTAAATTAACTTTCCGTCAAAATTTGTAAACAAAATAGGAAATTGCAGGAGTATTTTCACAAGGTAAACACACGACAGCATAGGGCAACGTGCACTGATCGGCGAGTCTACGGCGATGGAGGAGTCGGATGATGCAAATCTACGGCAAGGCGGCGCAGTAGCCAATCAGAAGCGCCCAACTTGAAATCACTTAAAATGACTTTTTCGCAGCTTTGCGTGCAACTTTCGCGATTTTTTTAGCACGCCATCGTTCTTCTCGTGAAATTTCCCCCCATATTAATTTTACTTCAGGCTAATCCCAGGAGCATGCAAAAGGTCCATTATATCCGACCAAAAACCCCCTCGGGTGCAAAAAAGACGGCAAGTCAATAACTCTGTTCCATGCAAAAATTGTTCCAAAGCATCATCTCAAAGGGTGATATCATTGGAACGTCAACTCAAAAAGCTCTTCACTTTTTCACCAATTTTTTTGACGAATCTTTGCAGAAACAAAATTTGGTGCCGTGAGTGCGAGGGAGACTCTTCTTCCAAAACCTCGAGAGAAAAAACCCACGGAAAAAAGGGAAGACGGTGTGGTCAGTTTCAAGATACTCCAGGCTTTACCAAAAAAACCCCTTTTCCCAAATTTATCCTCTAAAAAAGATGATATCATTGAACGACAAGGCAACCTCGTAAAATGCCTTTTAAATAAATGAAGGAGTTTTAAATGGTAATTATTATAGACGAATTCAAATGCAACCTTTAACATGGCTTCTTTGGAGTGAAGCAAAATGACAAGATAAGCGAAAAATTTTAATTTAAAAAACGGAAAAAAATTGCCGTGCTTGGCCGCTCCTAGCTCTCTTTTGCACTCCAACACAAAAAGAGAGGAACAGAAAGGAAAACCGGATTAAGGGACAAAGTCGGACCCTATAGTTTTGAAGACTTGCTAATATTTAAAGGATATGGAAAGTATCACTGAAAAATTTGTTTATTAAACGAGCGAAAGCTCCAAATTTTCTTTTAGACTTCAAAAGTTCATTGAACTTAAACAAATTT
>VMOF01000388.1:1106274-1447031 GCA_011764245.1 Trialeurodes vaporariorum
AGCAACGGCTGCTGGAGTGACAACACTCACTTGTAAACTCCGTTAAAACTAGAAAAAATGTAAGAATACCGGCGTTTCACTTCATTTACAAGCTAACTGACCTTTAAACAGCACTTTAAATTAACTTTCCGTCAAAAATTTGTAAACAAAATAGGAAATTGCAGGAGTATTTTCACAAGGTAAACACACGACAGCATAGGGCAACGTGCACTGATCGGCGAGTCTACGGCGATGGAGGAGTCGGATGATGCAACTCTACGGCAAGGCGGCGCAGTAGCCAATCAGAAGCGCCCAGACTTGAAATCACTTAAAATGACTTTTTCGCAGCTTTGCGTGCAACTTTCGCGATTTTTGAGCACGCCATCGTTCTTCTCGTGAAATTTCCCCCTATATTAATTTTACTTCAGGCTAATCCCAGGAGCATGCAAATGGTCCATTATATCCGACCAAAAACCCTCTCGGGTGCAAAAAAGACGGCAAGTCAATAACTCTGTTCCATGCAAAAAATTGTTCCAATGCATCATCTCAAAGGTGTGATATCATTGGAACGTCAACTCAAAAAGCTCTTCACTTTTTCACCAATTATTTTTGACGAATCTTTGCAGAAACAAAATTTGGTGCCGTGAGTGCGAGGGAGACTCTTCTTCCAAAACCTCGAGAGAAAACACCACACGGAAAAAAGGGAAGACGGTGTGGTCAGTTTCAAGATACTCCAGGCTTTACCAAAAACACCCCTTTCCAATTCATCCTCTAAAAGAGATGATATCATTGAACGACAAGGCAACCTCGTAAAATGCCTTTAAGTAAATGAAGGAGTTTGAAATGGTAATTATTATAGACGAATTCAAATGCAACCTTTAACATGGCTTCTTTGGAGTGAAGCAAAATGACAAGATAAGCGAAAATTTCAATTTAAAAAACGGAAAAAACTTGCCGTGCTTGGCCGCTCCTAGCTCTCTTTTGCACTCCAACACAAAAGAGAGAGGAACAGAAAGGAAAACCGGATTAAGGGACAAAGTCGGACCCTATAGTTTTGAAGACTTGCTAATATTTAATGGATATGGAAAGTATCACTGAAAATTCGTTTAGTTAAACGAGCGAAAGCTCCAATTTGCTTTCAGACTTCAAAAGTTCATTGAACTTAAACAAATTTTGATACTCTAATAAAAATGCAAATGCCAAAGCTCCAATTTGCTTTGAGACTTCAAAAGTTCATTGAGTTTAAACAAATTTTGATACTCTAATAAAAATGCAAATGCCGATCATGAGATCCGAACACTAACACTCAGTTTGTGAAAACAGTGAGACCACATTACTCGTGAGTGAACTCTGATTGCCCACCAAATGCTAAATTGATCACTACAGTGCATTCTCTCTTGAGCGGCCAAGCACGGCAAGTTTTTTCCGTTTTTTAAATTGAAATTTTCGCTTATCTTGTCATTTTGCTTCACTCCAAAGAAGCCATGTTAAAGGTTGCATTTGAATTCGTCTATAATAATTACCATTTCAAACTCCTTCATTTACTTAAAGGCATTTTACGAGGTTGCCTTGTCGTTCAATGATATCATCTCTTTTAGAGGATGAATTGGAAAGGGGTGTTTTTGGTAAAGCCTGGAGTATCTTGAAACTGACCACACCGTCTTCCCTTTTTTCCGTGTGGTGTTTTCTCTCGAGGTTTTGGAAGAAGAGTCTCCCTCGCACTCACGGCACCAAATTTTGTTTCTGCAAAGATTCGTCAAAAATAATTGGTGAAAAAGTGAAGAGCTTTTTGAGTTGACGTTCCAATGATATCACACCTTTGAGATGATGCATTGGAACAATTTTTTGCATGGAACAGAGTTATTGACTTGCCGTCTTTTTTGCACCCGAGAGGGTTTTTGGTCGGATATCAGCCGTTTTTTGATTGGATAAATCTAGTATTTTATACATCTCTCAAAAGGAGGGTTGGATTTTTTATTTAATTTTTTTTTTTTTTTTTTTTTTTTTTTAATTTTTTTTTTATTTTTATTTTATTTATTTTTTTTTTTTTTGCTACATTCAAGTTTTCACGTTTCCGGGGTATCATACAGAGTTGCCAGGTCCGAGCCACCGAAAACTATCCACGCCATTGCCAGCATGAGGGGAGAGTGGACAGTTTTTGTCCAAACGTGGTCGTTTCTGTCCACGTTTGGCAACACTAGTCTCATACATCATCAGAGTGCCCCCGTGCGCACTAGTCTGCTGCGCATATGTTTAGAGCTTCGTATGAATCGTATGGCGGACCAGAGGCGACCGAGCCATAAAGTAAGAAATAACTTAACCTACAACGACTGGGATATGATTTTAGTATTTACCTATAATTTTTTGAATTTCTACATTTCTTAATTCTTCTCGAATTGTTCCATATTTTGCTAACCCAAAAAAGAAAAGTCTGAACCCCCTCCCTATCTTAACTTGTGAACGACTGAATGGGAAGTACCGAATAGCGTATCCAAAATATCCGGGGGCGTCCCTTGGGGGAGGGGGGGGGGGTTCGCCTTCAAACCCAACATTTTTAAACAGCAACCCCTATTATGTGATTACATCGTGAAAAAGAGCATAAAATTCCAAGAATTTTGGCGAAAACCGGAGGTCGATATAGTTGTTGGTTTTCGATACATCGAAAATTGACAACCGTTGAAAATCCAATTTTTTCATATGTCGAAATCTAAACACATCAACCTGTGGTCAGCACCAAAATGTTCAGTTTTGTGTGCCTTTTCGAGACATGTATCACTCGATAGGGATCGTGCCTCGGAATTTTCGAGGCAGCCCACCTGATGAGGCGTAATTTTTTTTGAAAACTGTAGGTGAGCTGTATAACCAAATGAAGGCTGAATTTTTGCGCTCGCCGCATTTATCTGAAACGTACTTGTTTTTTTTTTTAGAATATTCTAGATTCCTAGTTTTTTAAATTCTGACTTTTCAAATGGAAGAAATGTTTTTTTGAAAATGGGTCCTAATCGAACTTTGACCTTCGATGTATCGAAAATAAAAAACGATAATGACCTTCCCTTTCCGCCAAAATTCTTAGAATTGTGTGCCCTTTCTAAATATGTATTACAAGATAGGAGTTGCTACTTGAAAATTTTGAGTTAATGCCGAACCTGAATTCCCCCCCTCCGAAATTTTTAAAACGCGAAAAGTTAGTTTCCTTTCACTTAGAAACGTTCCCCGAGTTTCGTTCATCAATGTTTAGCCGTTCAAAAGTTTAGATGGGGGGGGGGTGGACCTTTCTTACACCCTGTCTATTTATGCCTCAATGCACTGTAGAATGAAATTATTTCAAGCAACTCCGGGCAAGCGAAGCTGGCTCGAAGGAATTGATTCCCCATTGCTGTGTTGACATAAACACAATTCATGTTACATGTAACTGAACACAACCTTATTTCCACAATCATCTAGATGTGCTGTAGAATGAAATTATTTCAAGCAACTTCCGTGGGCAGGTGAAGCAGGCTCGGAAAAAATGATGATTCTTCATCACTGCGTCGACATGAATAAATCTTGGTTTTTGTGGCAACCCAAAGTCCATTTAAATAGGTCAGTCCGATAGCACTGTAAGTGTAAGTGTAGTCTTTGAGACCAAAAAGGGAAACCATCATATTATTTTAATGGGTGTCGATTTCTCTATTTGGTCAGCTCCCACTGACGGCATACACTGAAAGGAGAAAAAGATTATGTCACTATTGGACTGACCTTTCTGCATGAACCTTCAGTCAGTAAAACTAAGATTTGATTATTTCAACACAGCGATGAAGAATCATAACTTTTTTTGAGCCAGCTTTACCTGCCCCGAGTCGCTTGAAATAATTTTATTCTACAGCACACATAGATGATCACGGGAATAAGATAGCGTTCAGTTACATGTAACTTGTAAAAATAGTTCCGGATCACACTATAATATCAGTTTGGAAAATTTCTAAATCCTGATTACAAAATGCAGACAGAGTGTCAGCCTGATTACCTATGAAAAGTCATCGGCAGCTCAACCTTGGTAATGGAGTCTTATTTTCCCAACTCTGTTGCTGGTAGCTTTGTTTTGACTTTGGTAAGGACTAAAAGGTTGATTACTAATTATCAAAAGAGTTCAATTAAGATACCTACTTAGAAACGCTAGTCTAATATTTTAAGCGGAAGGAGATGAAACACAGAACTTTTCTATTGCTGAAAATCAGCGTCGTTCCAGCATTCCACCTGAACAGAAAAAAAAACCAACCATTCTGAATATTGTTGGTCCATCGATGCAGTTACTTTTGAAATTTTGGAAGTAATGCATACCATCTCATACCCGATTAAAACATCAGCCTATTGCATTTGATGGAGACCAGACACGTGGACTCACCTCTATCAGACCTCATGAATTGCTTAAGAAAGGCACTGGAGCCGTATACATTAAACAGAGAGTTGGACATATAGTCTTGTTCGCAGTGGTGCTGACGATGAACGGCAGTCTGGCAACACTGAATTTTGTCCATTTAAACGCATGCAAAAGGTTGAACTTTTAGAGGTGCGCAGTGCACTCCCTCAAATGTGTAGATATATTGCATTGGTTTGAATGGACAAAATGTTGAGAGGCCTAATGACATGCAATTTCACTGCTTGTCCGATTATTTTTCAAGAGTAATCAAGCTGCTCTTTGGCGATCATTAGGCATGCTGGTTTCTAAGACTAGTGTAATTAATAGATCAACAAAATATCTCTAGTCTCATAAGAAGTTGGTTGATTTGATTGAAATTAGCGCGCCTAAAATACACCTCAATTTCTTCTCGCAAGTAATCAAAACGCCAGTAGTGCACTATTAATTAATCAGAGACACGTACTTCATTGCAACAGAAAACTGAGCCCCAAACCATCCTGGTTTCCAGTAGTAAAACATTTTAGCTTACCTAACATTTTAGCTTACCTTAAAGAAGAATGTTGGAGAATACCTGAAGATTACGTTAGTTTTGATGCCAATTATTGTCAATACTACGTAAGTATTAAACAATACATCGAGATCAAAGCTATCCGATATAATTAACAAAGCTTCTAGCTTCATTATAGGAGGAAAGCATAAGGAGTAAAACTTCTATCTGGGTAAAAATGTATGTTCTAGCAAACGCAAAAGTATTGACAGTCAAAGAATGCACGCGGATCACAGAAGGTTGCTTGGATTACACACAGATTCGTCACCTATACTGAATTATTGACTGCCAAAACTTTTGCATTTGGTAGTTCCTTCACAGCATAGGACTGCATGTAACTGAGCCTCAATCTTATTTCCATGCTGATCTTCAATTATGTACCTACCAGAGAAAAGAGACATGGTGAATAGAGAGTAAAGATTATAACAAACCTGCTCTCATTACACAACTTTCTATTTGCCTGTGAAGGTAAGATTTGTTTTTGTCAAGTATCAACACGGTAATGAAGAATCATTTCCTCCGAGGTCAGCTTCACCTGTCCAGAGTCACTTGAAATGATTTCATTCTACGGTGCATAACGGCAGAAATAGATTACAGAATGTGAGACAAATTGGGAAGAATGAAGAACTTTTAAAACTCTAGATAACTTTCGGTTATACACAGTAAGAGAAAAAGTAGAAAGAAGCTATAGGTTGTCCCAGGAATGATTGGACTTGACAACTGTAGCTTTGAATGAAAACATCAGCTTCCATCCACAGATAGGGCAACCTGATTGGTCAGGAGCAGTAAGAAGCTGATGTTTTCATGAAAACCATACAAGTGTCAAATCCAATCTTTTCTGGGACAAGCTATAAATGAAAACATCAGCTTCCACCCACAGATAGGGCAACCTGATTGGTCAGGAGCAGTAAGAAGCTGATGTTTTCATGAAAACCATACAAGTGTCAAATCCAATCTTTTCTGGGACAAGCTATAAATGAAAACATCAGCTTCCACCCACAGATAGGGCAACCTGATTGGTCAGGAGCAGTAAGAAGCTGATGTTTTCATGAAAACCATACAAGTGTCAAATCCAATCTTTTCTGGGACAAGCTATAAATGAAAACATCAGCTTCCACCCACAGATAGGGCAACCTGATTGGTCAGGAGCAGTAAGAAGCTGATGTTTTCATGAAAACCATACAAGTGTCAAATCCAATCTTTTCTGGGACAAGCTATAAATGAAAACATCAGCTTCCATCCACAGATAGGGCAACCTGATTGGTCAGGAGCAGTAAGAAGCTGATGTTTTCATGAAAACCATACAAGTGTCAAATCCAATCTTTTCTGGGACAAGCTATAAATGAAAACATCAGCTTCCATCCACAGATAGGGCAACCTGATTGGTCAGGAGCAGTAAGAAGCTGATGTTTTCATGAAAACCATACAAGTGTCAAATCCAATCTTTTCTGGGACAAGCTATAAATGAAAACATCAGCTTCCATCCACAGATAGGGCAACCTGATTGGTCAGGAGCAGTAAGAAGCTGATGTTTTCATGAAAACCATACAAGTGTCAAATCCAATCTTTTCTGGGACAAGCTATAAATGAAAACATCAGCTTCCATCCACAGATAGGGCAACCTGATTGGTCAGGAGCAGTAAGAAGCTGATGTTTTCATGAAAACCATACAAGTGTCAAATCCAATCTTTTCTGGGACAAGCTATAAATGAAAACATCAGCTTCCATCCACAGATAGGGCAACCTGATTGGTCAGGAGCAGTAAGAAGCTGATGTTTTCATGAAAACCATACAAGTGTCAAATCCAATCTTTTCTGGGACAAGCTATAAATGAAAACATCAGCTTCCACCCACAGATAGGGCAACCTGATTGGTCAGGAGCAGTAAGAAGCTGATGTTTTCATGAAAACCATACAAGTGTCAAATCCAATCTTTTCTGGGACAAGCTATAAATGAAAACATCAGCTTCCACCCACAGATAGGGCAACCTGATTGGTCAGGAGCAGTAAGAAGCTGATGTTTTCATGAAAACCATACAAGTGTCAAATCCAATCTTTTCTGGGACAAGCTATAAATGAAAACATCAGCTTCCATCCACAGATAGGGCAACCTGATTGGTCAGGAGCAGTAAGAAGCTGATGTTTTCATGAAAACCATACAAGTGTCAAATCCAATCTTTTCTGGGACAAGCTATAAATGAAAACATCAGCTTCCACCCACAGATAGGGCAACCTGATTGGTCAGGAGCAGTAAGAAGCTGATGTTTTCATGAAAACCATACAAGTGTCAAATCCAATCTTTTCTGGGACAAGCTATAAATGAAAACATCAGCTTCCATCCACAGATAGGGCAACCTGATTGGTCAGGAGCAGTAAGAAGCTGATGTTTTCATGAAAACCATACAAGTGTCAAATCCAATCTTTTCTGGGACAAGCTATAAATGAAAACATCAGCTTCCATCCACAGATAGGGCAACCTGATTGGTCAGGAGCAGTAAGAAGCTGATGTTTTCATGAAAACCATACAAGTGTCAAATCCAATCTTTTCTGGGACAAGCTATAAATGAAAACATCAGCTTCCATCCACAGATAGGGCAACCTGATTGGTCAGGAGCAGTAAGAAGCTGATGTTTTCATGAAAACCATACAAGTGTCAAATCCAATCTTTTCTGGGACAAGCTATAAATGAAAACATCAGCTTCCACCCACAGATAGGGCAACCTGATTGGTCAGGAGCAGTAAGAAGCTGATGTTTTCATGAAAACCATACAAGTGTCAAATCCAATCTTTTCTGGGACAAGCTATAAATGAAAACATCAGCTTCCATCCACAGATAGGGCAACCTGATTGGTCAGGAGCAGTAAGAAGCTGATGTTTTCATGAAAACCATACAAGTGTCAAATCCAATCTTTTCTGGGACAAGCTATAAATGAAAACATCAGCTTCCATCCACAGATAGGGCAACCTGATTGGTCAGGAGCAGTAAGAAGCTGATGTTTTCATGAAAACCATACAAGTGTCAAATCCAATCTTTTCTGGGACAAGCTATAAATGAAAACATCAGCTTCCACCCACAGATAGGGCAACCTGATTGGTCAGGAGCAGTAAGAAGCTGATGTTTTCATGAAAACCATACAAGTGTCAAATCCAATCTTTTCTGGGACAAGCTATAAATGAAAACATCAGCTTCCACCCACAGATAGGGCAACCTGATTGGTCAGGAGCAGTAAGAAGCTGATGTTTTCATGAAAACCATACAAGTGTCAAATCCAATCTTTTCTGGGACAAGCTATAAATGAAAACATCAGCTTCCATCCACAGATAGGGCAACCTGATTGGTCAGGAGCAGTAAGAAGCTGATGTTTTCATGAAAACCATACAAGTGTCAAATCCAATCTTTTCTGGGACAAGCTATAAATGAAAACATCAGCTTCCACCCACAGATAGGGCAACCTGATTGGTCAGGAGCAGTAAGAAGCTGATGTTTTCATGAAAACCATACAAGTGTCAAATCCAATCTTTTCTGGGACAAGCTATAAATGAAAACATCAGCTTCCACCCACAGATAGGGCAACCTGATTGGTCAGGAGCAGTAAGAAGCTGATGTTTTCATGAAAACCATACAAGTGTCAAATCCAATCTTTTCTGGGACAAGCTATAAATGAAAACATCAGCTTCCATCCACAGATAGGGCAACCTGATTGGTCAGGAGCAGTAAGAAGCTGATGTTTTCATGAAAACCATACAAGTGTCAAATCCAATCTTTTCTGGGACAAGCTATAAATGAAAACATCAGCTTCCACCCACAGATAGGGCAACCTGATTGGTCAGGAGCAGTAAGAAGCTGATGTTTTCATGAAAACCATACAAGTGTCAAATCCAATCTTTTCTGGGACAAGCTATAAATGAAAACATCAGCTTCCACCCACAGATAGGGCAACCTGATTGGTCAGGAGCAGTAAGAAGCTGATGTTTTCATGAAAACCATACAAGTGTCAAATCCAATCTTTTCTGGGACAAGCTATAAATGAAAACATCAGCTTCCATCCACAGATAGGGCAACCTGATTGGTCAGGAGCAGTAAGAAGCTGATGTTTTCATGAAAACCATACAAGTGTCAAATCCAATCTTTTCTGGGACAAGCTATAAATGAAAACATCAGCTTCCACCCACAGATAGGGCAACCTGATTGGTCAGGAGCAGTAAGAAGCTGATGTTTTCATGAAAACCATACAAGTGTCAAATCCAATCTTTTCTGGGACAAGCTATAAATGAAAACATCAGCTTCCATCCACAGATAGGGCAACCTGATTGGTCAGGAGCAGTAAGAAGCTGATGTTTTCATGAAAACCATACAAGTGTCAAATCCAATCTTTTCTGGGACAAGCTATAAATGAAAACATCAGCTTCCACCCACAGATAGGGCAACCTGATTGGTCAGGAGCAGTAAGAAGCTGATGTTTTCATGAAAACCATACAAGTGTCAAATCCAATCTTTTCTGGGACAAGCTATAAATGAAAACATCAGCTTCCATCCACAGATAGGGCAACCTGATTGGTCAGGAGCAGTAAGAAGCTGATGTTTTCATGAAAACCATACAAGTGTCAAATCCAATCTTTTCTGGGACAAGCTATAAATGAAAACATCAGCTTCCATCCACAGATAGGGCAACCTGATTGGTCAGGAGCAGTAAGAAGCTGATGTTTTCATGAAAACCATACAAGTGTCAAATCCAATCTTTTCTGGGACAAGCTATAAATGAAAACATCAGCTTCCATCCACAGATAGGGCAACCTGATTGGTCAGGAGCAGTAAGAAGCTGATGTTTTCATGAAAACCATACAAGTGTCAAATCCAATCTTTTCTGGGACAAGCTATAAATGAAAACATCAGCTTCCATCCACAGATAGGGCAACCTGATTGGTCAGGAGCAGTAAGAAGCTGATGTTTTCATGAAAACCATACAAGTGTCAAATCCAATCTTTTCTGGGACAAGCTATAAATGAAAACATCAGCTTCCATCCACAGATAGGGCAACCTGATTGGTCAGGAGCAGTAAGAAGCTGATGTTTTCATGAAAACCATACAAGTGTCAAATCCAATCTTTTCTGGGACAAGCTATAAATGAAAACATCAGCTTCCATCCACAGATAGGGCAACCTGATTGGTCAGGAGCAGTAAGAAGCTGATGTTTTCATGAAAACCATACAAGTGTCAAATCCAATCTTTTCTGGGACAAGCTATAAATGAAAACATCAGCTTCCACCCACAGATAGGGCAACCTGATTGGTCAGGAGCAGTAAGAAGCTGATGTTTTCATGAAAACCATACAAGTGTCAAATCCAATCTTTTCTGGGACAAGCTATAAATGAAAACATCAGCTTCCATCCACAGATAGGGCAACCTGATTGGTCAGGAGCAGTAAGAAGCTGATGTTTTCATGAAAACCATACAAGTGTCAAATCCAATCTTTTCTGGGACAAGCTATAATTGGTAATCACTAAAATCACATCCTCCGGTCGTTGTAGGTTATGTTATGAATGCCCTCAGAGAACTGACAAAACCTGGACAAAACTCGAAAACTCACGGATAAAACTCACTAAGTAAACAACTGAACAGCAGCTCTGAAAATTGCTATCGATGTAGGGAATAAATAATAAAATGAATAAATCAAACAGAAGAATTTGAGGCAGTTTCACTGCATTTGCATTTAGTCTGCATTTAGAAACAATCACTAATCAGATCAGACAGATGGGAACAGATGGGAACGATCATGGGAACGATCCGTACTCTGGCGGCCGGCGCGGCGGGGGTGTCGGTCGGGTCCGCTCGGGTCCGCTCGGCGAATGATTAACAACCAATGAGATTCGAGCTCGTAGATATTCAAATATTTGAAAGGCGGGAACCATACTTAAAATGAGATAATGTTTTTAAAGATTTCTCTGTTACAAGCGAGTTTTACTTCGTGAATTTTGCAAAAGTTCAAACACGGAAACAGACTGAATCGATCCATGTAACATACAACCCTAATAAAACCCTGGTTTTTGCTGTAGCTTAGGTAATCAGACGAAAAAGTGGTCGGAGTCGATGATTCCTGTGAATATACGTTCGGTAGTTTTCTGTGGTCTGTTGTCTGACTTGCCGTGTGCGTTCTACCGAACGCTCAGATCCCTCCAGTCCAATTTCAAATCCAATCTAAATATATTTTGAAAAACAACAATATTATTTCATTGTTGTCTACTTATGCCATTTATAAATGTAAATATCTTCTTCCTGAAGAGAACAATACCTAAAAAACCTTAAAAAAAAAAAAAAAAAACAAAAAAAACAAAAAAAAAAAATCACCGAGTTCTTCTGAAGAATCAATTTTTTGGTTATTTTTAACGAAAAGTCATAAGAGTCTCATTCCGTATGTGTAAGTCTGTTTACACTGCACAAAGTTCAATGACTTACCAATATAGGCATGAATTCCGGTCCATGGCTTTCATCGTTGACTATCTCATTATTCTCCTCGTCTGGATGTTGTGGTACGTCATCTCCTAAAGCGTTGATGGCAATCCCCAACAACTCTCCAGACTCAGTCTCCATTTTGAGACTTAGGTCACCTTCGATCATTTCGAAAGGGGCCTTGAACTCGAGAGAGGCCCCCAGCGATACATTCATTGGTTCATGCTTGATGAAATTTGCGTTCAGGAACGATATCACCTTAGCCTCGTCCTCAGACGTGATCGGAAGAATTTGACAATTCGCATCCATTTGAATGTGAAAGTGAAGACAGGTTGTAAAACTTGATGTCAACTAAAACATTCAGTAAGTCGCGAACCGTTGTGCGCCTTCAATTGTAATGAACGCAGCAAGCAATGCATGGTGATTCCTGAATATCGGCTGATTTAAAAAGACCCAATCGAATGCTGGTCCAAATAGCAGGAGATTTTAAACGGCTTATGGTTGGTCTACAGCGACTTTATGACGCGAGGCCCAGATGTTCAAGCAATCTGAAAGGGGCAAAATCTGCAAATTATCAAGAAATATGGCTGTTGACTTGATGATTTTTAAAAAATAAGTCGGTAAAACGGGATTGAAATACATGCGCACTTGACTTGTAAAAATTGGCGCAATCTTTTTATTTTTTTTTATTTTTTTGTCTATTTTCCAGTTATTTATTTTTTATTGCCATGTTTCGAACTGTATGTGCGGCGTTAGCAAAAATGTACTTTACCTTTAAACCACCCCAATCAACAATTTTAAGATCCCAAATATTCTGATTAAAGCAGTTTTTAATCATTGAAAGGCCCACGGAAAAAGTTCTCTTGTGTTTTTCTTTCCTTATATCTTATACTATATAGTATTATACGGCATTACACCAGCATCAGAATGACCTACAGCATACTTTTGATTTTGAAGGAGTGAAGGTATTGACGAGGGAGGCCAATGATTACTCAAGAGTGTTGTATGAGATGATTTGCATTGTGAAAGAGAGAGAGTGGGTTTGCAACTATACCGGACTGACGTTGAGAAGTTGGGGGTTGCTTACCATAAGTTTTTCCGACCACAGCCACCACAGTGAGCTTCTTTGAGGGTCTCTGTGTTTTTCAATGTCTGTTGTTCTCTTCTCTTTCCGTGGTCATAGGTTATGCCAGTTCCATCATGGTCATGTAGGTGGGACTCTCATGGTGTTTTTTCTGTGTCTTTTTAGCAATTGATAAAGGTCCTGTAACGGACCGAAACGTCTTTTAAAAAAAAAAACTATTTTAGCCTTGTGTCCCATTTATTCTTAGTTATTTATGTATTATATTAATATAGAGCATTAAATAAAACGCTAGGTGTTTTTCACCACAAGGCACGTTGCATTTACCATACTTGCTGGCTGACTCCAAAATCATAGCTATGCAGATGGTGAATCCTTCTAGTCTTTTTTTCTGTGTGTATATCTGCAGAATGACAGCTTTGCTACTAGGGCGGGCGGATTGATGTCACGATTTTTTTTTTTTTTTCTGTGTGGATGGAACCAAAATTCCTAATGAGAGGAGGTTAGGAACCACATCTTATTAAACATCTCTTCTGTCATCAGACAATGTTGATAAACAAAAAAATACACCAGAAACAGCATCTATACGTTCGGCGTTCTAGATCGAGGTAGGTGTGCTCAGTCTGCACTATATGTGGCTGTGTAACCCGATGTCCATTCTCATGATATAATCGATTGATGTCTCATTTTGGAAAAACCAAAAAAAAAACGGAACAAGCTCATTGCGAGATGATGCGGACTGTTTTATGCTCGGTAAACCCAGCATGTGTTCAAAATCCAACAAACAGAGACGTATTTATAGATTTCAGTAAATTACGATCATTCATATCTCTTCAGGTGGTAAATGGACCGATGAATCATCGCAGCAAAACAAAGCACCGCGCCAGGTAAATTGATTTATTGATCACTGAACGACAAGGTGTCTTTGTTTGAGAACCGAATTTCAGATGCCGGTGCGCCAAATCGCACCGCGGTCATGTGAGGAAACAGTTATAGTTCTCTCTCTCTCTCTCTCTTTCTCTCTCTCTCTCTCTCTCTCTCTCTCTCTCTCTCTCTCTCTCTTCCTCTCTGTCTCTCTCTCCTTCTCTCTCACTCACTCTCTCTCACTCTTCTTCCATTTGCACGCATGCGTTAGAAAAGGACGGAGGCTGGGGCTAAAATCACGTGATAGCTCCCCCCTTTGCTATCTTTTTCGAACTCATGTCTTCAAACGGCTGGAGGAGAGAGACACTTTCTTTTTTTTGTGTACCACGAAAAAAAGTAACGAATATTTAAAAGAGTGAGAAGAATGTATAATTCGTATAATGTACGTCGGCCAATAATCGCATTTTCTTTGATTCTGTCAATTCTTGGCCGACTTCTCCAACTTCAGGGACGATTTTCTCGGAATTGGTTTACGAATTGGAAAAACTTGTAAGGACTAAAAATGCATACTTTTTTACGATCTTTTGAGTAATGCTAATCGTTTTTGGGTTCAATGAATCCAAAAGCATTTTTTCACATAATTTGGCCAAAAAAAGTGAAAAAAATCAAGAAAAACCCCCATAACCCCCCCCCCCCCCCCCCCCCAAATTTTGCATACACCATTTTAACGGCCAAAATCGGCGAGAACGCCTAAAACTACACCAGAGTACCTATAAACGAGCATTAAGAAAAATTCACGAGGGAGTCATGACAATTTTTCAATTTGTTTTTCGGAAACTTTGCAACAATGTAACTCGAAGAGACTGCAATTTCGGACCCATATTTATAGGAAAAAAGAGTCTTATTTTGACCTGTAAAATCCGTCTCTGAAATATTCGGGAACAGTTTTTCAACACCCTGTATAAAGTACGGTTATGAAAAATTTCGTTGTAAAGAGGTTTGTAAATCAGCTCTATAATGCGAAGTAGCAGTCTAACCGACGCGACGCAACGGCTCAATTTGTTCTACATTCAAATGCTGAAGAAAAAAACTTAATACTGAAGTGAAAAGAATTTATAAAGATATTTTTTTTTTACTTTTACCCGCTTGAACGGGTTTTTATTAACGAAAGTAATGGGTACATACATATTGACCAGTTTTAAAAGAAGCTTGATAACCAATACAAAACTATTTGATAAAAAAAAATGGTTTGAGCGGGAAAAATTTGACGAGAAAAAAAAAAAAAATTCAAATTAATGATTCTACAAACTGCTAATTCGAGTTACAGACCACGCGGAGACATTTCAAATCACAGAGCTTCTTAACGACACCCGACATGCCTTTTAAAAATTTCGATTCACCGATGGGGACAAAACACATTGGAATCCTTCGAAATAAAGAGTTTAACTCAAAAGGATCAGCCATGTATTCGAAGTAAAGATGTTTCCGAATTAACCCTTTCATACCTGGAGTCCATTCCAATGGACATTTGAATAAAACAGAAACATAAAACATTTGAACATAAAAATACAATATGCGCATCAATTTAGATGAGGAAACAGCGCTGAGATCATCAATGTTGATCAAAAATCCGTTCCTGGAAAAAAAGATTTTCAGGTCTGAAAGGGTTAAAGGGCTTCAAATTAGCGAGCGTGCAATGCTCTTCATAACGAAAAAGAGAAAAATTACCTACCATCAAGTAAATCAGTCAGAGGGTGAATTTACGATATCCATTTAACACAGTAGGAAGGGGGGTGGAACAAAAACAAACAGGTTAAATGCAGCCACTTTAAAACGCGATGACCGGTCGTTTATTGATTTCAAGGAAAATAAATTTATTTAGTCAATGACATAAATTTTAACACCAGTCAGAACTAATTATTAAGCGAGATAAATTTCAACACAATTCCGAACTGATTCAAAGAAGTGAGATGAATTTTATCTCGAGATTGGCGATGGATGATGGGATATTGGACCCGGTTGCGTTTCACCGATTCGCGGCTCGACTGATGAGATGAGGATCGAGATATCGATGAGAAGAGATGCGGGATGCAACAAACGCAAACATGCCGCAGTCAACAGAGTCAGGAGCCGCATCAAGGTCGCACCTATTATAATGAGCAGGCAATGTTGCCGGGTCTACACCATTCTTTTTTTTTTTTTTTTTTTTTTTTTTTTCCAACCGTTTTTCGTTAGAGATCTTGAAAGTTCATGAAAAACGGTTGTTCAGGTGGAGAACCGTCACTTGTAACGAATACTTTCGCGAATATTTGCCGTCCCAGAAAAGGACAAGGGATACTGATGAGTTGATGACGCTGGCAAAACATCGGCATTTTGGACTCTTTTTTTTTTTCAACCGTTTTTCGTTAGAGATCTTGAAAGTTCATGAAAAACGGTTGTTCAGGTGGAGAACCGTCACTTGTAACGAATACTTTCGCGAATATTTGCCGTCCCAGAAAAGGACAAGGGATACTGATGAGTTGATGACGCTGGCAAAACATCGGCATTTTGGACTCTTTTTTTTTTTCAACCGTTTTTCGTTAGAGATCTTAAAAGTTCATGAAAAACGGTTGTTCAGGTGGAGAACCGTCACTTGTAACGAATACTTTCGTGAATATTTGCCGCCCCAGAAAAGGACAAGGGATACTGATGAGTTGATGACGCCGGAAAAACATCGGCATTTTGGACTCTTTTTTTTTTTCAACCGTTTTTCGTTAGAGATCTTAAAAGTTCATGAAAAACGGTTGTTCAGGTGGAGAACCGTCACTTGTAACGAATACTTTCGTGAATATTTGCCGCCCCAGAAAAGGACAAGGGATACTGATGAGTTGATGACGCCGGAAAAACATCGGCATTTTGGACTCTTTTTTTTTTTTTTTTTTTTCAATATCAATAATTTTTTCAATATAGTTTAAAATGTCCTTATGCGCAGGCTCTGCGCACTGTCAATGGCTGAAATGCGGCTCTTGATAAAAAAAATTCTGTGGGCAAATTATGCAAATTCTGATGTAAAAACCAGCAAAAATCATGAAAATCACACTGAGAACACGGAAAAAAACTACGGTGAAATTAACCATACGATAGCTGATTTTGGCACCTGCTAGATGTTATGGCAATGTTAACCAAAAGTATACTATGTTTTGACTAGGTACTAGGTGATGTTACCTGATTGCATGTCGAATTTACTCAAAGTATCGGTAAATGTACCATACTTCTGGTCAAGTTTACCATAACATCTAGCAGGTGCCAAAATCAGCTATCGTATGGTTAATTTCACTAATCTTTTTTTTCCGTGAAAATTTAAAATTCAGTAATAGACCTACATAACTATACATAGATGGCAAGATCGTAAAGGCGGTTCGACGCAGGTATCATGGGAGATTTATATCTAATATGACACTTTCTCTTTGGAAACACAGAGGTATGTCTCAATTTAGATAGGAATCTCCCATGATACCTGCGTCGAACCGCTATTAAGCTCGATTCTGAGAGTGAATTTCGTGATTTTTTAGTGTACTCATATAGTCATATCGTCATTTTTACAGGTTTTTATGCAAGAATCAACTCTTCAATCCCGTGTAACAAAAGTTCGCAAGAGCCTCATTCTCGTGTACAGATTATGGAACTTAAGAATGTCATATTCTGGTCGATTTTTTCACCTTTGTAAGGGTTCTTAGCGTCCAATAATGACCGGTTTAGCTCCCTCTATCCCGGTATAGGAAAGGGCCATTTTCGCCGTAGCGTGCAATTTGACAACGTCGCTGTTAGTCCTTTTAAACTCTTTGAAATGATCGAACTGTTAAAAGTTCGTTGAACACATTCACAGTCGACATTTTACATGGGTCTAAATAGACACAATTCAACGTTGCCAAATTGCTTGTGGCTCTTTTACCTGGGCGCGTCACAAAGGTACTCGTATAAATGTATAAGTGTCACCGAACGCTCATAGAGAAAAATACTGAAGATGCGCCGTCATGGTGACTAATTTTCGCATCGCACCTGCAAACAACATGGCAATTTCGATCTTCAATTGGGTAGAGTGAAACATGCAATTAGTTAAATATGCGTGCGAAATTAAGTGAAATTTGCATGGTGCATGGTTTTGCATATTTGCGTTTGTTTTCAGTTTCAGTCAAACCAATGAGTGATGGTCAAGTTTACCCCTATTTTGCATAGCAGCAAAACTCAGCCATTATGATGATAATTATTACAGATTTTATTCTCTCGTTCAGAAATGTAGGAAACTATTTGCTCTGTTTGTAAACGGTTCGCAGAATGCTAGGAATTCGTTACCCTCTCTTTTAATCCATTGTTAAACATTGCACGACTTGTTTAAAATGTTTAAGTCAAATTGGGTAACGCTAAATTCCTCTTGATGCAATTTTTTCATCTTCTTTTTTTTTATAAAACTTGAATAAAAAAAGCCGGCGTAAAACACAACAAATGAAAAAAAAAACAAAAAAAAAAAAAAAAAAAAAACCCGCCAACAAAATCTGTTATGACTGTAACAATAAATGGATCTTTTGACAATTTCTGTAAAATAAATTTCCCCACGTAAAAGGATTAATGAGCTGATAGTATGAATTGGTCACAGTTTTTCTCCATCAAAATTCTTTTGAAAAATTACCAGTTTCAATCCATAGGTTTTTGAATCAAATCTACATCGTAAGAAACTAAATATTCGAAATTCTACCGACAAAATAGATCAGTGGAAATCCAAAATAGAGGGGATTCGCCGATAAAAAAAGTTTTGAATGATAGCCGAAGATTATTTTAGATTTAATTTTTTTTTTTTTTTTTTTTTTTTTTTACTTTTCATAAAACCGGCAACGAAGCACAAAGAAGGAACAATAGAGAGAAGCGACAGGTGCATGACTAGAATTTTAAAAATTAATGAATTCCTGTTTGGTTCTTCGAAATCTCAAAGACAGAATAAGCGGAAGCAAAATAGTTTAGAATTGAAGGAGACCAATACATGTAGGTACCTACACTTCATATTTCACGGCATTGATTTTTTTCCCCAACCAAATCTAAGTATAGAACGAATGGTTGAAGAAAAAGAATTCAATAGACGATGACGCTTACTCTATATTTTTAATTTCTTACGTCGATCAGCTGTTTCATTCACAATGTTCATTTATCATTATCAATTCATCCTTTAACTCTTTGGTTTGAAACCTGTAGTTATCGAAACATTCAAATTTCTTGGATCTTTTTTATTTATTTATTTCTTTTTTCTTTTGCTGCAAAATAGTTTAGAATTGAAAGAAACCAATACGCATATACCAATACATGAGAACTGAAATTAGGAACCTCAAGTGGCCTTCAAAGGTTAAAGTAGGCAACTATTCCTACAGCTGCTCTATAAAATTGCAAACACTTCGGATTGACGGCGGTCTTTTGTCAATAGGTGACATGCGTGGAGAACGTCAGAACTTGTTTCTTTCTTTCTCATTTTTGTTTCGTTCATGTTGTGGAGGGACACCGTAAAGGGAGGTCTCAGTATTGTGAAAGAAGGGAGGGGGTGTCCTAGTCTCCCTATCAATTTTAAGAGGTTCTGGGCCTCTGAAGGTGTCCCCCAAAATCCGAAAGGAGGGTCTTTCCCAGAATATTAAAGGGGGTCTGGGGTGCTCCCCCAGAGTATTAAAGGGCTATCTGGGGGTTCCCCCAGAATATTAAAGGGGGTCTGGGGGTTTCCCCAGAATATTAAAGGGGGTATGGGGGTCTCCCCGAGAATATAAAGGGTAGTAAGGGGTCTCCCCCAGAATATTAAAGGGGGTCCGGGGGTCTCCCCCAGATTAAATTTGACGTGAGAAAGTGTTCGTAAGATACTCCCTACAGTTTATTTTTGCTCTATTGCTCTTAGTTAAGTTCTTCTCTCATGAAGTTTTCTTGCATCATGGATCGATGCCAAGTATGTATTTGTAGAACGAATTGCGGTATTGATTAATATTGACTTTCGATTTTTATCTTCCTCTCATGTTGAAAGGTAAGGACCATTAAGGAATGATGAAGATTATTTTCTGATCAAGGTCATTCATGAAGCGAGCGTGGACTCAGAGATTCAACGATGACGCCTACAGATGTCCGTTATTAAGAAACGGCTGCAATGAATCGATTGGTGGAGTATGTATGTTTGATTGCATCGATCTATAGATGAATAAAACTTCCACCACACTGCCAATCCGAGAATAGAGTGACCACGACGAGATGCGCTACGTGATCAGTGATCAGTGATCAGGGCCAATTAATCAAATATTGGTGCTCTCAGGTGTGACACCATAAGGTTTTTTCCCCCCCAGTATTGCAGAGATAGCTGCATAATGATTCTTTCAAGCTTAACTGCATGGAAGGTTGCCTTACAGTTGAAAATTTGTCCTGTTATTATTTTGACTCTTGTGTCTTGAAAATAGAAAATACAACATTTGAAAAGTCTCCTGTTATAAAAATTCGACTATCTGTGATTTTTTTTTCTAGCGTTCGGTGAAAATTCTTGATGCGTTTAATAGTACTTTTTACGGGCAACAAGAGGGGGAGGGGAAGTTCCTTCATATTGATGTTTCCTTTTATGAAGCAGATTTTAAGAATCTGTCAACCTAATAAGCCCATTGCCTTCTATATAACCACCTACGCTCCAATAATCTATCCTATCATAGAGGTAAGCGACATCGTCAAAGTACAGTATTTAAACATAGACTTTTTTGATTCCCACTCCGATGGATCAACGCTGAGTTAGAGAGGGGGGGGGAGATAAAAGGTAATAGCTTAGAAAAAATTACAGAATAGTATTTTCACGAGCGAACAATCCCTGATTATAGGGCCGGCCGCCCTTCAACACACCGATCGCAATGCTCCAACCATCTGGCGCCACTGTGCACTGGCTCCGGGTCAAGAAACTAAAGTAATGATTATGAGAAGAAGTGTTACAAATGAAAGTGTGCCAACGGGCTGCGCGCCGTTGGCTATCAGTGGAAGTCCGTCAGCCAAAATCATTTCATTTTCAACTTCCTTATCTCCAGTGGCGAAGCGTGCGATATACAATATGATTTTTTTTTTTTTTTTCAATAAAATTTTGTCCAGGAACTTGAACAAACATCGATTCATTGTGAGGCGCTTCCAATTTTGCTCAACGACCGCGACGCGCACAGTAGTCTGCAACATTAAAATCTTTGAACATCAAGAAATTATGAGATGTATAGCTGTTGCACACTTTTGCTTCAGGCGATTTCAGGATATCGATTCAGATGTAAAAACATCCTGAAATAACGGTGGTAGCTCTAAAATCTTACGAAATCCACTCCAAACTCATAAAATGCTTTTAAACGCAGAACTGTAATGGCGGAGTTGGTCACTAATAATGGGAGATTCCAGTCTCATAACACTGTCACTCCATTAAGAGGTGGCTACAATCAGAGACGAGTTTACTTTGGTACCGGTGTCATTAGGTGTCTCTGCACCATCAATCGGTTTTTAATCACTCCTCTGGTGACTACATAGTTACTCTGTGAATCTTCTATGCCAGCATAGAGGAAGAAAGACTGAATTAATATGAGAATCTCCCATTATTAGTGAACAACAACGCCATTAAAGTCGTGCGTTGAAAAGCATTTTATGAGTTTAAGAGTGGATTTCGTAAAATTACATTGCTACCACATCGTTATTTTTACAGGTTTTTACATCTGAATAGAACTTTCAATCACCTGAGCCCCATTATCACTTATATATTTACGCGCGCGCAGAGCCTTCTTTGAAACATTGAGCACGAGACGATGATTTCAAAGATCGGCCCGCAGGTGAGAAAATTTTGCATGTTTCCGTCATATATCGGTTTATTTATAGTGCAAAACCTTTCCAAAAGAAACAAATATATCAGTTTCATGCGTCCAGGTAGCCATCCTAAATCACTTGCACTTTTGTTTAAAACCAATTTCCAATGGATTTTTGCCAATTTTTTTTTTTTTTTAAGTTTAAAGGATAAAAAATTTGAGGCAAACAAACCGAGCCCGTGTGAAAAGGTCCATAAGAGATTTCAATCATGGCTACCTCCGTGCTGCATCCAAAGCACGTCCCTTAAATCTCCTCTATTGGAATAGTTCGTTTGGGTTAGGACTTGTGTCATATCGTAGCCCTTCCATAGACTGTTTTAGTAGAGCGATATATCGTATCGATCGCCGTCCGAGGGCCTCTGGTTGCAAACAAACTCTGATTCAATGCATTTTCCCCATAAGCGGATTTTTGAACGGAAATTTAGACTATTAAATCAAACAATTAATGCGACCTTTTTGCGATTATGAATTCTACGTCCTCGCAGATGCTTAATTTTGCCTGGTTCCACCCGTTGAACTGCCAAAATCAACAAGATATTACGGGTTAAGGAGTGCGCACACCAAATCCGTCACGTTGCGGTCCGGTCCGTCACGTTACGGTCTGGTCCGTCACGTTACGTTTTAAAGACGGAAGGTTCCGCACACCAAATCCGTCTCCTCCCGTCACATTTCCGTTTCCCTTTAATAACTTATATTCATCATTTTATTACCCCCCCCCCCCAATTCATGCTACTCATACGATACCCACGCGATAATGAATGGTAAAATTAACTGTAAGTAATTTTGGGGCCTGCTATTAAGTTAAAACATATGTTAGAATGAAGCAGACGGATTGTTGATTCGGCCAACCACCTGCTCCATTCCGCCAGGTATCTCGTCATGCCTATCATACTTATAGGCAAACACCAAAATTACGTGTTCTTACGGTTATTTTTTCTACTCATTTTCTCGTTGATTGTCTGCATTTTAGCTAAAAATTAAATAATGCAATTTTTTTTTTTTTATGATACACGGGAAAAAAGAATGGTGAGATTTAATCATACACAAAGTAGATTTTGGCTTTAGTTGGATGTATATGGTAAATTTGACCAGATATTTGGTAGAATGAAGCACTATATTGGTTAACATATTGACCTAGGATAGTTGAATTGGGCAAAAGCATACTTCATTCTACCAAATATCTGGCTAAATTTACCATACTTCGAACAGAGGCCAAAAGACAGACTGCAAGAAGCATCCGTCAAACGGCTTGCGGTTGCTAAAAAAGCAACCGTGTACGTAACGTGACGTGCCGAGCCGCAACGCGACGGAACGTGCCGGATCCTGTTTGCGCGCTTCCATTTGTTCGCATGTAAAGCAACCGCGACGGAAGGTGACGTGACGGACCGCGACGGGCCGGATTGTAACGTGACGGATTCGGTGTGCGCGCTCCTTTAAACGGTGCGTTTGGAGGTTGGAATCACCCAAATATTATTGTTGTTGTTGTGGAATTGGCGGGATTTTGGGCAATTCTAACCTACAAATGCAACATTTAATCTGTAATATCTTATTGATTTCGACAGTTTTAGTCAAGGAACCAGGCATAATTAAGCATTTTCGAGGACGTCGAATTCTTAATCGCAAAAAGGTCGCATTAGGTAAATGTTTGATTTAATAGTCTAAATTTCCGTTCAAAAGTTCGCTTATGGGGAAATTACATTGAACCAGAGTTTGTTTGGAACCAGAGGTCCTCGGACGGCAATCGATACGATATATTGCTCTACTAAAACAGTCTATTGGTACAACTCATTGCTTGGAACAGACTCATTGTCCCCATTGGATGGATTAAAAAATCAAAATGTGTCCCCGTTTCCCTTCGAATCGGCAACGTCGCATTGGCATTCATTTCTGCTTGAGCGCGTTGCACCGCACGTATAGCGCGTTGCGTCGCTTTGAGTTGCGCTTGCGGTGTATAGCATTTTATCATTGAACCGAACAATATCGTCATAAGCCCCATTAGCAACAAAAGCTTGAACATTTTAATTATTACCGCAACCCTATACACAAGCAAAGCTCTTGGACGACAGGCTTGGTGTTTTTATTTTTTTATTTTTTTTTTTTTATTTATTTATTGAATAATTTACACCGTCAATGACGAGCGTGATAAACGTGAATGAATAGCCTGGAGTGAGTATAGCGTGAGTGGTAGTGAGTAGTAGTGAGTTAATTGCGTGAGTATAGTGATGATGGTGAGTATAGCGTGAGGTGCGGTGAAGGGATGCGGACAATTGGCCACACGCGGTGTGTTACAGACACGCTTTTATGACTGCCCCTTTCTACCCCTCCCCCCGCAATATTCAACCCACACACACACACCCTAACCTATTATCAAAGTCGATTGGAGGACGACACCGTTTCGAAACATTGTGGTAGATTTCTAGATCAATGTTAACACTATAATTAATTGGAATCCCGTTTCCACACATATAGTTGGGAGGAACTGAAAGAAATTTACGTACGCCAAATATTGTCTGCAAACAATCCCTCGCTCAACTCAGGTCATGGTAAAAAAACGTAGAAGCACGTAGGCATTCGTCATCGTGAAAAATTGTGGATAGGTATAAGTAACGAACCATCACACAATGGAGCTGTTTCAAACTTTTGCTACAGGCTTATTAGTAGTTGATAATGGGGTAAAACCCTGTAAACATAACGATTAGAGCACTGAAAAATCACCAAATCGACTTCTAAACTCACAAAACGCTTTTAAACGCGAGACCGTAATGGCGGCCGGGCCGCGGTTTACATTGGGTTTCCCTATCTTCAATCAGTGCCATCTACGCGAGGTGTTCTCGCAACTCCACACAAGAAGAAGAAGCATACAATTGCTACTATAGATTTGAGCGGCCTCAGCCACCATTATATTACGGTCTCGCGTTTAAAAGCATCTTGTGAGTTTGGGAGTGGATTTTTGGAACGCTTAAAATGTTGCATACTCCATGAGACGTCGCAGGGGCTCATACTTCTTTGGGGCTTTTTTGAAAATAATTCACGCATATAATCCCCGTCAATCTGAATCACATTACAACAATGCAGCTTAAAGGAAAGAGAGCCATACGCTTCATCCTCTGAGAGGAAACGAGATTTTGGAACCACTTAAAGGTCGTGCCACACCTAAGCGAACGAGAACGCGAACGACCGAACGTTACTAAAAAAAATCCACGCCATGTATTTCAAAGCAAGAGGCCACACCAGAGCGAACACGAATGTTCGCAAGCGAATCCACTGCAACGGATTCGCAGGCGAACGCGTTCTCGAACGTTTTAGCATTTCGCAAGGGATTCAAGGTGTTTTGTCATTGATAGGTGACTTCCACTGATGTAATGGGTAGATGTTGACCGATGAATGTCCGTGCATCGTTTTATAGGCTGTAAAAAGAAAAAAAAAAAAAACAATTTTTTTTGTATTTTCTGTAATAAATTAGAGCCATAAATATCACAATATACAAAAGTGACGCTCCACTTCTTTTTATTCAGGAATCAATGACATAAATATCAGAAAAATAAGAGGAGAGGTTTCTAATAGCTTTATCCAAGTATATAAAATGTTCACGTTTTTTTTTTTGGGGGGGGGGGGGGGGGGAATAACATAAAGTACATGGATTACAAATGGACAAAAGCGGGAAGATGTTCCGTGCAGGATACGTAGCGTCGCGTCGCGTCGCAACTCGCAAGGTATGCCACACTACACCAGAGCGAACGCGAACGCGGACTGACCTGACGTTCGCTTAGGTGTGGCACAGGCTTAAAGAGTGACACATGATGAATCACTGGGGATCTAAACAATGTATCTTTTGAGTATTTTCAATAATTCGATCATGATAAACAATTAAAATCTGCGTTTATCATTTCAAGTGGCTTGCTTATCGTTTTCACTCAGAACGCATTATTTATTTACAAGTTTTTATTTCCGCTCGATTTTTAAAATGCTGGTCTATATATATAGATACCCACCTCCGATTGCAGAGTAGCACTTTTAAACGTAATCGGCTCTTGGTTGCTTATCCTGTGAGAAACCGAAAGTTCAAAAACATGAGGCTTTTAGCTTTATTCCTGTGCTTCGTGGCCCTTTCGGCCGCTTCGTTGCCCCAAAGTTCGCAATTGGCGGCTTCGAAAAAGCTTATCCACCGAATCAACGCTAGACAAGGAACATGGAAGGTAAGATACACCTCAAGTTATTTTACCACAGTTCGTCAAACAGAGAAGTTATTTGCAAACATTGTGAAAGTATTGCACTTCTACTATGATCTCAGATCTTCAAAAAGTGGCCAAAAATTGGAAAGTAAACTCGTCAAATTATCATTTAAAAACTTTTAAAACCACTTTTAGTCAAAAAGAGCACTTTAAAAAAAAATACAAATCTAGGAACAATGTCTGAAAAAAGCTGTGTCTTAATCTTGTAAGGTCGAAAACGGTCGAAATTTTTGATGACTTTTTCAGTGGCGAGGCGTGCGATTTGGCAACGTTACTTTCTCCCATTTAAATACATTAGAAAGGTCGAAATGCCTGGTCATCGCCGAAGACTGAAGCGTTCGACTTTTTTGGGGAATTTAAATGGAGAAAATACGCCTCGCCATCGTACTTTTTTTCATTGATTTTTTCGATCTCAGATCTTAGACCCCAGTCCACCGAATGAGGATTGCTTATGCAGATAATTGAAAACGAAACCGAATCATTCAAGCGTTTAAAGATACTAAATGAATTAATTTGTCATTCAAAAGTGTTTCTTTCAGCAAATTCAACAAAAACAAACGGTAAATTCAACAATACATTGAAAGCTCACTACTTTTGAGTAGTCAAAATGTCATTCCCTATCTAATTTGAGACTTATCTCTGTGTGTTTCCGTAGAGAAAGTGACAAATTAGACAGGAATCTCCCATGATACCTGCGTTGAACTGCCATTACGATCTTGCCGTTGTAGCAGTTTTTTTAATTTATTACTGAATTTTATAATTTTTTAGTGTGATTTTCTTGATTTCCGCTGGTTTTTACATCTGATTGGAGTATTCATTTGCTCACAGCAAAAGTTTGCTGGAGGCCTATTGGGGTGTTTACTTGACCAACTATGCAAGATTTATTTTTTTTCCAATTTTATGCGTTTGAATTTTTTCCCTAAAAGATACGGAAAAATTCCTTATGAGATTAGTTTATAAGACACTTTCATTATTCCCTAGGCAAGCGGAGAGTTCCTCGCCAATACCCCATGGGCTCAGATCAAAGTGATGGCTAACGACACCAAAGCCACCCCCATGAAGAAACTGATGAAACTGGCCGGTCAAAGGAGTGCTTTACCTTCATTAAGAGACCAAGCAGAAATCCCAGAGGAATTCGATGCAAGGAAACAATGGGGTGACATCTGCCCGTCAATTAGCAAAGTCCTGGATCAAGGACATTGTGGTTCCGGTTGGGTGAGTAAGACTTACAAGGTTACTAACTGACTCAAGATACCCCCAGAAAAAAATGGGGGAAAAACAGATAAACTTTTTGACAAGTTTTAAACTTTGACAAATTTGTCAACTTTTGATTCTCGAAATTGTCGAAATTTGATAGCGGGTAAAAGTCCAACTTAGTCATTCGATATATCAAAAACCAAAGGCGATATCGACCTGCGGTTTGGGGAAAAATGTTCAGTTTTGTGTGCCTTTTTGAGTGTTGTATCCCTTGATAGGGGTCGTGCCTCGGAATTTTTGAGATAGTCCCCTTGAAGGGCAAATTTTTTAAATAATTTTGGGGGGCTCTAAAACCAAATTTTGACTAGATTAATGTCAAAACCGTAATTTTTCTAGAAAGCTCTTGCTTTTTAGAGTATTTTTGACTCCTAGTTTTTTAAATTCCGACTTATCAAATGGGAGTTTTGATTTTTAGAAAATGGGTCAAAATCGAACTTTGACTATCGATATATCGAAAACGAAAAACGATATCGACCTCCGGTTCGGGTCAAAAGTCTTAGAATTTCACGCCCTTTAAAACAATGCTATCGCAAGATAGGGGTTGCAATTTGAAAATTTTGAGTTAGAGGGCAAAACCCCTCCTTAGGGGCACCCCCAGAAATTTTGGATACGCCAAAAAGAAGTTCTCATTAAGTTAGAAACATCCTCCAAGTTTCGTTCTTTTTTCTTTAACCGCTCAGAAGTTAGATGGGGGGGGGCGGACTTTTCTCACACCCTGTAAAGGGATTCAAGTATTTACGACAGGACTGCTTGAAAATACTCTGATCTGTAATATTTTTAATATCTGCAAGTTATTTTTTAAAGTCTTCGACGACTCCACCGGTTGAGAAAAGATTGCAGATGCGAGTATTTTCGTGCATTACAGTCAAATACGGAACTGAACTGTGTAATCTTTTATCAATCGATGGAAATCATCGGTGAATTGAAAACTGTCATTAATTATACGCAGAACGGCAGCTCTGATTCAGCTACAACAAAATCGAGTAGATCCACCGCAACAATTTTATTTGGTTTGATTTCAGGCAATTTCCGCTGCTGCCGCATTTACGGACCGTTACTGCATCGCAACCGGAGGGAAACACAAAGAGAGCTTATCAGCAGCCCACATTTTGTACTGCGAAGAAACTTTTAAAGGAAAATGCAGAGGAGGGTGAGTACTTAAATTGGATTGAAGAAAGCTCTCCAAACTAACTATCCAAAATCCGGGAAATTTCTCTATGGGGCAGTTGCAAGGGTCTGAAATGTTGTGTTTTTTTATAAAGAACGTGAAATTACGATATGTATAAATGAGCTGAGAACAAAGATGCCTTTGATTTCTGGTTAAGTCTCATTGTTCCAGAGATGTGATTTTGGCCCAAAATACATTGTTTTAAATGAGAATTCCGGGAGGTGACGTCACTACGCCCACGATTTTTTACAAGTTTACACGTGTGTAGCTCTAAAACCGGGACGCTTAGGAAAAAACCTGAGGCACTATTGTTCTCAGCTCATCAAATATTTTCATTTTCTTTGTAAAAAAACACAACATTTCAGATCCTTGCAACTGCCCCATTGTGTGTTCCATACTAACCGAAAATAATGTAAATGGCCCGAATATTGCTTACAATAAAGAAACAAGGAAATGCCATAGCATTACCAATTTTAAACATCGTAGATAGACGTATTCCGAAGGATAATCCCATAATGCAAACCAACACGGAAAAAAAATTCAGTAAAATGGGGCAGTTGCAATTAAGGGTCTGAAATGTTGTGTTTTTATACAGAAAATTATTGTACTTGATGAGCTGAAAACAATGGTGCCTTTAGTTTTTTCCTCAGTGTCCCAGTTTTGAAGTTACACAAGTGTAAAGTTGTAAAAAATCTTGGGCGTAGTGACGTCACTAGGCGGAATGCCCATTTAAAACAATGTATTTTGGGCCCAAATCCCATCTCCGGAACAATGGGACTTAATTAGAAACCAAAGGCATCTTCGTTCTCACCTCATTAAGTACTTTCATTTTTTATTTTTTTTTATAAAAAACACAACAATTCAGACCCTTGCAACTGACCCATTGACCATACGCATAGCAGATTGTAAGCAGATATGGTCAACTTCTCCAGAGAAGGTAAATTGTTCCGACAATCGGATAACTCAATTTACTGCAAGTTGCGCTGCATTTACGGTACACGCTCGAGACGTTTATCATACTTTCTAGCAGACGCCAAAATCTGCAAAATCTGCTATGCGTATGGTATAATAGTTACCATTCTTGGAGGGGGGTCGCCCCCTGGCTATGCCAATCCTCTTGAGGGGCGGGAGTAAAAAAAAAAAACCCCGCCCTTAAAAGTTACTCCCTAAAAAAGGAATGGATGCGTGTTTCGGCGTTTTTTGAAATTCGCAACTGTTCCTCTTTTTTCAGGACCTCAAAGTTCGGAAAATCGAAAAAAATAGAAAAAAATTTTGGGAGTCATAAATTTTAGTTTAGAGTAACTTCAGCCCAACTTTGTATTTTTTCTGAAAAGTACTTGCAATTTAGAGTACCTATCTTAGATCCAAAGTTTATTAAATTACGACTTTGAAGGTGTCTTTTAAAATCATTGGTTTGACTATACGAGACCCTTTTTAGTGTGGGATCTCTTTTCGTGGCAAGTCTTACACAATGACAATTTATCTTGAATTTTTTTTTTCAATCGTCGCCGCTCGAGAGCAGTTTTAATGATTTTAGATGCCACCCCACGAACTTTCTCCCAAAGGGAATTACAGGCTTCAATTCCTATACGATTAGATTACTTGATTTCCCTATTTTTCTTACAGTTAGTTTTTTTATGAAAAGAAAACTACTGGATTCTCCACTCATCCTAACGATGCCAGTTTTTTTATGTCGCAGAAAAGCTCAATAAAGGTAATTTTGACTGGTCCTTTATCTATCAGTTGCCGCAGATTCACCAGGTGTAAACAGACAGTCGGAAGACTGTCTTTTGCTGTGTTGCCAAGTCTGATGAGTAATTCATTATTTACGACGTCCATCCTTAACATTATCGGCCCAGAAAAATAACTTACGAAACTAAATATGCCCAGATTCAAAACGGTTCGGCACACCTAGATGTGCCCATTTAAAATGGGCACATCTAGGTTTTCGCGGGCGGATCTAGATCGGCCCAGCTAAAATTGGGCGGACCTAATTCTGCCCGAGCCAATGAGCTATAACTTTAGAGTGGCACATCAAGGAACGTTCCGCTAGTTCATTGTTGTCACCTAAGGCGCCGCCATCTTGCCGTAAAAATCGATTTTGAGGTTAAATTTTGTGGGTGGTTTCCGGTCGTTCCGCAAACAAACTCGGGCATCGCCGGAAACGACTTGGAAACGACCTACAAAACTTAACCTCAAACCTTGGAATCTGCCGTCCAAGTTCCGCTTTTTCCCGGGATTCTTTCTACCCTGTGTGGCACAACGTGGACCAATCCGCTGCCACTGTAAAAAATATAGCTCATTGGATTCAATGCATTTTCCCGATAAGCGATTTTTTAACGGAATTTAGGCTATTAAATCAAACAATTAATGCTTTTTTGCACTTATGAATTATACGTCCTCGAAAATGCTTAGTAATTAATGCCTGGTTCCTCGACTAGAACTGGCGAAATCAACAAGATATTACAGATTTAACTGTGCATTTTGAGGTTGGAATCCCCAAGTGTTATCGTTGTTGTTCTGGAATTGGCAGGATTTCGGGCGATTCTAACCACAAAATGCTATGTTTCATCTAACATCTTATTGATGTCGGCAGGTTTAAGCAAGGAACAAGGCATAATTATTATAAGCATTTTCGAGGACTTAGAATGCATAGTCGCAAAAAGTTTGCAATAATTGTTTGGTTCAATAGCCTAAATTTCCGTTCAACAGTTCACTTACGTTGAAATTACATTGAATCAGAGTTTTTTTTTGGAACCAGAGGCCCTCGAACGGCAATCGATACTATATATTGCTCTACTAAAACAGTCCATAAAGAAAAAATAATAATAACGTTATATTTTAAAAGACACTCATCTAACAAACAAATTGTTCGGTGATCGAAATTGCAGATTTGATGTTTTGGCTTGGTTACACATCATGTTTAAAGGTATCCCCAGTGGGGGTGCTTATAACAGCAACGAAGGGTGTGAACCTTACAACATCCCACCATATAAGGACACAGACAAACTCCCAGCAGGATCCAGCAGGTGCGAAAGTCAATGCACAAACGGATACTACCAAAAAAGGTTGTATGACGATCTCAGATACGGTGAGTTCAATCTACATAAATATAATCTTTGTTTTCCATTTATATTCATAATTATGAGTACTTATATGTTATAGTCTAACGGAGGCAAAGATACCTGACGAGGACCTACAACACGCAACGCATTTTCAATACATGTGATGAATCGGAATTTGTGCATTGCATATTGCATACCCTAATCAGATGTTATTGTCCCTGCTAGTGCTATATAGTACATATGTATATCTGTCGCAAGTAAAACAGATCTGCCGTTTTGCGTATAATTAATGATATTTATTTTCAATTCACTGGTGATGTCGCCGATTGCGAAAAGATACCAAAGTTCAGTTCAGTGTAAGACTGTAATGAATAAAAATACAATCATCTGTAATCTTTTCTCAACCGATGTAGTGGTCGATGCCTTTAAAAACCTTGCGGATATTTTAATAATGAAACGGCCGTGCGGCGATTGCGCCGATTGTGAAAAGATTACATATGCGAGTATGTTTGTGCAGTAGGTAGGTAGTCATGCGAGAACTGAACTTTTTGATCTTCTCTCAACGGGTGAAATCATCGGTGAATTAAAAAATGTCATTAAGTATACGCAAAAACTCACCGGCAGCCGAATTGGCGGGTGAAAATCGGAATTAAAACCCAAAAAAGGCAATTCTGAGGACCCTCATGAGTCTCGAGTCGAGTGAATAATCGAGAGCCGGCTATTGTTTGGGAGGAGCCCCATGTCCTACCACCTCGGACCCTTTTCCTTCGCCCAAAAGTTCTGACGATTTTTTTTTCCTTGAACAAACTCGCCGTTTTTATGGAGAAATTCGGTTTCAGCGTGAAATTTCAATAAAAATGAACTAAAAAACCAAGCTGATTAACTAAACTTGAAGCTGTTTGATTCATCACCGCTAACAAAACAGTGATAAATCAAACATCTTCAAATTAACTCATCAACTTAGTTTTTTAGTTGAATTCCATTGAAATTTCACGCTGAAACCGAATTTCTACATAAAAACGGCGCGTTTGTCCGGAAAAAAAAAAAAAAAAAAAAAAAAAAAAAAAAAAAAAAAAAAAAAAACGTCAGAAATTTTGGGTGAAGGAAAAGGGTCTGAGATAGCCGGACACCGGGGCTCCTCCGAAACAATAGCCAGCGCTCGGCCATTCACTCAGAGCTCTCAGCAGTGACTTTCACTGCGACGACTCGAGGCTCGAAAGGATTTTCAGTGTTGCCTTTTTTGCATTTTAATTCCCATTTTCACCCGCCAATGGGTCTGTTGCAAACTTTTGCTACAGCGATAAAAAGTGTTTACTCCAATGTAAAATTGCCTGAAAAGTCCATTGGTGGCATCATAAAGTCAATAAATACAATATTAAACTCACAAGAGGCGTTAAATGAAATCCAAGATGGCGGAGAAATATCGAGCAATCTGTATGCATGCACCGTGATCATCCAAGGATTGCCAACTTTGACAACCTCACTGCAGGTAGAGGTTATGTGTTTATTTACGTTGTGATTGGTTGTGATGGATATTGTGAGGTTGGCTATCCTTGGATGTTCGTGGTGCATGCATACAGATTGCTCGATATTTTGCCGCCATCTTGGATTTCATTAAACGCATTTTGTGAGTTTATTGTTGCATTTCATTGCTTGCTGATGCCATCATTGGACTTTTCAGGCGATTTTACATTAGATTGCACACTCTATAGCGCTGTAGCAAAAGTTTGCAACATACCCATTTGGCTGCCAGTGAGTATAGGTAAATAGGAAGCGACCTGTGGCTGCCCAGGTGTAGAGTATTAGGGTGGCCCTTATTTTGGAGTTTTGAGAATTTTTAAGGTCGGAACCCTGCAATCGGTTCCTTTTTGCATGAAAGTAACGGGAAAAATAAAAAAAAAATTAAAAAAAAATTTTAACCCGTGCCGCAATGGCGCCAAAGTTGCGCCCCGCGAAAATTCGATTTTCGGCAAATCGCGAATTTTCGCTATTTCGCCGGTTCATTTCAGCATGATTTATTTCTCTTCGACCAATACCAATTGGTGAAAAGGGACACTTTTTAGTGTACTTTCACGTCATGTTATCAGATTTGCCATCAAGACTTTAGATATATACTTTTTTAGCCTTCAAAATCACGTAAAAACACGATTTCCGGGGTCCGGATACGCAACTAAGCCATTCGCAATATTTGCAAAAAAAGTATGCCTCCAGTAAAGACTCATGATATTTTGTCATCAATAATACTTTTGAGCATATTCTACGTAAAAGTTACGGTATTTAATTTCATGTCTCGTCTTTAGGCTCGAACTTGAACATGTTTGAACGTGTTCAGTTTTGACTCCATCAGACTTCGCTCGGTAAACTGACATGTTCATACTTGTTCAATTACGTACACTTCTTGAGACTTGCAATGCTTTCTAGTCAGTTGACTTAGATTTTTCCACGGTCCGGGTGTGCTGCAGATTTAAACGGCAATATTTACGCATGTCTAGTTAAAGTTTTTGCTCGGTTAAAAATGCCCCAAACGCGACGGGACACTTCAATATTTTTAATAGGTAATTACCAACCGCAAATTATCGGCAGTAAATTGCCGTCGAATGGTGACGTGCTTCGAGTTTTATATTTTAATATCCATGAAGTGGGACTTAACGATGTCAATGAAAGTGCGAAACTTGTGATTAATGAAGTGCTGACATTTTGGAGCAAAGCCAGGATTACCACAAAATATCCCCAGGATTGTGTTAAAAAAGTGGCAAGTTTGTATGCAACTCATAGAAATCTTAAGAGAAGTGAAAAAAGAAATTTCCCGGCTGATGTTCGTAACCGAGAGGCTTTCATTGAAACATTGGACGACTTGTTTGATATTTCTCACGCTGAGGCGCTCGTAAAGAGCTCGGATAGTTACGTGAAACTTGAAGAAGATAGACAATTTCTTATCAGCCAACAAAAGAAAGGAAGAGAAGGGTATATGTTTGGAATAGACTGGGAACTCTACAAAAAAGAACTACGAGCAGAAGAGCGCCAGCGAGTGCAGCTGGAACGAAAAAGGAAAAACGAGGAATCTTTGGAAAGAATGCGTGAGTTTTTTTTCTTTCTTTTTACTTACCTATGTTTTTTTCGCATTTTTATTAGTAAAAATTCTCTTTTAACCAGTTTCAATTGTGCAATAGTTTTTCTTTTTTTCATGTATGTGTTGCAGAGGCGTAGCGTGCAATTTGGCAACGTTGTATTGTGTCCATTTAAACCCTTGTAAAAGGTCGAATGCGAAGGCGTTCACCGAAAACCCGGTAGTTCGATCTTTTTCGTGGGTTCAAATGGACAGTATGCAACGTTGCCAAACTGCACGCTATGCCACTGATGTGTTGGTGTAGGACTACTCCACTCCACTTATAATCATTATCATTCATCGATTCAATATTTTTCTAAGGACGGGGGGGTTATGCGATACCTCTCCTATCCCCAAAATCCGGTTTGATTTATAGTCCCTTACGTTTTTCGTTTAATTTTGTTTTCTGTAGGAGAAAGTTGCACTATGGAGTCATCAGATGACGAAATATCCTTACCATTAACCTCAGATGAAAAGCACCTTGTCAAGAAGACTCGAGCTACGAAGACCATTATCTCGCCAAAACTTATGGCTGCTTTGGATAGGTGTAAAATTTCAGACAGGAATGCTCTTCATATTATTATAGCTGTTGTGGAGGCTGCTGAGGTTGATCCATCCATTTTTGCCATTAATCGGACTTCTTTCCAAAGAGCGAGAAAAAAGTTACGTGAAGAAAGGTCTAATAATTTGAAGGAGCGTTTCCAAAACTTGAAATTGGAATCCGTCTCTCTTCACTGGGATGGAAAACTGTTTATCATCCCTGGACAAGGAAAATTTGATAGGATTGCCATTATTATCACTTGCGGTGACGTAGAGCAAGTTTTAAGCATCCCGTTAATTGAGAACTCAACTGGTCTTCAGCAAGCTGAGACTATATATGAAAATCTTTTAAACTGGGATCTTCAGGATGCAGTCGAATTTCTTTGTTGTGACACCACCGGTAGTAACTTGGGTAGAATTAAGGGAGCTGCTGTTCTGTTGGAGCAAAAACTAGAGCGAGATATTATGTACTTGCCCTGCAGACACCATATCTACGAGTTGGTTTTGCACGGTGCATTTGACTCGAAAATGCCACCGTCAATAAGCCCTAACGTGCGTATTTTTGAGCGTTTTAAGGGGGAATGGAACGGTTTTAACCATAAAAAATTTAAATCAGGTATGGAGGATCCAAAAGTTCTGAAAATTTTTGAAACTGATCGGGCCGATATAATTGATTTTGTCGAAGAAACATTGAAAAAAGATGATGCTCCCAGGGATGATTATAAGGAGTTCTTAAAATTAACTTTAATTTTCCTCGGGAAAAGTGACCCAAGCAGTGTTCATTTCTCCCCGCCTGGTGCCATCCATCATGCCAGATGGATGGCCAAGGCTATTTACTGCCTTAAAATGTTTCTGTTTCGTGACCAATTTACTTTTAAGAAAGGAGAGAAGGAAAACATAAAAAAAATATGCATTTTTATCGTTAAACTATATGTTCAGGCATGGTTTACCGCTCCGTCAACCATAAAGGCCCCTAACCACGATTTAGTGTTCATTAAAAAGCTTTTCAAATTTTCAGAAATTGACAAAGCTATTTCTCAAGCCGCCATTAAAAAACTAGAAAACCACCTATGGTATTTAAGTCCGGAAAGTACAGCTCTTGCTTTTTTCGATAAAAATGTCTCAGTAGAAACTAAAAGAGAAATGGTTGCAGCTTTAGAAAAGGAAGGTGATCAAGATGAGATTGTAAAAAAAGTGAGGTTTGTGAATATACTAGAAATCAAGTCAAAAGAGTTGAAAGATTTTGTTGATTGTCGCACTCGTAAATTTTTTGACAGATTTAAATTATCTGCAGATTTTTTGAAATTTGACCCATCAACTTGGCAGCAAAATGAGAAGTATAAGGAAAATCTTGAAATTGTGAAAAAACTTAAGTCAGTTAATGATGTAGCTGAAAGGGGGGTCAAGCTTATTGAAGAATATAATGAGAACAAACTAACAAAAGATGATAACGAGCGACAGCGAATCATTCAGATCGTCGCAGATCACAGGAAACAATTCCCAGATATAAAGAAAAACACCCTAAGTAAGCCCCTTTTGTAACTTAAATCTAAGTTTATTTTTGCATTGTATTTAATTGCCTGGTCAACTTTAAATTTAGCAATAAGCAACAACATTTGTAAAATGTTCATTCTTGCATTTAACTGACTCTTCGTAATGTCAGATAAAGAAACTTCCACGAACTGAAATTTTGTGTTCTGTTATTTTCAGTCCAAATATACAATTTTAATTAAATTTCAGGAAAAAAGTTTCTCCAAGAACTTCAAAGTGTGTTAAATAGTATTATTGATGACAAAATATCATGAGTCTTTACTGGAGGCATAATTTTTTTGCAAATATTGCGAATGGCTTAGTTGCGTATCCGGACCCCGGAAATCGTGTTTTTACGTGATTTTGAAGGCTAAAAAAGTATATATCTAAAGTCTTGATGGCAAATCTGATAACATGACGTGAAAGTACACTAAAAAGTGTCCCTTTTCACAAATTGGTATTGGTCGAAGAGAAATAAATCATGCTGAAATGAACCGGCGAAATAGCGAAAATTCGCGATTTGCCGAAAATCGAATTTTCGCGGGGCGCAACTTTGGCGCCATTGCGGCACGGGTTAAAATTTTTTTTTATTTTTTTTTTTATTTTTCCCGTTATTTTCATGCAAAAAGGAACCGATTGCAGGGTTCCGACCTTAAAAATTCTCAAAACTCCAAAATAAGGGCCACCCTAGTAGAGTATACTATAAGACCCGAGTATTCTCGACGACGCCATGTTCGCTTAGCGAAATCGACCGCGCGGTGAGAAGACAGTTTTGGCGCGTCATTCAAATAAGACGAGACACGCTTACTTTGTTATGAAAATTTGTTGATTAACTCATTTTGCTGTTTAAAAATTACAATCAAGATTAATTTTGCACCAAAAAAATTACTAATAAATACGATACGACTGAAGAAACGCGATTGCTCACTCAATGTTTACATTCCTGATATACTGATCGCCGCCATTTTCGATTAGCCTCTCTCATAAGTAGCATTGATCGGGAATACTCGGGTCCTATAGTATACTTTACCCAGGTGTAAACAGCTAGATGTCTGGGCAAACAACGAGCCGCTCTTTCAAGGAAATAACAAGCCAAAAGCCTTGAGCTTTAAACATATTGAACTCTTGATAAAGACATGCGTTTTATTTTCTACTATAGAAATGAATGAAACTCAAAAACAAAACAAAAAAAAAGATGACGCTTTAAAATAATTTTTCGATGTTCTCATGTTTTCAGGCAAGGAACTCGAATCTTTCATCTCCAGCACTCCAGAAAAAGCACTCCAGTTTGACATTTTGCAACATGGTCCGGCTACAGTTTTCTTGGACATTCGTCTTGACTTCCTCTCCTACAAATCAGGTACGAATATTGTATTGATTGAGCTAACAACAATGGGTCCGATGATTAAGACTTTGTGTATTTTTCAGACCGAATTAAATTCAGGATATTTCGTCTAATGTCGAATTTCTGAGAGTCATCAATATTCAAAGTCGACTATTTTTGTCGAGTTTTGATCCTTTAGGGCGAAAATTTGGTCCGTTTTTTCGTATTTTTGACCGTTCGCAATTTTCACTGGACGTGTGTAAATTTTAGTCAGTCGGCTCTTGGAAATCCTCCGTGCCAAGAGAAAGGTCAGGAGAACAAGGGCCACTGCGAAGATAGCCAGTATAGCCGCACTGCTGCTAAATAGTACATTACTACCAATACTACCTGAATTCTCACCCGCCTTCTTATCGTGAACAGAGTATATGTTTATTTCCATTAATTGGATAAAGATTTTTAGATACTTTTTTATGCTTCTATTGTGATTTTTACGTGAACTTACGTACGAATCGACGGTCCAGAACGTTTTATCAAAATTTCGTAACAGACTTATTGCAACAAGTTTTTATTCGTACTCTCTCGCAGCCATAAAAAAAAAAACAAAAACTAATCCTTCCAAAAAAAAAAACTCTAAACTGAAAAAATGTAAAAACCATTCTGCCCTTCTTTAGACGGGACTCCCTCAATGTATTTCGCTCATTTGACCGCCATCTTAGAATGGGCGGAGCCAGCGATTTGGCAACTGTGTATTCTTCCCATTTGAATGTATGAGAAACAATCGATTCTAGAGGGGACCATAGCCCAATTTCTAATCGATTGTTTCTCATACATTCAAATGGGAAGAATACACAGTTGCCAAATCGCTGGCTCCGCCCATGCATCTTAGATATAATATTTGGTTTCTTCAAACACCTTTTGTGGGTTTATGAGTGGGTTTGACCCTCGAGAACGCTGCACTGTCACCTGAGATCGATAAAAATGGGCCAAAAACCAGTAACAAAAAAAGTTATCAAAAATAATAATGTTCGACCTTTAAAGCTTAATTTAAACTCTGCAGTGACATTTCTAGGTTTTATTTGTTTCAAGTGTTTTCTGTTATTAAAATTGATCTTGAAAGATTATAAAATGATGAGAAATTTACTCTCTGAATTTGTTTTCTGTTATTAAAATTGATCTTGAAAGTTTATAAATTGATGAGAAATTTACTCTCTGAATTTGTTTTCTGTTATTAAAATTGATCTTGAAAGTTTATAAATTGATGAGAAATTTACTCTCTGAATTTTGGCCACTTTTTGATGATCTCAGACCATAGTGATCTGGCGAACACGAGATTTTTCTCCGTCTACGCTTTCATAGCCCTAAAAAAACTAGCTCTTCGTCTGAGAAAACCAGAGATTACTAAGCCTAAGAGATATGGCACAACGATTCAAAAGTGTTATTCGACTCCTACGAAGTTTGCAATGTGGCGTACGCTGGTGACCGTAAACATTGTTACTACTGTTGTTGTTTGAATGAGATTTGACAGCAACGCCACTAGCTAAATTAAGAGGATTAATAAAGTGTTTGGGAAGTTTAACGAGCTCTGAGTATATTTTGTACGTGAATCTGAAAATCTAAGTCACTTTAATCATCCCATCGGCCATTAAATGACAAACATTTAGACGCTGCATAGAATCTAACCTCATTTCCAACAACATGAATAACAACAATGTTTACGGTCACCAGCGTACTGCAGGTTGTATCACGGCCATTCTGCAGGCGTCTTTTACGGAGCCCGGCCAACGGTTTTTTAACACGGCGGAGATAGGAAGTGCCATATCTCTTAGGCTTAGTAATCTCTGGAGAAAACCGAAACTGTAAAACTCTGAAAAATACCATTCAACGGTTTCAGGTGTGTACGATGTATACGAAGACGATTCGAACACCCATGTTGGCTCTCACACTGCCAAGGTCATCGGATGGGGAGTCGAGAACGATACACCCTATTGGCTGGTTCAAAATTCGTGGAGCGAGAGTTTTGGTGACCATGGTCTCATCAAGATCAAGCGTGGAGCCGGAAACTGGATTTCCGCCTTCTCAGCACTCCCGGATGTCTAATCAGCATAAGGAAACAAAATGTATCAACGGAGAAACTGATAACTGATTAAACGGAGAACGCTTTCATTTTCGATTTAATGCTTTCATTGCTAATACCGCGAAATTTGAACTTCAATCGTGGTCATAATAATTTACTTAAGTGGGAGATCGATGGCAAACTTTAATGAGATCAAAAGTTGAAACTTCTATTTGCTCATATGTATATCAGAAACAAAGAAGTAATGATAACGATGGTGAAATATAACGATTTAAAATATAAATGTAAGAAAAAAACAACAACAACAAAGTTTTATTGTTTCCTTTTAAGTTTTTTTAATACCTTGGGACTTATGAATAGACATGCATTTAAGCACCCGTGCATATTTTATTTCATAATAGCGCTTTCTGCAGGCACGCTTTCTTTATTTCTCTCTCATTTTCTTCATCTCTCTCTCTCTCTCTCTCTCCCCTCTCTCCCTCTATCTTCCTCTCTCTCTCTCTCTCTCTGTCTCTCTCTGTCTCTCTCTCCCCTTCCCCCTCTCCCTCTATCTTCCTCTTTTCCTCTCGCTCTCTCTCTCTCTTCCTCTCTCTCTGTCTCTGTCTGTCTGTCTGTCTCTCTCTCTCTCTCTCTCTCTCTCTCTCTCTCTCTCTCTCTCTCTCTCTCTCTCTCTCTCTTTCTCCCCCTCTGTTTCTCTTTCTCCCTCTCTCTCTAGCCCCATGTATATTTTTCTCTTTTCCTCTCAGTCATCAATATCTTCCGCTTGGCAGGGCTTTTGCATCATTCCATCTCATCAGCACCGTCGTCATTTCTATTATATATTTTATTCAAGCCCTTTTTCTAGCCATTTCCAACCAACACCCCCACTCCTCCAAGGAATTTGTCTTGAGTTTTCTGCCCTCTTTTTTTATTTTTTAATTTTTTCCCTTCGCTTATGTTTTTAATTTTTATGGTCTCACTTTTTCCTCCTCTGTTCCTTTTTGTTCTCCGTTCATCCAGATCTTCTACCCTTTTGCTTCTATTCAGGCTTTACCTTAACTCTTAATTCCAGCTATAATCTTTTCTTCCCTTTCTCTCTCTCTCTCTCTCGCCATTTAAACATATCTCCTCTCTTTCACCTTTCTCCCACAATTCTCTTTTTATCTCTTCCCTTGCTTCTTCTCAACAGGGTGTCGTCAGTGAGATTTCCGGAATTCATATATCCGCGGAACTTCATAAGTACCCACTCATTACTCATGGAATCTTTTTACTTTTAAAGTTCAAGAGAGCCGGTGTTTTGAGGGTCTTCATACTTTTTTTCTATTTTTCTTCTTTTTTTTCAAACACCACCAGTGAAACAAACCACCCATGCTTTGATATTAGAAGTTATGAGCTTAAAAGATGACCATTTATATTGGGTTTAAAAAACATTTGTTGTTCAGAGTTGAACACCGCGTTTTTAATCCCGAAAAAAGGGGGTCCACGAAACATTTGAAGATCTTTGCGCCAAATTGGACCGCAGCTCTACATACATTTTGCGATTAGCTGTTCTCGGTAAAGTACCCCCCCCCCCCCCGTCGTAGAATTCATTATGGCAAAAAGGTCGCATTGTTAATTGTTTGATTAAATCCTAAATTTCCGTTCAAAATTGCGCTTATGGGGAAAGTACATTGAATCAGAGTTTGATCGGAGCCAAATGTCCTCGGACGGCAATCGATATGATATATCGCTCTACTAAATCAGTCCACCAACGATACATCGAAATTCATTAGCCATCTTTGAGAGCCGAGCAAACAACAGGAAAAGGGGCCGCAAGACGTGCTAGAGTAAATTTTAAGAATACGGTGGTGAGGGAGAGATAGTGTGTACGAAAGAGGACGAAATGACAAAATAAGGAGGACATCTAAAGGACGTAATAGAGACAAATGAGATTAGCTGAGCTACGAAATCCCTTCAAGTACCCTTGAATACGGCGACTCAGAATTGAGAATAGTTGCGGTACAATGCAACATCTTTCACGATCTTGTCTGCAGTGTTTCGCTTTCTTTTTCCTTTCTCTCTCTCTCTCTATCTCTTCTCTCTCTCTCTCTCTCTCTCTCTCTCTCTCCCCCCCCCTCTCTCTCTCTCTCTCTCTTTCTTTCTCTTTATCTCTCTCTTTCTTTCTTTCTTTCTCTCTCTCTCTCTTCCTTTCTCTCTCTCTCTCTCTCTCTCTCTTTCTTTCTCTTTCTCTCTCTCTCTTTCTTTCTTTCTCTTTCTCTCTCTATCTCTACTTTCTCTTTCTCTCTCTCCATCTCTACTTTCTTCGAACCTCTCCTCATGTAGCTGTCCTTCTTTGCTGACCAACCAAGCCTAATCCTAATAAATTTACAATCAACGCCCTAGAGGCAATTAGAAGTCTCCTTTCAATGCATCCCTTGCAAAAATTTTCTACAGAAGTAAAGAAGAAAAGATCAGTTCCTAGCCGTTATTTATTACGGCATCAGTGACGCTGATATTTTATGATATTTTCCTTGAAAAACAAAGTATCGATCAAAATTATGATTTTTCGATGGATTTAGCAATTTGCCTATGATTTTGAGGTGAGAGGATGGCTGCCGTAGCTGTTTTATAGCAGCGTTCCATATTTTTCCGAAGTCACCAAACTTAATTAGATGTCACTTTTGGGCACCACCGCGCCACCACTCCTTTGTAAGGACCAATCTTCAACTTAATTGTTTAAAAACCAATTGCAACAATCCTTATGTTTTAAGTTGGTTGTGTTTTATTTGTTAATAGGTGTAAATTGTACTTACGTCGTACGTAGTGCACCACACACACGGGTGATTTATTCGACTTGTTAATTTAGTTTTCTCTGCAAAGTGTGAGTTCATGGGCGCACCCCGGATTTTTGTATGGGGGCCAAGTTGTCGGGGCGTCTGGGGGTCCGGGTCCTCTCCGGGAAATGTTGAAAATTTAGCTCTCCTCAGCGCAAAATTAGGCTTCTTCTATTCAAAAACTGTATTGAATTAACTCTCGAGAAAAATGAGAATTTCCGAGACTATGCTGATATTGCGGAAATATCTTCATCATGCTGATAGAAAGACGGAGTCTTCAGGAAATCTAGATTTCAGAAGAAGATCGAGCAAAGTTAACAATTAAGGGCATTGCTGTCGGGAAAGATGTGTTCCTGTTCCTCCAAAGAAAACGATGTTTCATTTACATGACATTGATACTTTTTTTGAACTCATTTCCTTTCCCATCTTTCCTTTTCCTCTCTTCCTCATTTCCTCTTCTCTCTTTCTCTTTTCCTCATATTTTCTTGCCTTTTTTCCTTTTTTCCTTTTTTTCTTTCTTTTCCTCCTTTCTACCTTTCCTTTTCTCCTTTCTTTTCTTCCTATGGGGGGGGGGGGGCTTGGCCCCCTACCCCTCTATCCCCCTGGGTGCGCTCATGCGTGAGTTTGAACTTTTTACAAAGATAAACTCGTAAATTGATCGTTTACTCGTTTTTTACTCGTAAATGGCCTCAATGTTTTTTTCACAGCATTTTACATCAAATATTGAAAGTCAACTTTCCTTCAGCAAAACCTTGCAATATAGCTCCACTCTCCAGCTATAATTGGTTTCTATTTATGCATGAGAGTTATTTTACATTCGATCTCCATCATATCCGTTTCTCAACAAACATACCGATAAAAAGGGATTTATTTTTGAAGTCTCTTAAAGCGCCTGCAAAATTTTCGATGCAACACTACACACCTGCCAAGCAGTGACCATATTGACCGAAGAATGTTACGTCCTGTAACTGTCCCCCACGGAGATGATCTGTGAGCATACTAACGGGGGGTTAAAACCGCACACAACCTCACTTAAGTATGCACCATCCAAGTTCCAACGTCTTTCGAGGGACCGTCAAGCCGCAACATTATTTGGTTCCTGGAATTGTCATCATTTCGTTTCACGAGCAACTATACTCCTATTTGCACAAAACGTTTTTGCCTAACCGCGAAATTGAAAGAGAACTGTGTGATGTTTGCTGGAATGACTTTTAAGGAGCAGTAACAATGTCCCCAAATTAGTCAGTTCAAGAGGATTTTTTTTTTTTTTTTTTTGGTAGGAATTACCATTTTGATTGTCTAATTCATTTGCGAGCTCAGCTTTTTTGTCTTAAGGGGTGTCTCCACCTGCGAATTTAAAAGTGCGAATTGACCGCTTGAGCCAATAGGCTTCTTCGTTGTCGATACATCGGACTCGACCTATCGACTTCAAGGCAGCTCATTGGCTCAATCAGTTTATTCGCGCTTTTAAATTCGCTGGTGGAGAGACCCCTTTAATGCTTTGAACCAAAATTTGAAGAAATGTGGTCTAAAAAAAATTCCAGTGAGTCAGTTGTAAACTTTTCCAATGGCAATATAGACTATAGAGGGTCTAGACTACAGTAGAATCGCTTGAAAAGAAAGCAATAAAAATTCCTAACTTCACTTTTGAGTCTGTTAGTGGATTTTGAGACTTTATACTTACGATGTGACTTTTGTGTGCGATACCTTATACGCATAGTGGCGTCGCGTGCCATCTGGCAACAATGCAACTGCTCCATTTAAACTCATTAAATATATCGAATTTTCTTTGAGCACTGTGAACCCCCTGAATTCGATCTTTCACATGAGTTTAAATGGATAGAATACATTGTTGCCACATTGCACGCGACGCCACTGCATCATATACGTGACTCACTCATTTACTCATTTGTGATGTGCATTCTTTTTCCGTTTGCAATTCATGCGATTTTTCATAAAAATTAATCGAGCCTCCATAATTTTTGTAGTGCTTGCAACCGGCCCATTTCCCTCATAAAGTGTAGACACTGTTGACTATATATTATTATGTCACATCAAATAAAATTTCCCAATTGCGTCCTCTCTCATCCACGGTGTAATTTATACGGACGAACATTCTCCACCGCTCTCATTTTTACTCCCCTAACTTCTTTTTAACCTTAAATAAACCTTACCTCGCTTTATGACAAGTCAGCGCCATAACGTTTCATTTGCTTTAAGTTTTCTCGCAGCAGCGTCAAGATCGTTCTTTGAGACGATATCCTCTACACTCTATACTTTTTACGAAGCTGTATGTACACCTCTCCCTGAGCTGTGAACAGCGCAACACGCGGTAGTTAACGATCGTACGTTCTGAGCAATATAAAGGTGGTTCCAAAAAACCAAGTGTCATAAAGTGTCATAAACAATGATCAACCGATCGTTAACTTCGGTGTTTTGAAGAACTGACGCCTTAAATTGACCCAAAGTTTTTTTTTTTTTTTTTTTTAATGTAAGTAAATGCTATACTGTACAACATATTATGTGGGACTCGATACTTTGTGATTCGCAAAAAGTATTAACTAAAATACGTTTGAAGAGCGAGGCTCCATAAGAGCTAGCAGTGGCGTCTCGTGAAATGCGATATATCGATGTCCACTCCATTTCAAACTATAAAAAGTATCGATTTCTCAATACAATTTCTTGATACTTTTCTAGAGTTTTAAATCAATTTATCGCATTTCACGAGACGCCACTGAGCTAATGTAAAAATGGTCCATACACCCGACCGCGGAAGTGCCCTGCCCATCAGCCCGTTTCATACATGACCGTCTTCAATGAAGACTCTTCATTCCCCCCTCCCCCCGTCACCCTGGTGCTATGAGATAGCAGAGGCCAGTCTTCTTCTACGAGTATAGTGTCTTTCGTTCGGATAATCCATCGGTCTCATAATCGTCACCAAACATAGTTCTGGTGAGATGAGAAAATTCACAACCGTTGTTACAGAATAGAAAATAAAAAAAATAAAAAAATTAGCTTGATTTTTGGTGTCTGGTGTTACCCAAATAGTTCCGAACCTCAGACATGCTCCCGAGCCCAGTGGCGTAGCGTGCAATTTTGCAACTTTGCAGTTTGTCCATTTAAACCCGTGGAATAGATCGAACTATCGGGTGTTCGTCGAACACCGCATTCGACCTTTTACATGGGTTTAAATAGACAAAGTTCAACGTCGCCAAATTGCACGCTATATACGCCACTGCTCGAGCCTGGTAGTAAAATGTGCGTTTTAACACAATTTAAGTTTCATCTGGATATATCTGAGAATGTATTCAGCATGGCTCCAATGTGCGACTATCGCAGCATGGGCGCCGTTTATCAAAAAGAAGGCATTAATTTGAACAACGCGCTTTTGGTAAATTTACGAGCTCGAAACAGTGTCTAACTTCGTCGCTGTCTGGAGCTTAGAACAGCCGAAGAAACACTCGCGCGCGCAACTGCAACGATATAAACGTCTAATTTATGAATTCAAAACTACATTACATACACACAGCACACAGCACACCCCTTGCTCCAGTTTCCAGCTAAGCCTTTTGTTTCATTTATACCCTCCGTCCCTCTCGACTCCTCTCCCGACATTACAATTACGTTTTCTACCGTCCGTTTAAAAATCACTCGGAAACTTGTGGCTTTGGTTGGTAAACGTAAACAAGTGAGTAAATAAATCCATATTTAAAAGCCCCTCTAAAAGGTATCCCATACACGGGTCAATACTTTCAACTACCATTAAAATAAATGGTGGTATTTGCATTCGAACCTTTAGATGGTGCATCTGTTTAATCCCGTATACATGTTTACTGGTGCACGCGTTTATTTGTTTATTGATTTTCTGCCATTGCGTGGGCGCCACGCCTGTGTACCTCTGATTTTAGGACTTCGAACGAAAGTCCCTAAAAATTTACTGGGATCTCTAAAAAAAGAAATCTACCGGGGTCTCTTAACAAAATCTACCTGAGGTCTCTAAAAAATTTAGCGGGGGTCACTAAAAATTCTACCGCGAAGAAATCTACCGTACCATGGATAGTTAAATGTTCGTACTTGAGGGAGTTGGATTTGCCTATACGATGAATTGAAGGCGCCCGACGTTACCTTATGTTGTTAGTGTCTACTTTCTCGAGAATCGCGTCTACTTATTCGGAATCATGAGACTGAAACAAAAATACACTAGGAGTGAAAAACGAGTAAACTCGGACTTGGTCCATAAAGGGTTAAACTGCTAAAAAAAAAAAAAAAAAAAACTTGCTGGATTCGCATATGATTAACCGTTCACTAATCCCTCCGCCCACACATTTAATTCCTGACGTGGGTACTACCCACTGGGTAGTGAGGCACAGAGAGAAACGACCAGCATAACGTCCAATTCAAATCAAAGGTAGAGAAGGTGCGAGTTGAGGGAATGCAAGGGGAGGGAGTGAAACATCACATCAGAAGCAACAGCCAACATCGCGCAACGGCATCGTTTGAAAATAATTTCACCCTTCATCTAAGGCCTTCCTCCTTGTTTGACCTTTTTTTTTTTTTTTTTTGATCTTAATCCGTTTATCATCAAGTTTACCTTAAAGGCACTTAATTGAAAACGGCTCCTTGCTTTGGCTCTTTCATTAGTCACGCCTCCTTTGCCTCCAACACTCCGTGGCTGTAGAAGCGGCCAGGGCTGCCGTGTTGCGTTTATTCCAACGTGATATATCCAAAGAGAGGATTTGAGGGACGTGCTTTTGAGGCAGCGTAGACTGTGGAGGCAACCATGATGAAAATCTCTTATGGACATTTTTAATATGGCTTCGGCTTGATTGCCTCTTATCTTTTAACCTTAAAAAAAAATAAAAAAAAAAAAAAAAAAAAAAAAAAAAAAAAACATTTATTTTTTAATTTAAATAAAATAAAAATTAAAAAAATAAAATAATAAAAAAAAAAATTAAAAAAAATTTATTTTTTAATTTAAATAAAATAAAAATAAATAAATAAAAAAAAAACATTTATTTTTTAATTTAAATAAAATAAAAATTAAAAAAATAAAATAATAAAAAAAAATTAAAAAAACATATATTTTTTAATTTAAATAAAATAAAAATTAAAAAAAAAAACTTGTTTTCAAATTTAAATAAAATAAAAATTAAAAAAATATAATAAAAAAAAAAAACATTTATTTTTTAATTTAAATAAAATAAAAATAAATAAAAAAAAAAACATTTATTTTTTAATTTAAATAAAATAAAAATTAAAAACAAAAGAAGAAAAAAAAATACATTAATTTTTTAATTTAAATAAAATAAAATTAAAAAAATAAAATAAAATGAAAAAAAAAAAAAGTTGTGACAAATCCATTTGAAATTGGCTTTCAAACAAAATTGCAAGTGTTTTAGAGCAAAGACATTATAGAAGAGGACTGGCCCCTGCTATCTCTTTGCACGGAGGAAAAGTGAAGCCGGTCTTGGCACGGGCTGATGGGCAGGGCACTTCCCCGCGCGGGGGTATATGAACCAATTTAACATTAGCTCTTATGGAGCTTCGCTCTTCAAACCTATTTTAGTCAATCATTTTAGCGAATGACAATTTCAAGTCTCACATATGTTATATAGTTTAGTATAACATACATTTAAACTGAAAATTTGGATTAATTTAAGGCGTCCGTTCTTTAATAATCGAAGTTAATGATCGGTCGGTCATTGTTTACTTCAGCACCCATAACCTATCTACCATACCTTCTATCGTAAATATCTAGCAGATAAATTGACCGAAACTTGCGTTTAAGTTCGTCAATTTCAACTGTGGCATAAGCTGCATATCATATCTGAGTACTTTTGAAAACTAAAAGTAATTAACATTCTTTTGAAACAGTTTTATGTCTCGGCTCCATAAGCCACAATGTTAATTTGGTTCATACCCCCAAGCGGGGAAGCCCTGCCTATGACAGTAACCGGATTCAAATCTCGCCGCTAGGGGCCCGTCTTCTTTTATAATGTCTTTGGTTTCAGCAGAGATTACTAAGCCTAAGAGATATGGCACTTCCTATCTCCGCCGTGTTAAAAAACCGTTGGCCGGGCTCCGTAAAAAACGCCTGCAGAATGTCCGTGATACAACGTGCAGTACGCTGGTGACCGTAAACATTGTTGTTATTCATGTTGTTGGAAATGACGTTAGATTCTCTGCAGCATCTGAATGTTTGTCATTTAATGGCCGATGGGATGATTAAAGTGACTTAGATTTTCAGATTCACGTACAAAATATACTCAGAGCTCATTAAACTTCCCAAACACTTTATTAATTTGATTAATTTAGTTAGTGGCGTTGCTGTCAAATCTCATTCAAACAACAACAGTAGTAACAATGTTTACGGTCACCAGCGTACGCCACATTGCAGACTTCGTAGGAGTCGAATAACACTTTTGAATCGTTATGCCATATCTCTTAGGCTTAGTAATCTCTGGGTTTTAGAGTGACTAATCTGGACACATCAAAAATCGATAAAACTGCGTTTCTTTTGGAAGGGTTGGTACGATAAAAAAATTGACACATGGTAGAAACAAACAAAATTTTCTCACCTGGATGTAGTTGTACTACTTGCACTTTCATTTAAAACCACTTTCAAACGGATTCATTACAATTTTTGATTTCAGGTTAAAAAAAAAAAAAACAAAAAAACAAAAAAAAAAAAACAAAAAAGCAAAAAAAAAAAGTTGGGCAAACAAATTAGAATCAAATCGCTCATGCTGCCTCGCTTTTGGATAGGATCCACGACACACGCACTAGTTAGACCTTTACTCTCTCATTCTACAATTAAAGCTCGTTGAAATTAAATGTATTTTTTTTTTTTTTTAATTTTCCGCCAAATTTGACAGCTCTGCTTGAGCCGCGAACTGTAAGTGAGGCCTTCCACGAGCCCCGTCAAAGACTGCTTTAAAACAATCTGGTCATTGAAAGGAGTGCGTGTGGGGGGCAGAAGGGGGGTGAAGGGAGAAGGGGGGCAGAAGGGTGGGCAGAAGGAGGGGGGGGAATAAGGGAGAGAGTTAGACATTGAAGTACTTAATAATAAGTTGGTTTTGAACATTATAAAAAGCGTTGTTTAAGCAATTTTCCTAAAAGCCAACCATTTAAGTGGTGAATTTAATTTTAATTAGAAAACAAAAACAAAAATCTGCTTTCGTGAGAGGTTTTGATGTAACGAAGAGCAAAGCAGTAACAAGCTCCGGTAAAAAGTAAAGTCTCCTTATTAAGCAAAGTCACGGGTGGGATTTTGATTTCCCTCGCCATTCATTTTCAACGGCGTGCCTGCAAATTGCAGTGTAGGCAGAATGGGTTCAACTGCAGGGGTCTGAAATTGTTTTTTTTTTTTTTTATTTAAAAAAAAACACAACAAAAAAACAACAAAAAACAAAAACAAAAACAAAAAATTAAAAATACTTGGTGAGCTGAAAACTTAGATGCGGTGCCTTTGGTTTTTCCTGAAAGAACCCGTTTTTTTGGATACACCTGTGTGAAAATAAGAAGCAGATGGAAGGAGGCATAAGGGCAGATACAGAAATTGGTCTTTCTCTCTCTCCAGCCTTTGAATCCCTGTGTTGAAAAAGGATAGCAAAGTCACGTGACTTTGGCCTCTATCTCCGTCTTTTTCTACCGCACTCATTCAAGTGGGAGAAGAGGAGAGAGAGAGAGAGAGGGAGAGAGAGAGAGAGAGAGAGAGAAAGAGAGAGAGAGAGAGAGAGAGAGAGAGAGAGAGAGAGAGAGACTCATTCCTGTATCCGCCCGAAGAGGAGACAGTGGTTACTTCGGTATACAAAACAGTGATAGCTTTACTAGCGCAAAATGGTTATGAAGTATTCAGTTCTGGACATCGAATGGAGACCACGAAATTTTAAAACCGGAATTAGTAGTTTGGTGAATGTTATGATCAAGGCATTTCATTAATTACAGCTTTGCGGATTGTTATCACTTGCGGGGGCCGATCATTAAGATTTTCCTTGAGTGATTCTATATTGGTCCTAAATTGTAAAACTTGACTGTTGCTAGGGTTATTATCGTGTTAAAGTGACCGTTATTTAAAGGGCATTCACGAATGCTTTGAAAAAACAGGCACTTTCTAACGATGGTAGAATTCATTTCAGAAGTGTTGGCGCAGCTTACTGATAGTCTTTGGCAAATTTTCAATTTTCATTTGTTCAAATAAAATAAAAGCCTGCATTTTTGACCTTTTAATTTTAAAGCGTTCCTTAATGAAAATCCAACACTTAAATCAGTTTTCATTTTTTTTTTTTTTTTTTTTTTTTGTTATAAAGAGAAACATTTTTGGGAAATTTTAAAGATCATTAGTCGTGGTGCGCCTAAATTTTTGAAACGACTGTCTCTACACCGAGAGGAATCACTTCTTTAAATACAAGTAATACAAGTAAATACGCTCACTTGTGACAGTTTTCCTTGCTCGAAGTAAAGATCTGTTGTATAAGAAGGAGAATCACTGTCACAACAAGGAATCTTTTACTTGTAGAAGCAGACATTTTCCTTGGGTTGCAGGAATTCCCTCTTAGTCAATATTTCACTCTGCAATTTCTTTAAGGCAAATGAAATACACCATAAATTAAAAAAAAGAATTTTCTCAGCGTAACATATAGCATTAATAGCGATGTTTTACAATTCGGGAGTAATCGCAACACTCATAGACAGTACGTCTAACGATCGGTTCATCGATGAAGTAAACTATCTGCACCCTGATCTCCTAATTCCATTTTTTTTTTTCAGACGACGGCCGTTTTGGATCTATGATCCATGGGGTTTTTATACATTTTTTGCGTTGACGACGTTATGACTATGGATCACAGACCCGTGGAACAACCAAATCATCTGAAAAAAATGTATAAAGGAAATCGAATGGTAAAAATCCACGCTTTTCATATGAGGCGGTAGCTTTAGGAATAAGGGCCCATAGGCAAACATCAAATTTTAAGAAAAACAGCTTTAAAATTTTCATCCTACCAATGTAAATGATCCAATGGGTCTGTTGCAAACTTTTGCTACAACGATTAAGAGAGATTAATCTAATGTAAAATCCCCTGAAAAGTCCATTGGTGGCATTAGAAAGTCATAAAATGCAATAATGAACTCACAAGAGGCGTTTAATGAAATCCAAGATGGCGGAGAAATATCGAGAAATTTGTATGCATGCACCACGAACATCCAAGAATAGCCAACCTCACAATATCGATCACAACCAATCACAACGTAAACAAACACATAACCTCTACCTCCAGTGAGGTTGTCAAAGTTGGCCATCCTTGGATGTTCGTGGAGCATGTATACAAATTGCTTGATATTTCTCAGCCATCTTGGATTTCACTAAACGCCTCTTGTGAGTTTACTTTTGCATTTTATGATTTTCTGATTCTACCAATGGACTTTTCAGGCGATTTTACATTAGATTATTCTCGCTTAATCGTTGTAGCAAAAGTTTGCAACAGACCGGCTCATTATTCAAATTGCTCTTCTGCCCTCAAAACTTCATATTTTTTCACGAAATATTGAGGATGACTATTTAAGGGTATGGCAAATCGATTTACGTGTTCTCCGCAAAAAGGGCGCATACATCTATCGGCCCTTATTCCAGCTAGCGCCGGAAATTAGTAATCACTCTCAGCTCAAATGATGTTGATGTCCTTAAATAATCACGCCTCGTCCCACTGTTTGCCAGGGAAAGCCGGACGAAGAGCACGAGGAAAAAGCGTTAAAAGTTGATGTATAACTTTTTGTTTCTCAAAAGAGATTGTTTTGTGTACCCGCTCTGGCCCGGCCGTACCCTCCCCTACTCGAAGGGACTCACTGGCGCCAGTCTTTGTTGAGCCCTTCCCCCTCTCCCCCTCCCCTACCCCTCCCAGTAAGCTTCCACTCGTTCCTCATGTCGCCTTTTAACGGTTGCCGGATTTAAGGAGACAATAATGCTGCGCTGGAAAAACAAAAGATACGGACAATTTCTCGGAAAAGAAGTCAACGCCCGTAAAAGGTCCTTAAAACGTCCTAATAATGAATGCCGCGTTTTCCTTGCGTTAAACCCCGACTGTCAAACATAGAAAAACCAGAAAAAACACTTTGGTGCCTCGATCAAAACCTTTGGTATAAAGAATACCCAGCAAAAGACTTTTGTTGATACAACCAAATCTCATTGGCGGATACCAAGGGGGACGGAAAGGGGGCGCCCCCCCAGTTCGGCCCAAAAAGCCCAAGTTCACTCCCCCCCGTTCGCGAGGGTTGGATCCACCACAGTCAAATCTATGGTTCTCATCCATCAAAATCTCTTTTGTTAGGCGTACAAAATCTTTGGTTTGAGAAAAGAAGATTTGAGAAAAAATGGTTTGAAATTCTCAATGTGACGAATTTTTGCGCAAAAAGTAACCAACAAATTGCGAGTTGTAGCTCCTAAGGCATTCTTACACGCTCGAACATGACATGGGCGCAGTGGCGGATCCAGAAAATTTTTCTGTGGGGGGGGGGGGCACGCCTGTAAAATTTTGAAATTTGAAGCGTCGGTGGAAGTAATTTCAAAAGGCAACATTTGAGGCTTCCGGGGGGGGGCGTGTCCCCATGCCCCCCCGTGCATCCCCCACTGCATGGGCTGATCCAGTAATTTAGCAATCATGCATTCCTCCTATTTGAATGGATGAGAAAAAATCGATTCTTAAGGGAGCCGGGCCATGGCCCTTTTACAAATCGGTTGTTTCTCATAAATTCAAATAGGAATAAGAGTCCACAGTTGCCATATTACTATAGCCGCTTCTGGAAACAGAGCAATCGTTGCGCAGAAGCTCACCACAGAAAACAGGTGACCAACTGTTGCTCGTTGAAGCCGAAAATATTCCATAGGTTTCATTTTTGCATCATTTCTGTCGCAGATTTAGTAAATAAAAAAAAATACAAATACACAAATACAAATATACGAATTTCCTAGAAGAGCTAACGTAGAATGTGTACATTGTTTTGCCAAATCTGGCATCAATGGTTTGTTTTGGATTCTGAAAGTTTCACATGTTGCCTTAACTGCCTGTTTGATCAAACCGATGCCTCCGTGATTATATGGGCCAAAATATCTAAATCAAAAAGACTCTACTAATTTGGTGCTGAGTTGCCATAGAGTGCAAATAAAATATATATTATATATTAATTGTTTTATCAACGAATTTCAACCTCTCTTGAAAGAAGCGAACTAACAATCAGGCGACATTGATGCGTTTTTCGACTGGTATTAGGCACTTTTTCGGATCCTTTCTGAGTTCCGAATCACAAAACAAATTTTAGAATCCGATAAAGCTATCTAGGTAACCAAAACAAATTAACTCAGTCCATTTCCGGTGCACATTTTCCCCGCAGAAACTTAAAAAAAAAAAAAAACCTGGCCAATCGCACATGTTGCGTGCAATCTGAACAACGTCGAATTTGGCTCATTGAAACTCACGGAAAGTATCGAATCGGTGATGACCATCGAATTCGATCTTTTCTGGGGGTTCAAATGGACAAAATGCCACCTTGCCAGATGGCACGATTCGCCACTGTTGCGAAGCTCTCAAATCTTGGCAAAAACACTATTTAGATTATTATAGTTACATCGTTTGACGCACTGTGGACTGTGGATGCATTAATTAGTGTCTAGCAAAAAATATTGGAAAAAATTGAAATTGAAGACCAAAAAGTCACAGAAAATTCACAACCCGAAAGAAATGGCGTTCTTTAGGCTTCCGAACTATAAAAACCTGGGGATGTTTCGACGTTCAGAGCTACCGGAGTAATCGCGCTCAACTGCCTGTTCGATCAAACTGTGTTTAAGTGTATACGGATGCTTTTATTCATATATATAGTCAATCAAAACAGCCGAGTGAGTTTGCATTTTTCATGAAGCCATCTAATTGCGACTTTGTAGGGAAGTCTGCACTATACATTTAGGACCGACTCTAGCTAGTCTATCTCATTATTTTTCATCAAATGAACTATTATTATGAATTACTTAAGTCTAGGTGTATGATGTGTATATTTACAGAGGAAGGGTCGCCAAGCAATCGATGACTCCAAAGTGAGCTCCAGCCTCCGAATTTTGGGTGAACTGGTAGATTTTTGAAGAATAAATCCAACGTTCACGATCAGCGAAACAGTCAGTATAAGAAATATGCATTATTCAGGCCGCGATAAAACAATGCCGAATAGATATTTTCGATGAAATATTGAGGTCCCTTGCGGAGGATGGTTTTAAACGTGAGCTCATACTTTTATCGAGACTTTTTGGTGAAAACCAACACATAGGTATGTATTGTACCTACTCATAGGCATGGTATGTATTGTATTGTTAATTAACCTTCATGGGGTCCTTTTGGATCCCAAGCCTCTTTCTTTGCGATAAAAGATTGTATTTCATATTGATGTTCTTACGCTTTCAGGTTTCAAGGTTTGTGTCAATGCGAGGGTATGTTTTATACAGTCTCCAAGTTTCATACTTTTTTTTCAATTCGTCCATATGGGATAGAGTAGGATGACCAGAGCCGTAATTCCTATAAGGCACAATTATAGGCACAGTTATAGGCACGTGCCTTTAGCGGCAAATTTTGCCCCGTTTTCTGTCTTAGAAGTTCCAACTTGTTAAACCAACAATATTAAAAGATCACTTCTCCTTCAAATGACTTTACTCGGTGTTTTTAAATATTATAACAGTTTTTTCAATTTTTTTTTAAATCAGTGCTTCGCAAAAAAAAAAAGTTGGCGACCAGTCTCGAACGTTTTTTCGATTAGTTCTTCAACTAATAAAGCTTGATACCTATTACGTTTGATTTGACAACATTTTCCTGGGGGAGGCTCCCCGTACCCCCTCCCCTCCTATCTGGGGTCCTCCCAAACCCCCCCCCCCTCACTTATTAGGTCACTTCAATTACTAGAAGCGCCAAAAATGCTTCTGTCTTCAGGCGGAAAAAGCCTAAATCCAGCCCTGACTGGATATCGACACAACTTCCGATAATAGAGCTGTTGCAAACTTTTGCTACAGGCTTATTAATAGATGATAATGGGGTGAAACCCTGAAAAAATAACGTTTAGCTCACTAAAAAATCACGAAATCCACTCCTAAACTCACAAAATGCTTTTAAACGCGAGACCGTAATGGCGGCCGAGGCCGCGGTTTTGCGTTGGGTTTCCCTATATCTTCAATCAGCGTCATCTACACGAGGTGTCTCGCAACACCACAGAAGAAGGAGAAGAAACATACAAATGCCCAGAGACAAATAGAGACGGAGCAATAAACTGGCTGCAGCAGAGGCACTCTGAATTCTCGCGGATTCAACAAAACAATTAACAGTCAACGTCGCATGGTGTTGAAGTTGAATGGTGAGCAACCCTCTTCTTCAATTCCCGCCCACCCCCCCCCCGCATTTTCTGAATGTCACCGTTCAACATCATGTGACATCAAAAAGTGTTGACTGTTGTTTTACATGCTATTCTGTTGAATCCCCGAAAATTCAGTGTGCCTCAAATCTTCCCTATGTATTTTAGCGTAGTGCTCCGTCTCTATTTGTCTCTGCAATTGATGCCATTAAATTTGGGCGGCCTCGGCCGCCATTACGGTCTCACGTTTAAAAGCATCTTATGAGTTTGAGAGTAGATTTAGTGATTTTTTATTGAGCTAAACGTTATTGTTACAGGGTTTTACCCCATTGACAACTATTATACTATAGTAAAATTAATAAGCCTGTAGCAAAAGTTTGCAAGAGCCCTATTGTACAACGAAATCTGACATCAGAGGTTGCTCTTTGACCACTGTGCCTCAGCAGTAAATCACAGAAGGGATGAGGATAGTTCTTCCTCCTCTTCCCTCCTCCACCCATCATTCCGCCCATTTTATCCCTCCTTCCATCCCGTCTCCCTCCTCTTCATCCGTCCTTTTCCGGAACTCCTAGCTTTACTCTTCCTCTATCCCATTATCATCGTAATTATCATTTTTTGACTATCTCTCCCTTCCTATCTTCTATACGACCAACTGGATCGTCCGATTCCTGTTGCATGTTCCGTAAAAAGCTTGTGGATTATATACTTTTATTTATTTCATTGTTAGTTAATTCAATAAACCAAGTATGGAATCAACCAAAATATTTGGCAACCTTTTGGAAGAAAAAAAGAAAAGAAAAATGAAGTATAGGTAAAGTATTTTGTGTGTTAATTAAACTCACTCTCTCTCTCTCCCTCTCTTCTCTAAACTTTCTCATGTTATATATCAAATTTTTTACCTATTTAATTTTATTTTTTAAAAGTAACCTACAAAACAGGCTTGCCTTTGGAGGTACCAAATTTTCAGTCTTAAATATTGTTTTGTAAATTTCACGTTAGTTCAGTTAATCTGTCTAGTTGTATTGTTCCCCAATTTATTTAATTTAATTTTTTTTTTGTTGCAAATTATGTTTAAAGGCTGAAAATAAATTATATCATTACAATTGTGTCATATTCATCCACCTATATTATTGCTTCCTTGAGACCAATGATGATGCCTAACTATATTTAATCACACGCCTACACATGTATTTGTTTATTTAATTATATTTTTATCTCTCTACTATATAATTCAAGTCAAGGAGTTCAAGTCAACAATTCTACAGCTTCAATAGGGAAAAATAAATAAAATAATCTATCGCTGGTTTACCGCACAATACGTCAATATGGGTAACATTCCGTTGTTGGTGACTGGGAATACATTATTACATTAGCGCAAGATCGTTGTTGCTCATGAAGAGGAAAGAGCCCCTACATTTGGCTGTGTATGCAATCCCAGCTCTCACGAACACAAGAGCTGTCAGCTATTGTTGACATATCGAACATCATTCTCCATTAGAACATGTAAAGGAAAGGACGTGTGATTTGCATTGCAACAATTTTGAGGGGGAAGCAAAGCTTTTATCTTTCCTAAGCTTAAAAATGTCGCCAGATTTTCCTATAATTTACTAGCTTTTACAGAGCTGCCGTTTTGCGTATATAATCAATCGTATTTTTCAATTTACCGATTACTCCACCGGTTGAGGAAAGATTACACAGTTCAGTTCAGTGTAAAATGCACTAAAATACTAGATTTGTAATCTTTTCTCAACCGGTGGAGTCATCGATGACTTTAAAAAACTTGCGGAGTTTTAATAAATTAACGGCGTTTCCACCAATTGAAAAAAGATTACAGATCAGAGTATTTTTGCGCATTCCAGTCATACAATAAACTGTACTATGTAATCTTTTCTTAACCGGTGGAATCATCGGTAAATTGAAAAATACAATTGGTTATACGCAAAACGGCAGCTCTGAGCTTTTATATTAAGTCAAATGAGGTGTTATAACAAATGAGAGCTCAGCTGGTTATGACTAAAATTCCATGGGCCGTTCAATTCCTTAAGATTTTATTTGTAAGTTTTAAGTTTTACTTGTAATTAAGTAGAATTAATTATGATACGAGGACCGTTAGTACAAGCACTTTTTAAAATATTTTTGTATTTTGCTTTTAAATGTTTGACCAATTATTAATATTTTTTTGTTGGAAATATTTATAATTATTTTTTAATCTGAATTAACTTTATTAATCAAACTTAATGGTTGCCACATAGCTGAGCACATAGCCTAAATAAAATTGTGACAATTTACAATAGGAAAAAAAACAGGGCTGCAATAGTTTTTCAAAAGTTTCTCTCCTTACTAGCTGTGGAATGTGTTCCTATTTCTATCTTTTGATACAAATAGTAAACAAGAGTCCCAACAAAACGGTGGGAGAGCGTTGCAGGTTAGGTTATCAATAAGTCAGCTTCTGATTGGCTGGCAAAAGCCTGGGCCCTGTGAGATCGCTCTTGTGGAGATTTAACAAGGGGTTTTCGATTTTGCCTCATGTAAAGTCGCCTCATGTAAAGTCAAAGTCCAAGAAAACTATTACTCCTTACCTTCGGGAAATTCAAATTATATTTTTTTTTTTGAGGACATAACGAAGATATTGATGGATCACACATATCACTTCATCTCATTTTAACCCTTGTGAGCCTAAGGTATTTCGGTAACACAAAGGACTAAGGGGGGGGGGGGGTATTTTGGTACCCCAAGGATATTTTCATGCAGCACAGTCAGTATCAATAATTTTGAAACTTTAATGGATGGATTAGTACTTAGTACCCTAAGAGAGTAATTTATGTGAAATTTGAGTAAATTTTTGCTATGTTCCCAAAATTTACACCTACTTTTAAAAAAAATGTCAAAAAAAAAAAAGGGAAAAAAATGAAATGAGGTATCATCTTAGTTTTCCATTTTTGATAAATTTCCAATTTTTTTCAATGATCTGACTTAATATTCTTAATCTACATAAAATTTTCGTAAAATCCACTGTAATAGATGGTTCCAAACTTAAAACTGGCAGGACGAAGGGGGGGGGGGGTATATTTTTCCCCAACATTTTAAATTTCTATATTATCGACACAAATTCATAAAAATTAATGAAATTTGGTGGACGTGTTCTAAGTATCCTAACTTAAAATGTCATGAAGCCCCAAAAAATTTTGAGCAGTTTTGACAAAATGGCGTCAACAAAACTGGCCTGAGGTACAAATCTACCCCCCCTTAGGCTCACAAGGGTTAACAGAAAAATATGAAATTGAAAGTTAAATTACGAAGATTTTTGCCGCCGTAACGTCCGATTTTGAGCCTCTTAAACTTCGTATTATTTCGAGTGTTTGCGTTTAAATCTTCGGGTTTCTTCATGAAATCTGCGTAATTCCTTCAATCAATTTTACGTGGATTTCAAACCATCTGCATTACACCAAAACAATAAAACTGGAAAAGCAACAGCTACATCACACACTCAGCCCGACCTGTGCGAAGAGTGGGAAACACGGCAAAAAATTACTCGTAATTTTACTTTCAAATTCATATCCTTCTGTTACTTTTTCGATGAAGTGATATGTATGACCCATCAATCTCTTCGTAGTAGTCTCAAAAAAATATAATTTGAATTTCCGGAGGGTAAGAAAGTATAATTTTTTAAAATTTTACTTTAAATGAAGCAAAGTCGAAAATCTCATGTTAAATTTCCATAAGAGCGATTTCACAGGGCCCAGGCTTTCACCAGCAAATCAGAGTCCGTGCAATCGATAGTGACATTCGATAGTAATTTGACTATGCCACGCTCTCCTACCGTTTTGTTGGGACTCTTGTTTACTCTTTTTTTTTATATAAACTGGCCATAAAACATTTTGGACCACTCTTTAAGAGTGCTGAGTGGCCAAACATTTTTTTGGATAAGTATGCAATGGGGCAGTTTCAAGGGTCTGAAATTTTGTGTTTTTTATATAGAAAATGGTAGTACCTACTTGATGAGCTGAGAACAATGGTTTCGTTGGGTTTTTCCTGAGTGTCCCGGTTTTGGAGATACACACTTGTAAAGTTGTAAAAAATCATGTGCGTAGTGACGTCACAATGCGGAATCCCCATTTAAAACAATGTATTTTGGGCCAAAATATCATCTTCATAGCAATGGGACTTAATTAGAAACCAAAGGCATCTTTGTTCTCAGCTCAGCAAGTATTTTCATTTTCTTGATAAAAAACACAACATTTTAGACCCTTGCAACTGCCACATTGGGCCCAACGGTTTGGTCTAAAATGCACTGGACGTTAGTTAATTATTGGAGACAAGATTTTGGACCGATCGTAATACGGATGATCATTGAAAAAATGTTCTTTTATCCAAGTTCTTACATGCAGTTTTGGACCTAAAGGTACCAAATAAACTGACTGAGTTTTGTTACAATACCCAACCGCAAAGCTTATGAGTATAACTTTGACATACCCTGTAATCTTTCAAATTATTCGTAGGTACATGAAAAAAAGCATTCATGCATATAGTCGACCAAATAGTGCATGAAGAGAGTCATTTTTTCCCCATAATCTTTTCGCGATAGAATCCTACACTTTCAAACATTGAATAACAGTAGCACACGGGGAGGAAAGGGGGTGTTTTTTAGAAAGAGCATCTCCCAACTTTCACTCGCCCCGCAAAATATTTCATTGTTATTTTCTCGGCGTTCCCGCACCACACCCCTACTGGCACATGATAAATTACTATACCCCCCAAACCCGCCCCCAAGCCTTCGTGCACTTCTCCCTTTTGGAGAAATGAAGGGGGGAAAAAGTTTTTCACTTTTTTTTTTTTTTTTTTTTTTTTTTTTTTTTTTAAAAATCCGTGACGTCACTCATGAAAAAATTTTTTGAAAAGAAGCGAAAGAAACAGAACGAATGGGGAGGGGAGGGGTGTGGGGGAGGGGCGGAGGAGGGGTGGAGGAAAGTCAAGGAGCAAAAGTATGACCAAGCGACCATTGGGGGAGGGAGATGAGGCAAAATTGGCGCCAGAATTCTGTGGAAAACACCACCCCCCGACGAGAGAGCCCCCCCCCCCCCCAAAAACCCCCCTTTCCCTTTTTTTATTTAAGGGGAGAGAAAGAGAAAAAAAGCTGAGTATCACCATGAGAGGGGGAGAAAAAGAATTGGCAAGAACTATGGGAGGGGGGAGGGAGAGGGGAGAGGGAATAACATGTTGAGGTCGAGTTTTCAGTTCGTAGCCGTGGCTCGGCGCGAGCCGTATCAACTGTTGAGAGGAGAGCCGGAAGCTGAATCTACGCTCAGTGGAATGCAAAAAATAAAACTATAAGACATTTACAAAAAATAAAAAAATAGTTGGGAATACTCTAGAAATACTTTCTCACTCCATTCTAATCGGGGGAGACCCCTAGATTCCCCTTTAAAATTTTGGGGGAGACCCCCACGGCCCACGGCCTCCTTAATATGCTGGGAGAGACCCTCAGCCCCCCTTTAAAATTCTGTGAGAGACCCACCCCCCCACTCCCAAGGACCCCCCTCTTAAAACTACCTTAAAAGTTTCCATAACTAACTTGAAAGTTAAAATTTTAAAAAAACAAAAAGAACTAACCCCTCTGGAGAATCTAGAAAGCAACAGTTGAGCAAAATTTGGATGCATATGGTTCAATGTTTCAAAATTTATGTGAGTATGCGTACTGACGGACTGATAGAATGAAGCAAGCACCTCGAATTTTTGTGGATCCAATTTTGATCGTGACGTCATCACCACACAAGACTATTGGGGGAAAAAACAATTTTCTCCCACTGTGAGTCGCTGCCGCTGCTTGCCGGTCATAGAAAATATTGAAATTTATGGAGCCACACTTTGATTTAGCTCTCGACACTCACCCCACCCACCCTACCACTACAGTCCTGCCCCCCCCTTCTCGCGGTCCCTTTACTTCTTCCTGATCTCGGCAAGTTTTTACTTTGGCGTCCCCCAAATTTTCCCTCCCCCCTTCTGGCATACAATCGCACAAAAACATGAAAAGCACAGCTATTAAATAAGAATGCTCAGCCCAGAGAAAAATAGATCGGATTGCCGCGCTCCCTTTTTAAATAATTCGCACGGATACACCCCCTCCCCCCCCCCCCCCCCCCCCCGATCTCAAATGCAGTGTACGCGGTGAGACCCGTAGATTCTTGTGTTGTAGACTGAGAGCGGTCTTAAGAGTAAGGTAAGTACAGTGGTGTCGCGTGCAGTTTGGCAACACAGCATGCTATCCATTTAAACTCGTATAAAAGGTCGGCACAGAGCACAAAAAAAATTCGATTTATTTAAAGAGTTTAAATGGATGAGTAGCATTGTTGCGAGATGGCACGACGCCACCGCCTACGTAGCTCCGCCATTACGGCTTAACCTTTTAAGCACAGAATACTCTAATCAGAACGGAAACTCTAATTCATTTTGAAACATTCTTTACTTCGGGCCGCCATGTTCGAAAGTGAGTATCTTCGGCAATCTTCGGCAGATCTTCGGCAACTGGCCGAGTTGTGATTGGTTGTATAGCCTGAAAAAGCATGTCCGCCATCTTGATAAGTGAGTAGGCACAGTTGCCAGTTTGTGCCAGTAAATTCCAAATCTTGTTTCCATTCGCTCTTATGGGAGTTTCCCTTCTGATTATTCTGTGCTTTTAAGTCATTTTCTGAGTCTAATAGTCGTAATTTATAATGCGCTGGTTTCACTTAGAAACAATAAATAATTTTGAAGTAAAGATACATTTACGTATTAGAAGATTTTATTAAAATAATTACAATTTCGTTGGTAGATGCGTGGCACACCTACGAAAAACACTTATTCTGACTGATTGCGAGTAGGGTTAAGAATAATGTAGATGAAGCAAATTGCATTTCACATATACAGGGTGTAAAAAAAAAAAAAAAAAAAAGAAGCAGCTCCGAATAACTCGAGTTTGGGTTCGAATTTCAAAAAACGCTAAAACACGGGTTCCATTATTTTGAGGAGGACATCTTTTAGGGGGGTTGGTTGCCAAATTCCAGGCCCCCCAGGGGGCGGATCCGGGGGTCACCGCCCCCCTAAATCACATTTCTCTAATGGTGACCCCTAATTTTTATTACATAACTTTAAAGAACATCAAATTCTAAGCATTTTGACACAAACCGCAGGTCGATATCGTTTTTCTTGTTCGAGATATTGAAAGTCAAAGTTCGATTTTGACCCATTTTCAAAAATTCATAACTTCCACTATAAAAGTCGGAATTGAAAAAACTTTTAGCTTAAAATACTTTACAAAACAAGTACTTTTCAGAAAAAAATAAGACTGTCCAAGAAACCTGACTTTTAGGCTTCAAAAAAAAATTTCAAAATTTTCGAAAATTTTGAATAAGCAATATTCTTGTAAAACGGCCCGAATCAACAATTTTGGCTTGAAACCGGTTGGCATAGTCCAAATGAGTGATGCAAAACGCTTAAAAGCTAGCGAAAGTCTCAAAATAACCATTAAAATGACCAAATTCAGTATTGAGAACATGGCTAAATTCAGAGTCAGGAAACACACCTCTCTCTCGAACTTTAATGAGGTTGTGGGGACATTCGAGAGCTTTGCATCGCTCTCTGGATTTCACTCAAGAATTAACTGTTCAATCGCTTCAGAAAAATAAAAACAAGAGCCCCAATCAATCTATAATATAAAATTAAAATTATGAATGATTCGACAGAAATTTGCTATTCAATGAACTTACTTCGTAAAATCATACGTGTGAATAAAAATAACACATCACCAAAGAACAAGACGCTGAATACAAATTCCCTCAGCTTTACATTGAGTGCGGTCGACTCTCACTTGACGCGGTATGCAATTATTCCGACGTCTCGGATATGGTTTGGTATCTTTTAGAATTGAAGGCGCACACGACGCACTATGTGGTATTTGACCAAAAAAGCTGGCATAAACTCAAAAAAAAAAAGTCGCTATTGGGAAAAACTGTTGTGATATTCGGAATCTACATAGATTTTTGCATCAGAAACTTGTATTTAGCGGGTCTAAACTAGATTAATTTAACTAGAATCCACCAGGGGAAAAATCAGTTTTACCACAATTAAATTTAGCCTCAGCACGAGACTATAATCAAAGTAAAAAAAAAGTGTTTCAAATGAAGTCAGAACAAAATTTTTGTACATGGATCGTCTTCCTGAAGGTATTTACAATCAGTTTATGCCTATTTTATCCAATTTTAATTGGAATTTGATATTTTTTTGCTATTTCAAAGTTTTTAGCTGAAAACGTAAATTTTCCGATTTTCAAGAGAACTTAAGTTCAATTATCCTGCCACATCCCGCGGGTATATATATGAGAAATGATAGTCCTTAGTGCGTACTAATAGGCCTTGAAGTCAGAAGTTGCGGAAAAATGCGGCTTTTCCTGGAAAATTAGTTCGAATTTTGCGTTTTTGCACGAAATTCTCGTTTTTACGTGTTGTAAGGGCTACATCGCTACAAGAGTGAAATTTGGCAACACCGTCCAAATGACTTGAAACTCAGTATCCAAGGGTACTTTTTAACGCTGAATTCATATTTTGCATCAGTTTTTCAAAATTCGAAAATCCAAGATGGCTGCCGACCGATTAGCCAAAAAATTTGTCGGCGGCCATCTTGGATTTTCAAATTTTGAAAAACTGATGTGAAATTTGAATTCAGCGTTAAAAAGTACCCCCGAATTCCAAATTTCAAGTTATTTGGACAGTAGAAACAGTTTATGCCAACTTTTTCGGTCAAATACCACATAGTGCGACGTATCTCTAAGAAGCATACAGAAATAATAGTTATTAATGATCGCCGTTGTCGTTGCACCCGACCTCACTAAACACTGTAATCGCTAGTGGATCCAAGAATTTAAACCAATAACACTTCTTGTCCTGAAAAATCTATGTTTTAAACCAGCGTGCGCCGTCCGTACAGAAAATCGATCCACAGCCGATATTCTTCTTGGCGATCGGTCACTTTGTTCCGTATAGCTCTATTATTTGTTGAGTTCTAAAGGAATCACACCCCTAGTGAAACAGGTACCATAAAATTATACGAGTTGATAGCTCCCTTCAGACAATCGAATCAGATAATTCAATCGGAACTTTAACCATTCACGGTGTGTTTCTGAAAATATGAATTTATACTAATAAATCATGATTTGATTCATCCACCATCTTGCAATTAAACTTAAAACAAGTTAATTAAAAATGAATTTTATCAATAGATTACAATTATATCTTAATTTTTTAATCTACAGTGCGAACGTGAAAATTCAATGATAATTCATGGATAAACACGAGACAGTCAAAAGAAAAAAAATGGACTTAACTATCAACTGCTCTGCAGTCAGCTCGTGAAAAAATTTCCGTCAAGTAAATTTTGGCTCAGAGAAGCCAGGCTTGGGTAAGGTAAAATTTACCCTCCCTTTTTCAGTCTATAACCCAGTGTATAATACGCCCTCATTCGCTAATCATAAACACGCATTTCACATTAATTCAGTCTTTTATTATATAAAGTATTATTATAAAGTATTATTATAATTATTATAAAGTATTGCAATTATTGTATCTTAATTTATTAATCGAACGCTAACACGCAAAATCAATAATACATGGATAAACACGATACAGTCAAAAGAGAAAACAAGCGGTTGCATTCTAGCATTTTCATTCTCCAAACAAAGTAAGCAATGACCAAAAGAAAAATATCACACGGCTTAGGTGCGTTTTTTTCTTTCTTTAATTTATTATTAGAGCTGCACTGACGCTCCTCCGATGAAAATAAAACGCACCACCTGGCCACCATCCATCAGATTTTTAAAATATTTCAATTTACGATTATTTTTAAAATCAAAATATTATAGAATTTCCGGCTAAAGTAAAATTATTAATTATATGCTTTTTTGCGTCATGCTGGCCGCGTTGCCATCGGGTAAGCGAAATCAAATGTGCACTCAATATTTCAGTTTACAGAATGTCCGTTAGAGGCCACCCTGGCTGGAGCGCACCTGAAAGGTCTTGAATTATCATTTTCTTTGCAGTTGGCTGGTTAAAATATGTCCGTCGACTAAATCTTGGCTCAGGTAGGCCACCAGTAATGCTTATACTTCATTGTGATAACTGCGATAAGCATTGCGGGTGGCCGCTGTTCGAGACGGAAACTGTCTGGCTTAGAAGTTGAGCAGCAGAACAATAAAAATCCCAACAAAACAAAAAGAGTCGTATCAAATTAACTTCAATTTCATTAAAAAAAAAAAAAAAAAAAAAAAAAAAAAAAAAAAAAAACTTCCAATAAGACCAAATAATAATAATAAGAATAAAAAAATGATTTAAATTACTGAGTGTGATTAATGAATTGATTAATTGTATAAGTCGATAATTAGAGGAAAAAGACCAAACGCAGAGTTTTACCTCCATAAAAAAAGCATTTTCGAGCTCTCCCATGACAGTTTGGTGAGTGTGTGCGGGGGGCAGGGGACCAATATTTTTTTTTATTATGTTCGGAAATCTTTTCTTGGAAACTTAAAAATTAACAATAAATGTGAAAACAATCTAAGCCTAAAAAGAAACTAGGAAAAACCATGAGCTGGAGCTGAGCTGGGCGAAATGAAATTCACGATCCAAAACTACCAACAAAGTGCCAAAATCGATGCCCGCAGCTGATATAGGTATAAAGTTACAGCCAGGTAAAGTAAATTTCACTGCAGACATACAGTAGGATATTCATTCATGCAGAGCCTACAAAATCGTTCAAAACTGTCGAGTTATGTTCCGTTCAAACCTACCTAGTTGTGAGCTGCAAGATACAACTCGATTAAAAAGAAAAAATAGCTTAAAGTCAGGCCACACACCAATATCATAAAGCCTATGCTCAGATCCTCCATCGAGAATGCCCTCAATTCCAGACTCTCCCCAATTCCTGAGATAAGCGCTGACGCTAAGTTGAACATATCCTGTGTTTCCAACATTGTTTTACTGAATTTGGCAAATTGCCCACTTTCGCTCAATCGGAGCAGGTAATCGGTGAACCTCTTTGATAACAAGGAATACTTTGAAAATGAGAAGTAAATGGGAAAGTCCACGATGCAATCGAAAGAGTAACCTTCTAATTGCGAAAGGCTCATTAACCGCATTGTTTTTTTCAACCCCCTCTTTCCTTGTTTGGGGACAACCATTAAAAATCCGTCTTTTCGCATTATTTCATGCTTAGCTTCTATAAGTTGTCTTATGCGCTCCGAGTTGTTCTTTTTATCCTTTGTCAGGCTGAGGTTTGATAATTTCGTATCAGTTACACCTAGAAAAACGAGCTGCTCCTGGGATGGAATTGCGTTACAAAGCTCTAGACTATTCGTCAACTTGTCAGCCATCGTGTGCAGTCCGAGGCGACCACCAATCAATTCCAAATCTTCGACCAAATCATCCGACTGAATCAGGACTTCAGATCTCTCCAAATCTTCAATCGACTCGATGTCCTGCACCCTCACTCCTGTGCTTACCAATGTAACCATTTGACCTTGAAAAATGGCCGTCAATGTCTGTGTCGCGAAAATCAAAGCTACAAAAAATATTTTACCTCCATAAAATCGATCATGGAGCAACCTCGGTTGACCAATGCACATAAAATAGCAGAAGATACTCCAAGAACTTGATTGTGTCTCGATATTCATCATCTCACGCTCCGTTAGCCGAGTCCGGAACCAATGAAGCACCAAGAACTTGAAAGAATAATGCATTAAAAGGCAAAACACGTAAGTAAGCAGAATCCCAATCCACACTTCGAGAGTGAAACTTGAGAATGGTACCAAACATTGAGGCACGAATCCTTTACGCGGTGCTACGAAACACAAAGAACCCATCTCAACAGGAAACGAGACATCAAAGTCGGATGGTTCGACACCCTTGGCCCCTCCCTCGAAAATGATCAAATCTGCCCCAACCTTCTGTCCATAAGAATAATCTCGACGTGATATCGTTTTTCCCTCAAAAAAAATCTGGATGTCGTAGTTAAGATGAGCTAGCTGTATGCCGAAAACTCCATTGATATCACTCCTCGAAATTTCAATAATGTAGTCCAGATCAGACAATGCTCGCCAATGACGATTCACCTGTACCACAAAATCTCTTGCTTTTCTTTTCTCCAGCCGCGAAAATTCAAAAGCTGCATCATCCATATAGTTGATAATCGTTTCATTGAATGGGTCATACCTGTAGCAGATTCTCTTTCCCGGACATATGACGGTCCTGAACCCTCGAAACATTCGCCACATGAACCTGAACAGTGAGAGCAAGTTACACGCTGAATTTTCGTTCGTATCTGTTGATGGAATTCTATCGGAAGCTTTTAAATCCAAACCCGAGACATCTGATGTGTACTCTGGTATGAAAAATATCAAGTTGCTCTCACCATTAAATATGCGATCTGCGTAAAGAGGTCGGCAGAGATTCCACAATGCATCGGAGAGCGTCGAATGAGATTTTAACTCACTATCTGTTATTGATACGTTAAAATCGCAGTCGATACTTTGTTTGCTTAAATCAGACTTCGGCAAGCTCGCGTATGGCTCAAAACGAACACAGTACCTGGGCAAAATGGTAGACGAGGAACTCTGAAAATTTTTGTGAAAGTTCTCTTGTGAAACCTTCTTAATTCGTCTGTCTTTTTCTTTGGCATAATCCAGAATCAAACTTAGAATTTCCTGGCAATTGTTCAGGACGAATAAAATGTTTTTCGCTCGATTCTGAGTAACACAGCTATCGATGGTAGTTCGATTTTCAATTAGTATTGTCGGGATCGAGTGTTCGTGTAGCTGTAGAATTGTTGGAGTGATTAGAAAGTTTCGATTCTGACTTACTATATGAAAAAATGGTGATTTAGAGCTCATTTTAACGGTCAAAGAACATACCTTTGTGAGAAGCTCAGCATCTGTAACATAGATGTTGGAGTTACATTGAACAACAGGAACAATTTGAGGAATCCAACAAAATAAGAAAGCAAGGCTCACTTTATTTTTGTACTGAAACATATTTTTAGAGCCGAGTTAATGTTAAAAACATTGATACGAGACGATTAGATCGGAAGGTTTTTAAGCGTTTAAATTATTTTCTGGCTTTGGAAATGTATTTCTTCGTATTAAATCATCATCTACTCTTTTTGCGGGTTCCTGAGTGTGAGTTTGGTTTCCGTTCCTTTATTGCATAGTTTGTTTTCGTTAATCTTGAAGGTGCCTTTGGTGAATATGTTAAAAATACTTCTCGCGTTTTCTTGGGTATAAAGGTTTTCCTTCTTTGATTACATAAATGCTTTGGTTAATATTGAATGAGCTTTTGACAAATATGTTAAGAACACTTCTCTCTGACATTCACAGGGTCGTGAATTTCATAACAAGCAAGAAAAACAGAATTTTCTTTAATGCATTGATGACATCCTTTCAGAAGCTCTCACGGGAATAACGTTACAGATCCTTCAGACAAATGACTTTACTCATAAGTCAAGCCTTCTAGTCTTCTAGTTGGGTTATCATTATTTAGTAGAGTTGTATTTCTTAGGATTTTCAGTAGATATTTTTAAATCATCAATGATTTCATCGGTTATCATGAGCGTCTTATTTTTAGTGGTGAAGCGTGCAATCTGGCAACGTTGAATTTGGCTCTTTGAAATCCATGAAAAATATCGAGCTATCTAGGCATCACCGATGACCATCGGATTCGCCTCCTCTATGGGTTCAAAAGGACAAAATGCCATGTTGCCAAACAGCACGCCTCGCCACTACTTATTTTATTCACCGATGGTTCCTCCGGTTTCTATTATAACTACTGCGTCGACCGGACCGCACGGCTGAAGTTTATAGATTTTTAAAATGGCGGTCCGAAGATGCCCGAAGCAAAATATGTTTCAAAATGAATTTAAGTTTCCATTCTGATTGCGTTATTCTGCGGCTGTATCTTTTGGGATGTTCAGTAGATATTTTTGATTCACCAATAATTCCTCCGGTTGACAAAAATTTCACACAGTTCAGTTCAGCAATGTGACTGCACTGAAAAAAGTAGAAGTATGAACACTGAACAGCCTTGGATGGTTTCTACATTATTTAGCAAGTTCCGATGATTACAACATAACTGTGTTACCATGGATATTAATCGCATAGCTTTAAAAAATACCAAAGAGTCATGTTTTATATTTAACAGATCGGCTGTAAATGTTATAACCATCCATAGCGTTACTCAATATAAGAGCCGTCTAAGGGTAAAACCCACCCTAAATAATACTGTGACCCTCAATTTTTTCGTCCGCCGATTGAATCCGTGTTAGCTTTGGATGGAATTTTGATATTCATTGATATTTCCGTTGGTTAATGAATAGAGATAGTGGATTTGAGAATTTTAGAGCACTAAAGTGAAACTGCTGACCTGGACTCGGACTGTTCAATCTTTTCTTCAACTGGTGGAATCATCGTTGAATATAAAAATTCCGTTTATGATCCGCAAAATGTCAGTCCTGCTATCAAGAATGTTTTCTAGCTTGCTACGAAACTTAGAACTATTTTGTTGAATTAACCTGAATTTCAAAATAAGTTAGAATCATCCTTCAAGCTCTAACCTGCGAATGGACAAATGCCAGTAGGCTGATTATGAACGGTGATATCGTAATGCTATCGAGTCGATGATCGAGTGCATGTTATCTTATGAGTGGTGCCATTCCAAAAGGTTTTCTTCCGATAGAAACCCTCCCATCTCTAAAGAAATTCTCCGATAGCTCAGGAGTCATCTAAGATTTTCCGTAGAGATGGGAGGGTTTCTATCGGAATGAAACCTTTCGGAATGGCACCACCCATAAGATGACACGCACTCGATCATCGACTCGATAGCATTACGATACGACCGTTTATAATCAGCCTGCAGTCTTCGCGAATAATTACACCAATATATTATTGTTTCTTCGTAGAATTTTTGGTATTGCCAAGTAGTTTTCTGAGAAAGAATGCGTTGGAAAATGTAATGCTTCGTTATACTCCACGAGAAAATACCGTAGCGCTATTTCAGATTTTCCTTGAAGGGGCGGGGGAGGGAGGCGAGGACCTCCATAAAAATCGGAAGCTCTTTTTCTTTTTTCTTTTTTGGTCGTGCATGTGCCTCTACGGGGCGAAACCATCCAAAAAATCGGATAACCTTTTTTTGTCTTTTTTTTTGGTCGTGCCTCCTTTTCAACCAAGTTTCAGCATATACAGCAACCCCATATCCTCCCCTGTTTTTTTCTGCTCCTATCGGCCTTTATTTTTGGCACTATTGAAAATCCTTGGGGCTGTATCCCCCCCCCCCCCATTTAATGGCACTGCTGAGAAAATATTTGGTCAACTTTTTTTCTTTTGCTTATTAACTATTGTAAATTTGATGAATGTTGACCAAACGTGCTCATCTTGAGCTGAATCAAACGCAAATAATTTAGAGAAAAATAGAAAAACAGCGAATTCAAAATTTGTTCGTAACAGGCGACTAGCTCAGAAGTTGAGTTGCAGAGTATTAAGAATGACAAAGTAAGGAGCGTCAAATTATAAGGGGCGATAGCCCCACCGTCAAGTCTTAATACAAAACGGTAGCTAGCGCGGACCCCTTATTCTTACAACAAACAACTTGAAAATGGCCCTCAGCAGGGTTTTAGCATGAGTTCGGTAGATTTTTAAATTAACTTCAAATAGGTATCTATAATTACAAAATATCATTAGGAGCAAAAAATTATAACTATAAGTTTAATTAATTAGTTGATCAAATACATTAGTCGTGGATTAAGGGAGAAAGAGCAGGAACATAGTTTTACCTCCTTGAAAAAGCAATAAAAAGCTCTTCCATGTCAGTAAGGTATGTGTGTCTGTGGGGGGGGGAGGGGGGCACCAATATTTTTTGACTATGTTTGCAAGATATACGCGAACTTTAAATAGACATTGAGGAAATACGAGCTTATTTGAAACCCTCCTTCAAAAACCTATCTACAAATTAACAAAAATTTTAAACCAATCTAAACATTGTACGAAACTAGGAATAAACCTGGGCTTGAGAGGAGCAGAAATAAACGTAACTCACGATCCAAAACAAGAAACATTAAGGTGCATTAAAGGGTCAAAATCCATACCCGTGACTGAATTGAGTATAAAATTACAGCCAGGCAAACTCAAGTTCATGTACAGAGTTTCCGTGCAAAATCTACAAAACCATTAACGAGCTTCCAGTTGTCAGCGTTCCCTTTGTGTGCATATTTACTGGCACTATAAGATTCGCCGATGATTCCACCCGTTGAGAAAATATTACACAGTTCAATTCTGCAGTTTATGACAATAATGCACGAAATTGCTCGCATCTGTAATTTTTTCTCAACCAGTGATATTGCCGATGACAGAAAAAAACTTTCAGAAATTCAAATAATAAAACGAATATTTAACCGATTGAAAAAGATTACAGATGCAAATATTTTCGTGAATTACAGTCATGCACTGAACCGACAATGAGCTGTGTAAGAGTGGAGTGAACTAAAAAAACTCTATTGGATTATATACGAACATCAGCAGTGTCAGTTATTTCGTTGAAACCTAGGCTCCGATCTGCAACAATAACTCAAATAAAAACATGAAAGAGCTTAAACTCAGGCCACACACCAAACAAATGAAGCCTATGCTCAGATCCACCGTTGTAAAAGCCCTCAAACCTAGTTTCTCCCCAATGGCTGTGCGAAACATTGGCTCAAAGATAAACATTAGCTCCGGTTCTATCATTTTTTTACTGAGCCTGTCAAATTGTCCACTTTCGCTCAATCGGAGCAGATAATCGGTGAACTTTTTCGTTAACAAAGAATACTTTGAAAATGTATAGTAAATAGGATAATCCGCGACGCAATGTAAAGAGTGGCTATCTTCATTCGAAAGGCTCACGGACCGCATTTCTTTCTTCACCCACCTTTTTCCTTCTTTGGGTACAAGAATAAAAAAAGCGTCTGTTCGCAGTATTACTTTCACCGCTTTTATTAGTTGTCTCGCAGGATCCGAGTTGATCTTTCCATCCTTTTCCAGGCTGAGGTTTATTAAATCCGTATCATGTAAGTCTAAAACTTCCTGCTCCTGGGCTGAAATTGTCGTGTATAGCTCCAAACTATTCGTCAACTTGTCAGCCATCGTGTGGAGTCCGAAACGACCGCCAATCAATTTCCAATCTTCTACCAAATCATTCGACTGTATCTGAAGTTCAGATCCCTCCAAATCTTCAATCGACTCAATGTCTTGCAACCTCACTCCTGTGCTTACCAATGTAACCATTTGACCTTGAAAAATGGCCGTCAATGTCTGTGACGAGAAAATGAGAGCTATAAAAAATATTTTACCTCCGTAAAATTGACCGTGAAGCAACCTAGGTTGAGGAATGCACATGTAAAAGCAGAATATACTCCAAAAACTTGATTGTGTCTCGATATTTATTATCTCACGCTCCGTTAGCCGAGTCCGGAACCAAAGCAGCGCCAAGTGCTTGAAAGAATAATGCATTAAAAGGCAAAAAACGTACGTAAGCAGAATCCCAATCCACACTCCGAGAGTGAAACTCAAGAATGGTACCAAACATTGCTGTATGAATCCTCTACGCGGTGCTACGAAACACAAAGAACCCATCTCAACAGGAAACGAGACATCAAAGTCGGATGGTTCGACACCCTTGGCCCCTCCCTCGAAAATGATCAAATCTGCCCCAACCTTCTGTCCATAAGAATAATCTCGACGTGATATTTTTTTTCCTTCAAAAAACATTTCGATATTGTAGTTGAGAGGAGTTTGCTTTTCGTCAAAAACTCCATAGAAATCCATCATCGTAGATTGACTGATGTAGTTTAAATAGCATGATGGTGGTCGATTTTGAGTACGCTCCTTCAATACAAGATCTTTTGTTCTCCTTTTCTCGAGCCATGATAATTCAAAAGCTGCATCATCCATATAGTTGATAACCGTTTCATTGAATGGGTCATACCTGTAGCAGATTCCCTTTCCCGGACATATGACGGTCCTGAACCCTCGAAACATTCGCCACATGAACCTGAACAGTGAGAGCACGTTACACGCTGAACTATCATTTTTATCTGTTGATGGAATTCTTTCGGAAGTTCTCCAATTTAAACCCGGGGCCTCTGATGTGTACGCTGGTATGAAAAATATCAAGTTGCTCTCACCATTAAATATGCGATCTGCGTAAAGAGGTCGACAGAGATTCCACAATTCATCGGAGAGCGTCGAATGAGATTTTAACTCACTATCTGTTATTGATACGTTAAAATCGCAGTCGATACTTTGTTTGCTTAAATCAAACTTCGGCAAGCTCGCGTATGACTCAAAACGAACACAGTACCTGGGCAAAATGGTAGACGAGGAACTCTGAAAATTTTTGTGAAAGCTCTCTTGTGAAACCTTCTTAATTCGTCTGTCTTTTTCTTTGGCATAATCCAGAATCAAACTTAGAATTTCCTGGCAATTGTTCAGGACGAATAAAATGTTTTTCGCTCGATTCTGAGTAACACAGCTATCGATGGTAGTTCGATTTTCAATTAGTATTGTCGGGATCGAGTGTTCGTGTAGCTGTAGAATTGTTGGAGTGATTAGAAAGTTTCGATTCTGACTTACTATATGTAAAAATGGTGATTTAGAGCTCATTTTAACGGTCAAAGAACATACTTTTGTGAGAAGCTCAGCATCTGTAACATAGATGTAGGAGTTACATTGAACAACAGGAACAATTTGAGCAATCCAACAAAATAAGAAAGCAAGGCTCACTTTATTTTTGTACTGAAACATATTTTTAGAGCCGAGTTAATGTCAAAAACATTGATACGTGACAGTTAGATAGGAAGGATTTTAAGCGTTTAAATTATTTTCTGGCTTTGGAAATGTATTTCTTCGTATTAAATCATCATCTACTCTTTTTGCGGGTTCCTGAGTGTGAGTTTGGTTTCCGTTCCTTTATTGCATTGATTGCTTTCGTAAATCTTGAAGGTGCCTTTGGTGAATATGTTAATAATACTTCTCGCGTTTTCTTGGGTATAAAGGTTTTCCTTCTTTGATTACATAAATGCTTTGGTTAATATTGAATGAGCTTTTGACAAATATGTTAAGAACACTTCTCTCTGACATTCACAGGGTCGTGAGTTTCATAACAAGCAAGAAAAACAGAATTTTCTTTAATGCATTGATTACATCCTCTCAGAATCTCTCAGGGGAATAACGTTACAGATCCTTCAGAGAAACGATTTTACTCAAACGTCAAGCCTTCTAAAAGCGACCTGAAACCAACTTTTTTGGGTTAATTTTTCAGTCTTCTAGTTGGGTTATCATTATTAAGTAGAGTTGTATTTTTTAGGATTTTCAGTAGATATTTTTAAATCATCAACACTGAAAAAAAGGGAATTGCTGGAATAACAAAACATTGTTTGCAAAATTTACATTTACTTTTTTTGGGAATATTTAGCGTGTACGTAGGTAAATGAACAATTTTATTTTGTTAGAAATGCTAAACACTTAGTCGCTAAATTAGCTGGCTAGAGGTTTTGTTGTTTTCGCGTTTTGGATTGTTATTCTTGTAAAATAATTTTGCTGAAGTGACATTCTTCACTCCTTGTTATAACCACATTCTAAATGTTTCTAAAAACTGTAATCCAGAATGATAATATATCAATTTTTTGGATTATAAAATTTCCAAAATCTTGAATTGTAGAATTAACTAAATTTGGCATCGTAAAAAGTGCAATTCAGCATGAAAAATCATCAATTCTTGAATTGTAAAATTTACCAAATCTTGATTTTAGAATTAACTAAAGCAGGCATTGTAAAAAGTGTTATTCAGAATGAATAATCATCGATTCTCGGATTGTAACATTATATATTTAGAACGCAAAATCATTTGATTGCGCTCTCTGGTTGACAAAGTTTGAAGTGCTCTTCCGTTTTGTACTCACTCGGCAGTTTACGCTCCTCTGCAAGGAATTGTGCCTTAAGATGCGTATTTTATGCTCTGAATCATTATCTGCTGTGATAGCCTAGTGGTAAAGTGCTGGACAATCACCACGGCTACCCAGGTTCAAATCCCGGGACATCAGGTGAATTTATCATCTCATTAATTCATCATACCTCTGTGCCATGCGTACATATAATGTCTATATGTAATACTCTCTGTGAAATCAAATCAATACAATGTAACTTGTACATACCCGAAGCCAAAACGAATGAGTACTTCACACGTTGTCAACCAGAGCGCGCAATTGAACGATCTTTCGTTCTGGATGATATGGAATTTTACAATCCAAAATATTGATGATTTTTCATTCTGGATTGCAGTTTTTACAATGCCGGATTTTGTTAAATGTACAATTAAGATTTTGTAAATTTTACAATCCAAGAATTTATGTTTTTCCATTATGAGTTGCACTTTTTACAATGCCAGATTTTGGAAATTTTACAATCCAAGATTTTGTTATTTTAACCATGTTGGATTACTGTCACGATTTTTTACAATTCAGACTTGCAAAATTAGCTACCCTCACAGTTATTTTAGCATTATTTTTTTTTTTTCAGTCAATGATTCCATCGGTTATCATGAGCGCCTTTTTTTTAGTGGCGAAGCGTGCAATCTGGCAACTTAGTATTTGGCTCATGATAACCCATGAAAAATATCGAACTATCTAGGAATCGCCGATAACCATCGGATTCGACCTTCTCTATGGGTTCAAATTTTGGTGATTTAGAGCTCATGCTCATTTTAATTGTCAAAGAACATATACCTTTGAGAGGAGCTCATCATCTCCGACTGAGATGCTGGAGTTGTTTTGAACATCTGGGACACTTGGAGTAATCCAAATGAATAAGCTAGCAACGCGCACTTTACAGGGTGTTTTTTTTCTATGTCCACCCCTGGTTTTTTTCTTGCTAATTGAGATAAAATGGTGCGGTTTGGACCATTCTTCATCATTTTGTCTGAATTTTCATTTTTTTTTGGTCGAAGCCCCCCCCCCCCCGCATCCCCCCAGGGGGGCTATCTCAACAATTTCAAAAAGCACCTCCAATCTTGTGATACATCGTTCCAAAGAGCGTAAAATTCTAAGACTTTTGGCGCAACCCGGAAGTTGATATCATTTTTCGTTTTCGATATATCGAATTTCAAAGTTCGATTTGGACCCATTGTCAAAAAATCATTACTCCACTTTGGAAAGTCGGAATTAAAAAACCTATGGGTCCAAAATACTCTAAAAAGCAAGTACTTTTCAGATGACGAAATGGTTTTGACATAAAATTAGTCCAAATTTGATTTTAGAGCCCCAAAAAGTTTGCTCCTAAAAGGGGCTATCTTGAAAATTCCCTTCCGCGACCCTTATTGAATGATACGTCGATCAAAAAAGCATAAACTGAACATTTTGGCGCAATCCGGATATCGATATCGTTTTTCGTATTCGTGAAGATAGGCGAAAATCGAACTTTTAATATTCGATATCTCGAATACGAAAAACGATATCGATATCCGGATTGCGCCTAAATGTTCAGTTTTTTATGTTTTTTTGATCGACGTATCATTCAATAAGGGTCGCGGAAGGGAATTTTCAAGATAGCCCCTTTTAGGGGCAACATTTTTGGGGCTCTAAAATCAAATTTGGACTAATTTTTTGTCAAAACCATTTCGTTATCTCATAAGTACTTGCTTTTTAAAGTATTTTGGACCCAAAGGTTTTTTAATTCCGACTTTCCAAAGTGGAGTAATGATTTTTTGAAAATGGGTCTAAATCGAACTTTGAAATTCGATATATCGAAAACGAAAAACGATATCAACTTCCGGTTTGCGCCAAAAGTCTTAGAATTTTACGCCCTTTCGAACGATGTATCACAAGATTGGGGTTGCCATTTGAAATTTTTGAGATAGCCCCCTGAGGGCCCCCCTAGGGGGGCTGGGGGGTGTCGACCCCAAAAAAAGAAAATTCAGCCAAAATGACGAAGAATGGTCAAAACCGCAACATTTTATCTCAATTAGCTAGAAAAAAACTAGGGGGGGGAGATATAAAATACACCCTGTATATTTGAATTGGAACATATTCTTAACCACTAGTTTATATTGAAAATATTGAAAAGATTATTAAAGATGGAGGCTTCTAAACGTTTGAAATCTTTTCTGGCTTTGAAAGTTTATTTCTAAGCACTAAATCATCATCCACTCTAATATCGTTTTCCTGAGTTTGAGCTTGGTTTTTTCCTTTTTTTACACATTTTTTCGTCGTAAATATTGAAGGTGCTTTTGATTAATACGTTCAAGATATTTCCCTCTGACATTCATAAAGGGTCGTTAAATATTGTAACAAGCGAGATAAAAAAAGCACTCAATTCAATGTACTGATGACGTCTTCAGAAGCTCTTCTAGGAATAACGTTATGAGGACCCGTTAGTCACCCGACTGTACTCACAATTTAAGCCATCAATTAAATAGCCAACTGAAACCAACGCTTTCGTTGTTTTTTCCTCGAGTCTTCTCGTCAGGTTATCACTGCATATTTTTTTTTTTTTTTTGAGCTGCATTTTTCCGGATGTTCAGGAGACTTTTCCTGTTCACCAATGATCCCACCACACAATGGTCTGCAACAGTGGCGTAGCGTGCAATTTGGCAACGTTTTATTGTGTCCATTTAAACCCATGTAAAAGGTCGAATGCAAAGGTGTTCACCGAAGACCCAATTGTTCGATCATTTCCGTGGGTTTAAATGGACGCAATGCGACGTTGCCGAATTGCACGCTGCGCCACTGGTCTGCGATCGAAAAACAGTGGCCAAAAATCAAGTGACAAAAAGTCATCAATAATCACAGTTTCCGACTTTACATTTTTGAATGTAACCCCGTCGGGGGGGCTGGAGGTTAGGGTCTTCACTAGTCTTGAGCACTATTCGAACGAAAAAAGAAGAATAAATGTCAAACTTGCTTAAATATAACCCTATGTTATAAGTTTAAGTTGAAAAGGCTACCAGTCAAGGTCCCATTTCCTCCTTATCAAAAGCCAAGAGAAGAAAACTTCAGTTCAAATACCACATGCTGTCGAAAGGAACTATAAAGTCACAGAATAATACAATCAGAACGGAAACTCTGTCGGATTTTGAAGCAAAATCATTTCACGTCCACCATGTTGGGATACAGGATGTCTACGTATGGATTCGCGCGTGAAAAAAAAATATAGGACATGATCTGCGAAATTTTCATTCTGGTTTGCCATTAGCATAAAAGTGAGTGCGGAAACTTAAGATTTCTTTCCAGAATTTACAGAAATAAATGAGTTTCAAGACAAATCACACACGTCCGCCATGTTGGGATGTACCTAGGACCACAGCGTTGCCTATTGGTGCCGTTAAATTCCAAACTTGCTTCCATTGGCTCTTATGGGAGTTTCCGTTCTGATTGTATTATTCTGTGCTAAAGTGATATACTTTTATAGCGGGATAGCCTATCATAGCATAACATATATACTGACATAGCGTAATGAGCTCGTATGTGAAATCTCTAGATTTTGTGAGTTCATTATTGCATTTTATGACTTTCTGATGCAATAGAATAAGTATTATAGGTTATCCCAAGAATGATTGGACTTGACAACTGTAGCTTTAAATGAAAACATCAGCTTCCATCCTTAGATAGAGCAACCTGATTGGTTAGGAGCCGTAAGGAGCTGATGTTTTCATGAAAACCATAGAAGTGTCAAATCCAACTTTCTGGGACAAGCTATATACGTAATAAAAGCGTCACTCTCATAAGGCTGTGTATTAACGCTAGTGAGTGACCTTGAAAATAGGACATCGAGCGGGAATTTGAAATAGGGCATCGGGGTTTCGAATAAGGCATTTAGCACATATGCCGCGCCGTGTGTAGAGAGGATGGGTTGGGAGAGGGGTGAGCCTGCGCGCTCCGGCTGCGCATGAGAGACGTTCTCAAGGCCATCGACGGCCGACAGAAAAACCTGCGCTATTGTCGCTTCTATTACGAAGTAATATTTATTCTATGCTGATGCCACCAATGGACTTTTCAGGCGATTTGACGTTTTAGATGAAACTCTCAAACAGACCATGTTCCTTCATTTGACCCCCCCCCCCCCCCCCCTCCCGCTTACCACTACAAACAGTCAGGACCATCGCAAATTCGCAAACCCTGTTTAGAGTTGAAAGGGTGGGTTGAGTAGAGAAAGTAGGTCTTCAAGTATTAAGTAGTATGTGGTCAAGGTCTTCGAGAGCCCGCCCTCCTCTCCTCCTCTTTCCTATACGCTGCGGCGCATGGCGCGACTCGGCTGCGCGTGTGCAGTGCATAGTGCATGGGATTGGTACCGATACCTGACTTTGGGATGGCGGGACAACTGAGGAATTCGGGGATGTCGTTGACTCGTTGTGTATTGTGCTGGTCACAACAAGGGGAGAGAGAGAGAGAAAGTGATGAGAGAGAGCAAGTGAGAGGGAAGAGAGAGGCCCGGCTTCAGATTTCGGGGAAAACGAATGAAATGAAAAGGCCGAAAGGCTCGCAAGTGAGAGTGGCTGCACTGACTGGCAGTGGCAGTCAGCTTGGTGTTGGTGGTAGTAAATGTTTATTGTCCTTTCGCCAGGACCCAGGACCCGAAACAAAGGCATTTACAAAAGGAGCGAAGTCTAGATGCTCTTCTTTGCTCTTTTCTTCACTCCCGGCGAGTAAAGTATTTTTCCGCTCTTCATGTCCTCTTAGGATTTGCTGAGTCGGAGCAACGCACTTTGCTCTGCTCCCGAAAACCGGTCGCTCTTCCAGTGAGTTCGGGAGCATAAAAAACGTGACTAAAACTCCCACAAAAAGAGCAGAGCAAACTCGCTATTTGCTCGCTCTCGGTCCCTGCTTTCACATCAGACACATCCGGGCTAAGCTCTGTTTTCACGAGGAAAATAAAAACTGACCCACGTTCTGTGCACCTGAAATCGATAGCAAACCAGTGGCGGCTCGTGAAATTTGGCAACAAAATTTTCCCTCCATTTGAATACATGTAAAACAATCGATTGCAGGTGAAGCGCTGCTTCACTATCGAATCGATTATTTTGCATTGAATCAAATGGAGGGAAAACATTGTTGCCAAAATGCACGAGCCGCCGCTGTAGCAAACATCAGAATTAATCATTGATTCGTAATCATTGATATTACCATTAATCAGGAGAAACACTTTTTTTTACCATTTTTGACGTATTTTTTTTTCTTAAAAAAGGCGAAAATAGCTACATTTGTGCTAATTTGCGCTATAAAGGCTGGACATATTCTGAAATTAGATGACTTTTGAAATCAGAATCTGGCAACGGAATAGTCGTGACTCCGCGTGTATCGCTTTTTTGCGGCCACTCTTAACCCTTGTGAGCCTAAGGTATTTCGGTAACACAAAGGACTAAGGGGGGGTATTTTTGTACCCCCAAAGGGTATTTTCATGCAACACAGTCAGTATCAATAATTTGAAACTTTAATGGATGGATTATGTACTTAGTACCCAAGAGAGTAATTTTTGTGAAATTTGAGTAAATTTTTTCTATGTTGCCAAAATTTTCACATACTTTTAAAAAAAATGGAAAAAATGAAATGAGGTACCATATTATTTTTCCATTTTTGATAAATTTCCAATTTTTTTTCAATGATCTGACTTAATATTCTTAATCTACATAAAATTTCCGTAAAATTCACTGTAATAGATGGTTCTAAACTTAAAACTGGCAGGACGAAGGGGGGGGGGTATGTTTGTACCCCAACACTTTTAAAATTTTTTAATATCGACAAAAAATTTATAAAAAAAATGAAATTTGGTAGACGTGTTCTAAGTATCCTAACTTAAAATGTCATGAAGTCCCAAAAAATTTTGAGCAGTTTTGACAAAATGGCGTCAAAAAAACTGGCCTGGGGTTCAAATGCACCTCCCCCCCCCTTAGGCTCACAAGGGTTAAGCTTTGATACCGGGTGAAATTCGATGAAAAAAATACGGATCTTCGTCACCTCACGCGTGTGAAAAAATGAGGACAAAATAATCGGATACCCGCATATAAAAGTGTTGTCTTATACCTTTTGAAAAATCACGTCCGTCATGAGATGAGAGTTCGTCTTTCGTTTTGATAACAAATCTCCCAGTCGCCTCAGGTCAGTGCGGGTCATGGCAAGCCGCGGCGGAGGATTTTGCGCACTTGTTGACATCCTATCTTGGTTAAGTCGCCCCAGAGCCATAATCATGCTAGGGTTGTCAATTAGTATGTTGCATACTTATTACTTTTGCTATAGCATTATGGAGGATTGAATCTTGTGTAGAATCGCTTGAAAGGCGCAGTGAGAGCCGCACATAGTCTCAAATTCCACTCATACACCCGCTAAAGACGTTTGAAGGAAAGCCTATAGGATGGCGGTCGAAAGGGCGAATCAACTCTGCATGCATGCACCACGGAGCACCAAAAGATGGCCGATGACCAAGGTTATAGATTAAAGAGGTATGCTCATCTGACTTCGCGCCACGAAGTCAGAAGCGTGCAGTTCAAAATCCAGATCCAAGATGGCCGACAAAAGCAGAAAACATTGTATACTCTTTCCAGAAAACATCATAGGCTCCCTCTCCAGAAAAGCAGAAAATAGCCCGATGTTTTCTGGAAAGAGTATACAATGTTTTCTGAAAAGAGTATACAATGTTTTCTGCTTTTGTCGGCCATCTTGGATCTGGATTTTGAACTGCACGCTTCTGACTTCATGGCGCGAAGTCAGATGAGCAATGAGCATACCTCTTTAATCTATAACCTTGGCCGATGACGGCAATTTATAATGTTGGTTAATTAGAATGTAATCAAACGTCTCAATTCCTCATAGTACTTTTGTGTTTTTTTTTTATTTTTTCCCGGTTAATTTTACTTTCTCGTTATTGCATGTGATTACGAAGGTAAATTTATTACGTTTAGCGTCGAATTGCTGTGGTTTTTTTAAATGGAAACGGCGGGCACTGTACCTTCTTTGTCGAATGCCATCGTCGGCCATCTTGGCTACTCGTGGTCCATGCATACAGGGCTAATTCTCCCTTTCAACCGCCATCTTAGGCTTTCCTTAAAACGCCTTTTATTGGTTTATGAGTGGATTTTAGCACTAATTTTAAGATTTTGATGCTGTCAGTGCATGGGCGCACCCAGGATTTCTGTATGGGGGGGGGGAGTTGTCATTTCATATGGGGGGGTCTGGGGGTCCTCCCCCGGAAAATTTTGAAAATTTAGCTCTTCTTAGAGGCACAATTAGGCTACTTCTATTCAAAAACTATATTGAATTAACTCTCGAGAAAAATAAGATTTTCCGAAACTATGCTGAAATATCTTAAATATCGGAAATATCGGAAATATCTTCATCGCATGCTGATAGAAAAAAGGAGTCTTCGGCAAATCTAGATTTCAGAAGAAGATCGAGCGAAATTAACAATTAAGGACATTGCTGTCGGGAAAGATGTGTTCCTCCAAGGAAAAATATGTTTCATGACATTGATACTTTTTTTGAACTCATTTCCTTTCTCATCTTTTCTTTTTCTCTCCTCCTCTTTCCTTCTTCTCTCTTTCTCTTTTCCTCATTTTTTCCTTTCCTTTCCTCCTTTTTTTTCTTCCTATGGGGTTTTCTTCCCCGAGTGCGTCCATGTGTCAGTGTGATTTTCACACAATTTTACACCCAAAAAAACCCTCCATAAGTCCTTAATATAGAAAAAGTATGCAACAGACCCATTGTCATTGACTTGACGTCCAGACAAGTTACTCTGAGCACCCTGGTACGTCAGAAATCAATTTATCTGAACTTATAGGTTTTAGCCCGCCTAAATTGGGCATCGGCCCCACAGTGCCCCAAGGTCCATATACATAAGGTCTGGCCGGTATAGCGCCAACTCGGGAAATCCAATGTTTGGGAGCCCATACCCCCATTTACTTTTACATTCTTCTCGAGTTCGCCGCCATCTTGGATCAATGGTTTTAAATGGAGAAGTGGTTCGCAAACTGTGGACCAACGAGGGGAGCCGAAAGCTACCGGCCAGACCTTATGTATATGGACCTTGCAGTGCCCCATCTTCACTTCTTCCTGACCCATTTCCTTTATGTCCTGACCGGCTGCCTCTTTGCTCGAGATCTAAGCATATAATCGCGCATGCGCTCAAGAGGCCATGCAGCATGTTTTTCCGTATTGTTCTCATCCCCTCTCGTCGGTCGGTGGAAACCAGCCACCCCTCCTCAGATTTCGGACAGAATGCACAGGTAGATGTTTTCGGACGGAAAACTTTTTTCGCGGTCAGTAGGTCATTTGCTGTGGTCAGTTGCTTCCAGTTGCTTCCAGTTGCTTGTATGGGTGTGTTCTGTGATTGCTTCATCGAAATAAGTGCCTTCAAATTCCTGCATCAGCTTCATCGAAATAAGTGCCTTCGAATCCCTGCAGCTTTATCGAAATAAGTGCCTGTGAATTCCTGCAGCTTCATCGAAATAAGTGCCTTCGAATCCCTGCAGCTTCATAGATAAAAGTAAGCATTTTTTCATACATCGTAATATTTGAATGTAAACTTAACATTATCTTACAAAAAAAAATTGAATTTGTTCCAGAGAGCAAAGAGCTTGATACAAAATGGGGGTTTCTCGCCCCCCCCCCCGCAGATTTTCTTGAAACTTTGTATTTAGATAGAACATGATATAATTAGTCCTTTTTCACTTACAGTTTTTCAAAAAATAATTAGGGGGGAGTTAAAGGGGGTCGAAGTCCCACCTTTCCAAAATTCATATTTTACCTATTCGTAAATCTTCCGATTGAAACGCATAGGTTTCGCTAAACGATGCGGACTATGAAGCACTTTCAACTCATTTAAACGGAATTCAATATAACTTTTCGACTTAGTTATCGTCTTTTTTGAAATGTTCAGGCCTCTTAATATTTATTTCAAGTGAAATAAAAACAAGTTTATTTTTTCATTTTGACCGGATTAAAACGTGTTTTTCCTCTTTAAACTCTGATTGTGAGTCAAATAAGCCATAATCGAATGCGTGGCGAGTTTTTGTTGCGGAGCAACGGAGCCATGAGCGTTTTCGTCAGCGAAAGTCGACATTTTGAAGCTATATACTCACGACTTTGAGCCTCTCCTAAGAACGCATCACTTTCGCTTACTGGGTCATTATTTTGTAACGGGTGGGACATTTAGAAGACTTTGAGGTAATTTTTTTCAACTTTTAATCATTTAATTGCAAAAACTATCCCACCAACAAAAAGGTCTACAGGACTGTTACACAGGTAGGTGTAACAGGTGTACAAGCAGAGCCATTAGTCCTGCGTCGACGATTCTACGCAACCCGCACTACACGTATTCCGAACCTCGCTCGGTCTTGAGAGAACAAAAGAAAAGAAAGATAAGCGAGCGTTTCTTTTACGTGTAGTGCGGGTTGCGTCGAATCGTCGACGCGGGATTTAAGATGACACTGCTTGTACATAATAGAAATTACAGAGAACCTTTCTTTAGTCAGCAGTCTACATGTATTCATGTAGTTGGGATGAAACAACTGGGAGTACGGGAATCTTTCCACATGAACGTTAAGAGGAATTAAATTGGAGGTGCACTCTTCCGGGACACCGCCAATGTAATTTTAAATGGGAAAACATATACTTACGAGCAGACCTGTCTTTTTGGTGGGCTTTTAATCGCAGACAAGGCGCAGGGCTCTCAAAACGTCCCCTCTGCTCTTCCGGGGCACCGTCAATGTAATTTTAAATGGGAAAACAGACTTACGAGCAGACCTGTCTTTAATCGCTGACAAGGCGCAGGGCTCGCAAAACGTCCCATCTGCTCTTCCGGGACACCGCAACTGTAATTTAAAATGGGAAAAGAGATTTACGAGCAGACCTGTCTCTTTCGTGGGATTATAATCGCAGACAAGGTGCAGGGCTCTCAAAACGTCCCCTCTGCTCCTTCGGGACACTTCCACTGTAATTTTAAATGGGAAAACAGACTTACGAGCAGACCTGTCTTTTTGGTAGGCTTTTAATCACAAACAAGGTGCAGGGCTCTCAAAACAACCCGCCTGCTCTTCCGGGGCACCGCCAATGTAATTTTAAAAGAGAAAACAGACTTACAAGCAGACCTGTCTTTTTGGTGGGCTATTAATCGCTGACAAGGCGCAGGGCTCTCAAAACGTACCCTCTGCTCTTCCGGGGCACCGTCAATGTAATTTTAAATGGGAAAACAGACTTACGAGCAGACCTGTCTTTAATCGCTGACAAGGCGCAGGGCCCGCAAAACGTCCCATCTGCTCTTCCGGGACACCGCAACTGTAATTTAAAATGGGAAAAGAGATTTACGAGCAGACCTGTCTCTTTCGTGGGATTATAATCGCAGACAAGGTGCAGGGCTCTCAAAACGTCCCCTCTGCTCCTTCGGGACACTTCCACTGTAATTTTAAATGGGAAAACAGACTTACGAGCAGACCTGTCTTTTTGGTAGGCTTTTAATCACAAACAAGGTGCAGGGCTCTCAAAACAACCCGTCTGCTCTTCCGGGGCACCGCCAATGTAATTTTAAAAGAGAAAACAGACTTACAAGCAGACCTGTCTTTTTGGTGGGCTATTAATCGCTGACAAGGCGCAGGGCTCTCAAAACGTACCCTCTGCTCTTCCGGGGCACCACCAATGTAATTTTAAAAGAGAAAACAGACTTACAAGCAGACCTGTCTTTTCGGTGTGCTTTTAATCGCTGACAAGGCGCAGGGCTCGCAAAACGTCCCCTCTCCTCTTCCGGGGCACCGCCAATGTAATTATAAATGGGAAAACGGACTTACGAGCAGACCTGTCTTTTTGGTGGGATTTTAATCACAGACAAGGTGCAGGGCTCTCAAAACAACCCGTCTGCTCTTCCGGGGCACCGCCAACTTAATTTAAAAAGGGAAAAGAGACTTACGAGCAGACCTGCCTTTTTGGTGGGCTTTGAATCACTGACAAGGCGCAGGGCTCTCAAAACGTCCCCTCTGCTCTTCCGGGGCACCGCCAATGTAATTTTAAAAGAGAAAACAAGACTTACAAGCAGACCTGTCTTTTTGGTGGGCTATTAATCGCTGACAAGGCGCAGGGCTCTCAAAACGTACCCTCTGCTCTTCCGGGGCACCACCAATGTAATTTTAAAAGAGAAAACAGACTTACAAGCAGACCTGTCTTTTCGGTGTGCTTTTAATCGCTGACAAGGCGCAGGGCTCGCAAAACGTCCCCTCTGCTCTTTCGGGGCACCGCCAATGTAATTTTAAATGGGAAAACAGACTTACGAGCAGACCTGTCTTTTTGGTGGGCTTTTAATCGCTGACAAGGCGCAGGGCTCGCAAAACGTACCCTCTGCTCTTCCGGGACATGCAACTGTAATTTAAAATGGGAAAATAGATTTACGAGCAGACCTGTCTCTTTGGTGGGCTTTTAATCGCTGACAAGGCGCAGGGCTCTCAAAACAACCCGTCTGCTCTTCCGGGGAACCGTCAATGTAATTTTAAATGGGAAAACAGACTTACGAGCAGACCTGTCTTTTTGGTGGGATTTTAATCGCAGACAAGGTGCAGGGCTCTCATAACGTCCCCTCTGCTCTTCCGGGGCACCGCCAACTTAATTTTGAATAGAAAAAGAGACTTACGAGCAGACCTGTCTTTTTGGTGAGCTTTTAATCGCTGACAATGCGCAGGGCTCTCAAAACGTCCCCTCTGCTCGTTCCGTGCTCCGCCAGTGTAATTTTAAATGGGAAAACAGACTTACGAGCAGACCTGTCTTTTTGGTAGGCTTTTAATCGCTGACAAAGCGCAGGGCTCTCAAAGCAACCCGTCTGCTCTTCCGGGGCACCGCCAATGTAATTATAAATGGGAAAACGGACTTACGAGCAGACCTGTCTTTTTGGTGGGATTTTAATCACAGACAAGGTGCAGGGCTCTCAAAACAACCCGTCTGCTCTTCCGGGGCACCGCCAACTTAATTTAAAACGGGAAAAGAGACTTACGAGCAGACCTGTCTTTTTGGTAGGCTTTTAATCGCTGGCAAGGCGCAGGGCTCTCAAAGCAACCCGTCTGTTCTTTCAGAGGGGGGTGACCACGGAGGATCGGATCGTTTCGGTATCGTTATCGTTATCGTTTGCATTAAATCAAGGGGGCTTGCTTCTGCGCAACTCGATCGTGCAGGGGATCCCCTCTTCACCTCTTCATAGTTCAAACGATCGAGATTACGACAGCCTGCGACTCATCGCTTCCTTTCGTCCGTTTCAATCGTTACGAGGAGCTCAAATCGATTCGATCAGTTGAGCCACCCATAAGGTTATTTGTAAACGATAACGATAACGATACTGAAACGATCCGATCCTCCGTGATCACCCCCAGGGCACCGCCAATATATTTTTGTATAGGAAAACGGATTTATGAGCAGACCTGTCTTTTTGGTGGGCTTTTAATCGTTGCAAGGCGTAGGGTTCTCATTTCTCAAAACGCCCTCTCTGCTTTTCCGGGCTCTGTACTCCATAATCCATACAAAGCACTGACAGCATTGCATATTGCGTATTGGTTTTGTTATCCTATATATTTTGGAATGACGAAAAATAATCCAAACTAGAGTAAATCCAAACCGGAAAGATGTGCGTACATTTGAAAATCACCGCCTTCACCGTAATGCACTTGCTCAGCTGTTCACCGTCAGATAGCAGTAGTTGACTGATCTTTGCAAAGATTACTTTTCCATATTCCACGTTCCACTGTTCAAGTTCCGTGTTTGTTCTAGTTTAAGTAATCTTTGGATCTTTGAAGTTTGAAATCTTTGCTCTTGTCAATTGGCTCTTCTTGTCCACCTTATCTTCTTGGTACGAAGATTATGGTCGAGGTGTTATTATTATGTTTCTGTTCGATCTTGGTTCGATCTGCCGCAAATTATTTTTTGTAAACAGTAAACAAGAAACCTTACAATAATTTGTAAACTCTCATAGTCATTCTAATTATGTGTTGGGTCCATGAATTCGTTGAAGTTTTGACAATATAGAGATGTTCCTGCTGCCGGAAGTGAAAGTAATAGTCGATAAGGTGAGACTATTTAAACATTTACAATGCCTTCAAATTTACTAGTGGGCACTTAGGAGCAGTGTCCATCCTTTTCCTTGGCAGTGCAGTGAGAATCCAGCAACTTACTTTGAGCACAAAAGAATTGTGGTACTCTGTGCTTTGAATAATTGCGTTTCCGGCCCAAAGTTTCGCAAGCTAGCACCAGTGCAGAAGGACGGTTTCTTTATGTATGTATGTGCGATCCTTTTACCATGAACTGATAGGAACAACTTATGATGATGGCGATACAGTCTGGAAGTTGATTACCCGGGATCAAATAATGTCACGTCCTCAAGGTCCTGCATGCTGATGATGGGAGAGCACTGGCAACTGATAGAGGTAAGGCGACGAAATTGAGGGGTGCACTGGATTTTATACTATACGCTCTTCACCTAAATTTTCTTGAAGATATTATGTTTTATTCACAAGTTTTTGACAGTCGCAACGGAATATGTAAAATAACTTTTCAAACCTCTTTACGTTATTTCTAAATTTCCTTTCTCCTATTTCAAAGAATGTAAAGCGACGGCTCCTTGTTGCCTCACTTGATGAGCCGCCTCTGTGGGAGAGCACTTTTGAGGAGTCAAAACCCCACTCAACTTCACTTTAGTTCCTACTCGCCATCCAATGTCTATCGGAGGACCATCAAGCTGAAACATTATTATTTGGACCCTGCGATCGAGTAAACCTGGCTCATCATAGTAATGTAACCAAGCCTAGATCAAACTAGGTACCTATCTTGGGAGGTTGTCTAAGGTTTCTTGTCAGCCACAAAATTTTGAGGCCGTATTATGAACATACGTATAGTGTTCTAATAGTTGAACATAAGTACAAGAATAGAAAGAAGTAAAAAAAAAGCGTCATCACTTTTTCAAATTTTGGAAAATCCTGTCAGGAAAAAAAGCTTGGATCGGGTGAAACTTCCGGAGTTTTGGAACATTCTTCACTTCTGGAAGGTGTAGGTGTGTAAGTAGTGACTAATTCTTCACTTAGCAGAACTGTTTCGTTCAAGATTTGCTTTGAAATCATTTTGCTAAGTCATGCCCTTTTTTGTTCTTAAATGTTGAAGTCAACGCTAAATTGTTGCCTTTCAGGTGCTACCTTTATGTAGAAATGGAACTCAGCCCAGACTTAGAACTTAGACACTTGTTGCCGAAGAATAGGACGGAGTTGGTGAATGTATTGGAAATGCAAAATTCTTGGAGATCCCTCATAGAGACAGTCCCGCAGAGTGATGATAATTCACAACCAAAGTTTACTGCAGAGCATGTCAGGTATGTTTAATTTTATTGAAATAATAAACAGGCTTCTTTCGTACTGGCAAGGGGAACTCACAGCTAGGCTAGAGGTAGTTTAAGAAGTGTAGGCGGACCTAGACCGATAATCTTTGGAATTTGTCAACATTATTTCTTATATTACGCGATGAAAATTAATAAAAATGAAATTGAGTGTTCACTTTTCAATGAGGAAAACTTTAAACACAAAAGAATAAAGTCAGGAGCAAATTGGGTATTGATTTGAAGGAATAAAAGTTGAAAATTCACCAAAGATTATGGTTTTGGTCCGCCTACACTTCTGAAACTACCTCTACCTCTATTATCATTCAAATTTCGTTCGGAAGTTGCTCTTATAATATTAATTCTTTTAAACCCCTTTTTTTTTTTTTTTTTTTACTTCTCATGCGTTTGATTTTGGATAACTCCGACCATCAATATCCTTGATGCCCTTTTTCTCTCAAAATCCATGCAAATTTTGGGGGAAAACACGGTTTTTGCTTTTTGAATTCTCCATGAGAGCTGAAATTTTGAGATGTGTCAAAGCACATGGCCAAATGGCTAAACTTTTTTTGTTTCCCAATTTTTCTGGGGGGGGTGGGAGAGCTTGGCAGATCTCTGGAAGGGGCTTAGCCCCCTATTTCTGCCTATATGGTAAACTCATGAGAAAATATTTGTTGACCAAATTCTTTCAAATGTTCTGCAGTTCATCCTGAGGCAATGACAAATGCTCCTGCAAAGTTTCGTAAAACTCGATTGATCTTTACGGCCAATCTTTGAATGCACACAATGAGAGAGACAAAAATCATATACACAGTGGCGGCTTGCCAGGTGAGGCAAGTGAGGCGACAGGGAGCCATCGCCTCACATTTTTTGTCGGAGGAGAAAGAAAAAAAATTGAAAAAATAACGGATAAATGTTCGAAATGGTTATCATTTTATCTTTCTTTGTTTCAATAGTCCAAAAAGTGTGAATGAAACATAGCATTTTCAAAAAAGTTCAGTTGAAAAGCGTTTAAAAAAAAAATCCTATGCACCTCTCATTTTCGTCGCCTCACCTCCACGAGCCGCCAGTGCATATACATAAATACATACATACGATGATGATAGCAAATGGTGCTGGCGGTACGCGACAGCACCTTAATAAGAACATAAATTTTGTCTCTTGCCTTAACGTATGATTTCAGGCTGTTCTTTCCAGAAAACTTAAGAATATTTGCTCTTGTCTTTATAAGTATTGAAATGTGATGTATTGTGAAATTTGTCTTTTTTTGTCTTTTGTACCTTAGATTAATCGAAAAATCTAGTGTAACGCAGAAACGACCTTGCAGTGAGATATTATTGGAAGAATGGGGCACCATGGGACGGAAACGACCGACTTTGAGATTGCTTCTTCAACTCTTGACGAAAGCAGAACTTTTTCGTGCTGCCGACTATATTGCGTCTCTTCTAGGATGTAATTACCCTTTAAATTATTTTATATTGTTAAAAACAATGTTTTGTTTACACTTTTAACTGTCAAATGTAAATCAAATGGAACCTCCGACACTCACCCATGCAAACACAAGTGTGTGGTTCTGCAGACATTTGCGCTACCAAAACAAACATAAACTTTAAAAATTTTCTCCCAAAAATCTTTGAAAATTTTGTCAGTTCGCCTCAATTTTGAACGCTGACGTAAAATTTCATAGCTTTTGGAGCGAATTTTCATTAATTCCTCTTGAATCTAGCTTTCCGAGAACATAACCTCAAATTCATCAAAACACTAAGTTTTTTGGAAAAATTCACTTCTAAAGAGGAAAAGTGAATGGAAACAACAATTGAAGGGCATACATAACATTTATCAGAGCGTACGGAAGCAATTCCGCACTTGTAATGAAGCTTTTGAGACCTTTTTCTTGTTTAATTAATAGTAGCGCTCAAAGTCTTAGGTAGCGCAAATGTCTGCAGAACGTAAAATCCTGCAAACACAGATCAAAGCGACTCATCCTGAGGAATGTAGTTTCCCAATTTCTATCCTTTTTTACTTTCTCACAATTAACGAAGTTAGAAATTGAGAAAGTACTGCAATGGCGCAGATCACTAGCGCAACCAGGATCTCTTCCATCTCTCTCATTTCCCATTTGAATGTATGAGTAGGAAAAGGACAGGAGGAGGGGGTTTTATCCCCTTGTCCATCCTTGTCTAATATACATTTCTTAATGGAGGAAAGAGAGAGATGAAGAAACTCTCGGTGCGCTACTGGCGCAGATGTCTGTCTGTATCCCAGCATAACTTTTGAACCAATCCTCCTTATGCATCAAAATTTTGCTAAGAAGTTGCTTTTACCATTCAGAGGGATTTTTTTGTTTTTTCAAAATTTTAAATTGTAGGAAAGTCATTATTGATGAAAGATTTGCATTAAAATCGATGAGAAAATGGGTAAAATGCGTGAACGTAGGAAAAATTGGAATATTTCTAATGTAGCTGTTGATGAAAATTTGCAAAAACATTCTGCAACGAGCCTACTGAGAAATTAACCCCTTAAAGGGAGCGGAGATCTCCCCCAGAATATTCGAGGGGGGTCTGATGGTCTTCCCTAGAGTAATAAAGGGAGTCTGGGGGGCAGGGGTGCAAAATGTGCCCGATCTAGCGATCCGCGGATCGCGAGAAAGTGAGGAGATTTCTGGGAAAGTGAGGAAATTTGTCCAATTTTTTTTTTTTTTTTTTTTTTTAATTATGGAAATAAGGATTTCCCGGAAAAATCATGTAAAAAATGGGAAAATATCGGTCATTTTGCGAACATACGGTGTTGAAATGTTAAAATAACCAAAAAAAAGTCATCACTTTCAAATTTTTTTGAGGAAATTTTTGAAAATCCTGTGAGGAAATAAGTCATGGATCGCGTGAAACTTCCGAAGTTTTGGAACATTTTGCACCCCTGCTGGGGGGTCCCCCCCAGAATAACTTTGCACAAAGTGTAACGAGAAAAAATTAAAAACAACGAAAGCAATAAATTACAATGTAATTTTTTTGTCATAATTCCTTCTTTCACTTACTCTCCCTTTCACAATTTGATTCCGTCTACATTTCTAAATTTCAACTGTCTCTCTGTGTAGGTATCCATTTTCCTTTTATTTCTCTTTCTATTTGTTGTTAGTTGATTGTAAGGAATGTCCAATAAAGTATGTGTTTCTTTTCTCCTATGATTATAGCCAATCCTGTTGAGAGGCCACAAGTGGGACCAGCTGCCCCTGTTTGCATGTCCACTGAAACAGCTACCTCCAATGGAAACACTCTAGTGGGATCTCGATCAGAGAATTTGCTCCAAACAGATTCCAACTCTGAGCAAACTATCATCGAACGCAGAGTAGATGCAAATGATTGCAATACAAATCCAACTGCTCATTTTCAAGATACGGTACCTGTCAGGTGAATGAAGCGATTTACTATCTTTTAGGAGTTTATTTGCACTTCCTTGTCTCAGGGTGTCTTGCTTGGTGTGGTATCTCTCTTGTCCTCTCACCTTACTGTGAGGTAGAGGCACCTTTTTTCGCAGCCGCGATATTATTTTTTGCGAAAAATCGCGAAATCCATACTTTTTCTGCGAAAACACAGAATTTGGCATTTGACACGAAACGTCACGCAAAATCGGCTAATTTTTTTGCGATTTAGCAAATTGATGAAATTTTTGCAATTTTATGAGTTTGTGAGCTGACGGAATTCACGCGCGGTTCCGCAGAAGAAAATCGGTTACACGTCTTTCAATCTCAATCGAACTCATCGCACAGTGCATTGAACAGTTGAATTTAACAATAGAAAGAACAGGCTCAAAACCTTAGTCTTTGGGATAGTTTTCACCGAAAAAATTGCGCTGACAAAAATGTCAAGCCCACTTTTGGGTCTCCATCCGCTGGATACCTTTTTTTCTTCTTAACTACCTCTTAAGAACACGTAAAACCTGTTGTTTGTTGTGCCATTTGTAAAAAAAATAAAAAAACCAAATTTTATTGTGTCGCTGAAAAAAAGGTAAATACATCGAAATTGAACTTGATGAAGTCTCCATTTTTCATGACGAAATCTCCATTTCAACTTGACAAAATTACGGATTTGAACTTCATAGTAAAAAGGTGCCTCTACAGTGAGGTACCATGGTAGAGCTCATTTCAGAAGACCAATAAACCTCTGAATTTTTCAACATTATTTCTTCTCATGTTTGGAAATGAAAATTAATGGATATAAATTTAAGGGTTGGCTATCATCAAGGAATGCTTAAAAATCAAAGATTTAAAGTTGGAGGCAAGTTTTGTTTTGATTTGAAGGAATAAAAATTGAAAATTTGCCAAAGGTTATGTTCTAGGTGCGCCTACACTCCTGGAACAAGCTCTAGGTACCATAGTTCGGCAAATAGGGTTGCTAATCGATTACCAACTCAAGATAGCTCATTTCTCTATTGGGCTAATTTTTTTACTCAGAACCCAAAGGAACTGAAAGAATCATAACGGGACACTTCTACCTTCTTATTGGGGTTGGCCATTGCGTTTCGAAGTGTTCCATCAAAACAAAACGGAACACTCTAACCTCTCTGATGAGTAACATCAACACTCTTCTACCTGATTCTGCTTTTTTGTACGAGATGAGACGAGGCAAGGGCGAGAGAAGAAATCCATTAATCCCATTGATTTGAACATCGCCACGTGACCATGTAAGCATGACTTGGAGTCATTCGGTCTGAAACGAATGCCTCCAAGTTGTGTGTAAGTTGAGCAGAATGGGTCTGTTGCATATTTTTGCTACAACCATATAGAACCTTGATTCTTTTGTAAAATTCGGCAAAAATAACGATGTGCCCATTAAAAATGTTCAAAATCCACTCATTAACCCAGGAAATCACTTCGATTTCAAACAGCCCGCATTACACTAGACACTATCTGCACCGGTATACTACTACATAGACGGAACCACCGTGCATAAGTAAACAACATTGTAACTACAAAATGATGGAATTCCCTTATAAATACATGAACTATTGGCTGCATTTGCTGTCTGGTCTTTTAGGTTTATCAAAGATTACAAAATAATATAAGAAATGTACGCATCTAAACGAAACATTCACAATTTCTCAAGTTCTGTTCATGTTTACATAAACGAGATGGTTCCATCTATGTAGTTATAAGTCGGTGATATAGAGTCTAGTGTAGTGCGGGTTGTTTAAAATGGAAGGTATTTTTTGAGTCAATGAGTGGATTTTGAAAGTCTTTAATGTGCGCATCGTTATTTTCGCCGAATTTCAAGTTTGAAACAATGAGTTATATTGATGTAGCAAAAGTACACAACAGACCCATTGGCCTGCTGGACTTCTGAATTATCACACTGGTAGAATTTAGCCCAGGATAAGGTTGACTGTTTCAAGTGTATTATCTTGTTCTATCATTTAGTGTTCTCTTTTATTGATTTTTTTTTTTTTTTTTTTTTTTTTTTTTTTTTTTTTTTAGGGACCAAGTTCCAGTATCAGAAGATGACTTTATAACTTTCAAATTTGGTCATTTACAAGAAGCAACTGAAAACTTTGCGCAGAGGAACAAAATAGGTTCGGGTGCGTTTAGTGAGGTATTCTCATGCCTGCTCGGTAGCAAAAAAGTTGCTGTGAAGAAATTTACTGGCGAGGAGAATCTCAATATCAATCTGCAGTCGCAGTTCTTGAATGAAATCAAGTCGTTGAAGAGGTACAAGCATGAAAATTTGCTGCCTTTGATTGGATATTGTTGTGATTCTCAATTATGCCTTGTTTATGACTTCATGCCAAATGGCTGTCTTCAAGACCAGTTAGCTTCCAAGGTATTTCTTTACTTACTTAATTGCTTTAATCACTTGCCTCTAAAATATTGTCTTGAAAAAAAAATTGAAGCCCTTCATTTGATCACTCATGTAACTCACTATTGAAATAAAGATATAACACCAAGATTCAATCAAATCTCAAATAACATAGATTTTCTGGGCAGTAGCGTCATTTGCAGGGGGGGGGGGCAACAAGGGTCGGCCAAAAGTGAAAAATTGATGACTTTTTTTTTTTTTTAAGGAGAAGAAAAAAGTTTTGAACTAAAATTTGGTGGCCATTAACGAGTCTTGTTGGAATTTAGGGCCGTAAATATGCAGGGCTGTAGGGTGTCTAAAATAATATTGATCAGCAAAAAAAAAAAAAAAAAAAAAGGTCATCACATTTTTGCCCCCCTCAAATCGGACCCGAGATGACGCCCCTGTTTCTGGGTTGTGAATCAGTGCCAAGATTTTAGATCATAGATTTTTGAGCTCAAATTCAAATCGATTGATGGAAACAATGGGGCTCTTGCAAACTTTTGCTACAAGTGATTGAATCAAACTGCTGGAGTTAAATCCAGTGAAAACGATAATGAACACTATAAAAAAGTAACGAATTTCATTCATAGACTCACTAAATGACATTTGTAAGGTGTAATGGCGGAACTACGCGGGTACCAGGAAAGATTCCTATCCAATTGGACCTGCGTAGCTCTGCCATCTTTGCTCTTAAACGGCGGAGCTATGTCGGTGTCTTGGGGGATTCTTGTCTAACTTATCTCTTTCTATAAAAACACTCTGAAGAAAGCCTCAAATTAGATATGAATCTCCCATGGTAACTGCGTAGCTCTGCCATCTTTGCTCTTAAACGGTGGAGCTATGTCGGTGTCATGGGGGATTCTTGTCTAACTTATCTCTTTCTATAAAAACACTCTGAAGAAAGCCTCAAATTAGATATGAATCTCCCATGGTAACTGCGTAGCTCTGCCATCTTTGCTCTTAAACGGCGGAGCTATGTGGGTGTCAGGGGGGTTTCTTGTCTAACTTATCTTTTTCTATAAAAACACTCTGAAGAAAGCCTCAAATTAGATATGAATCTCCATGGTAACTGCGTAGCTCTGCCATCTTTGCTCTTAAACGGCGGAGCTATGTCGGTGTCATGGGGGATTCTTGTCTAACTTATCTCTTTCTAAAAAAACACTCTGAAGAAAGCCTCAAATTAGATATGAATCTGCCTTTTTTTTTTTTTTTTTTTTTTTTTTTTTTTTTTTTTTTTTTTTTTTTTTTTTTTTTTTTTTTTTTTTTTTTTTTTTTTTTTTCCCCCCCCCCCCCCCCCCCCCCCCCCCCCCCCCCCCCCCCCCCCCCCCCCCCCCCCCTCAAATTAGATATGAATCTCCCATGGTAACTGCGTAGCTCTGCCATCTTTGCTCTTAAACGGGGAGCTATGTCGGTGTCAGGGGGGATTCTTGTCTAACTTATCTCTTTCTAAAAAAAAACACTCTGAAAAAGCCTCAAATTAGATATGAATCTCCATGGTAACTGCGTAGCTCTGCCATCTTTGCTCTTAAACGGCGGAGCTATGTCGGTGTCATGGGGGATTCTTGTCTAACTTATCTCTTTCTATAAAAACACTCTGAAGAAAGCCTCAAATTAGATATGAATCTCCATGGTAACTGCGTAGCTCTGCCATCTTTGCTCTTAAACGGCGGAGCTATGTCGGTGTCATGGGGATTCTTGTCTAACTTATCTCTTTCTATAAAAACATCTGAAGAAAGCCTCAAATTAATATGAATCTCCCCAGGTAACTGCGTAGCTCTGCCATCTTTGCTCTAAGGGGAGCTATGTCGGTGTCATGGGGGATTCTTGTCTAATTTATCTTTTTCTATAAAAACATCTGAAGAAAGCCTCAAATTAGATATGAATCTCCATGGTAACTGCGTAGCTCTGCCATCTTTGCTCTTAAACGGCGGAGCTATGTCGTGTCATGGGGATTCTTGTCTAACTTATCTCTTTCTATAAAAACACTCTGAAGAAAGCCTCAAATTAGATATGAATCTCCCATGGTAACTGCGTAGCTCTGCCATCTTTGCTCTTAAACGGCGGAGCTATGTGGGTGTCATGGGGGATTCTTGTCTAACTTATCTCTTTCTATAAAAACACTCTGAAGAAAGCCTCAAATTAGATATGAATCTCCCATGGTAACTGCGTAGCTCTGCCATCTTTGCTCTTAAACGGCGGAGCTATGTCGGTGTCATGGGGGATTCTTGTCTAACTTATCTCTTTCTATAAAAACACTCTGAAGAAAGCCTCAAATTAGATATGAATCTCCCATGGTAACTGCGTAGCTCTGCCATCTTTGCTCTTAAACGGCGGAGCTATGTCGGTGTCATGGGGGATTCTTGTCTAACTTATCTCTTTCTATAAAAACATCTGAAGAAAGCCTCAAATTAGATATGAATCTCCCATGGTAACTGCGTAGCTCTGCCATCTTTGCTCTTAAACGGCGGAGCTATGTCGGTGTCATGGGGGATTCTTGTCTAACTTATCTCTTTCTATAAAAACACTCTGAAGAAAGCCTCAAATTAGATATGAATCTCCCATGGTAACTGCGTAGCTCTGCCATCTTTGCTCTTAAACGGCGGAGCTATGTCGGTGTCAGGGGGGATTCTTGTCTAACTTATCTCTTTCTATAAAAACACTCTGAAGAAAGCCTCAAATTAGATATGAATCTCCCATGGTAACTGCGTAGCTCTGCCATCTTTGCTCTTAAACGGCGGAGCTATGTCGGTGTCATGGGGGATTCTTGTCTAACTTATCTCTTTCTATAAAAACACTCTGAAGAAAGCCTCAAATTAGATATGAATCTCCCATGGTAACTGCGTAGCTCTGCCATCTTTGCTCTTAAACGGCGGAGCTATGTCGGTGTCATGGGGGATTCTTGTCTAACTTATCTCTTTCTATAAAAACACTCTGAAGAAAGCCTCAAATTAGATATGAATCTCCCATGGTAACTGCGTAGCTCTGCCATCTTTGCTCTTAAACGGCGGAGCTATGTCGGTGTCATGGGGGATTCTTGTCTAACTTATCTCTTTCTATAAAAACACTCTGAAGAAAGCCTCAAATTAGATATGAATCTCCATGGTAACTGCGTAGCTCTGCCATCTTTGCTCTTAAACGGCGGAGCTATGTCGGTGTCATGGGGGATTCTTGTCTAACTTATCTCTTTCTATAAAAACACTCTGAAGAAAGCCTCAAATTAGATATGAATCTCCCATGGTAACTGCGTAGCTCTGCCATCTTTGCTCTTAAACGGCGGAGCTATGTCGGTGTCATGGGGGATTCTTGTCTAACTTATCTCTTTCTATAAAAACACTCTGAAGAAAGCCTCAAATTAGATATGAATCTCCCATGGTAACTGCGTAGCTCTGCCATCTTTGCTCTTAAACGGCGGAGCTATGTCGGTGTCATGGGGGATTCTTGTCTAACTTATCTCTTTCTATAAAAACACTCTGAAGAAAGCCTCAAATTAGATATGAATCTCCCATGGTAACTGCGTAGCTCTGCCATCTTTGCTCTTAAACGGCGGAGCTATGTCGGTGTCATGGGGGATTCTTGTCTAACTTATCTCTTTCTATAAAAACACTCTGAAGAAAGCCTCAAATTAGATATGAATCTCCATGGTAACTGCGTAGCTCTGCCATCTTTGCTCTTAAACGGCGGAGCTATGTCGGTGTCATGGGGGATTCTTGTCTAACTTATCTCTTTCTATAAAAACACTCTGAAGAAAGCCTCAAATTAGATATGAATCTCCCATGGTAACTGCGTAGCTCTGCCATCTTTGCTCTTAAACGGCGGAGCTATGTCGGGGGATTCTTGTCTAACTTATCTCTTTCTATAAAAACACTCTGAAGAAAGCCTAAAATTTAGATATGAATCTCCCATGGTAACTGCGTAGCTCTGCCATCTTTGCTCTTAAACGGCGGAGCTATGTCGGTGTCAGGGGGGATTCTTGTCTAACTTATCTCTTTCTATAAAACACTCTGAAGAAAGCCTCAAATTAGATATGAATCTCCATGGTAACTGCGTAGCTCTGCCATCTTTGCTCTTAAACGGCGGAGCTATGTCGGTGTCAGGGGGGATTCTTGTCTAACTTATCTCTTTCTATAAAACACTCTGAAGAAAGCCTCAAATTAGAATGAATCTCCATGGTAACTGCGTAGCTCTGCCATCTTTGCTCTTAAACGGCGGAGCTATGTCGGTGTCATGGGGGATTCTTGTCTAACTTATCTCTTTCTATAAAAACACTCTAAAGAAAGCCTCAAATTAGATATGAATCCCCCATGGTAACTGCGTAGCTCTGCCATCTTTGCTCTTAAACGGCGGAGCTATGTCGGTGTCATGGGGGATTCTTGTCTAACTTATCTCTTTCTAAAAAAACACTCTGAAGAAAGCCTCAAATTAGATATGAATCTCCCATGGTAACTGCGTAGCTCTGCCATCTTTGCTCTTAAACGGCGGAGCTATGTCGGTGTCATGGGGGATTCTTGTCTAACTTATCTCTTTCTAAAAAAACACTCTGAAGAAAGCCTCAAATTAGATATGAATCTCCCATGGTAACTGCGTAGCTCTGCCATCTTTGCTCTTAAACGGCGGAGCTATGTCGGTGTCATGGGGGATTCTTGTCTAACTTATCTCTTTCTATAAAAACACTCTGAAGAAAGCCTCAAATTAGATATGAATCTCCATGGTAACTGCGTAGCTCTGCCATCTTTGCTCTTAAACGGCGGAGCTATGTCGGTGTCATGGGGGATTCTTGTCTAACTTATCTCTTTCTATAAAAACACTCTGAAGAAAGCCTCAAATTAGATATGAATCTCCCATGGTAACTGCGTAGCTCTGCCATCTTTGCTCTTAAACGGCGGAGCTATGTCGGTGTCATGGGGGATTCTTGTCTAACTTATCTCTTTCTATAAAAACACTCTGAAGAAAGCCTCAAATTAGATATGAATCTCCCATGGTAACTGCGTAGCTCTGCCATCTTTGCTCTTAAACGGCGGAGCTATGTCGGTGTCATGGGGGATTCTTGTCTAACTTATCTCTTTCTATAAAAACACTCTGAAGAAAGCCTCAAATTAGATATGAATCTGCCATGGTAACTGCGTAGCTCTGCCATCTTTGCTCTTAAACGGCGGAGCTATGTCGGTGTCATGGGGGATTCTTGTCTAACTTATCTCTTTCTATAAAAACACTCTGAAGAAAGCCTCAAATTAGATATGAATCTCCCATGGTAACTGCGTAGCTCTGCCATCTTTGCTCTTAAACGGCGGAGCTATGTCGGTGTCATGGGGGATTCTTGTCTAACTTATCTCTTTCTATAAAAACACTCTGAAGAAAGCCTCAAATTAGATATGAATCTCCCATGGTAACTGCGTAGCTCTGCCATCTTTGCTCTTAAACGGCGGAGCTATGTCGGTGTCATGGGGGATTCTTGTCTAACTTATCTCTTTCTATAAAAACACTCTGAAGAAAGCCTCAAATTAGATATGAATCTCCCATGGTAACTGCGTAGCTCTGCCATCTTTGCTCTTAAACGGCGGAGCTATGTCGGTGTCATGGGGGATTCTTGTCTAACTTATCTCTTTCTATAAAAACACTCTGAAGAAAGCCTCAAATTAGATATGAATCTCCCATGGTAACTGCGTAGCTCTGCCATCTTTGCTCTTAAACGGCGGAGCTATGTCGGTGTCATGGGGGATTCTTGTCTAACTTATCTCTTTCTATAAAAACACTCTGAAGAAAGCCTCAAATTAGATATGAATCTCCCATGGTAACTGCGTAGCTCTGCCATCTTTGCTCTTAAACGGCGGAGCTATGTCGGTGTCATGGGGGATTCTTGTCTAACTTATCTCTTTCTATAAAAACACTCTGAAGAAAGCCTCAAATTAGATATGAATCTCCCATGGTAACTGCGTAGCTCTGCCATCTTTGCTCTTAAACGGCGGAGCTATGTCGGTGTCATGGGGATTCTTGTCTAACTTATCTCTTTCTATAAAAACACTCTGAAGAAAGCCTCAAATTAGATATGAATCTCCATGGTAACTGCGTAGCTCTGCCATCTTTGCTCTTAAACGGCGGAGCTATGTCGGTGTCATGGGGGATTCTTGTCTAACTTATCTCTTTCTATAAAAACACTCTGAAGAAAGCCTCAAATTAGATATGAATCTCCCATGGTAACTGCGTAGCTCTGCCATCTTTGCTCTTAAACGGCGGAGCTATGTCGGTGTCATGGGGATTCTTGTCTAACTTATCTCTTTCTATAAAAACACTCTGAAGAAAGCCTCAAATTAGATATGAATCTCCCATGGTAACTGCGTAGCTCTGCCATCTTTGCTCTTAAACGGCGGAGCTATGTCGGTGTCATGGGGGATTCTTGTCTAACTTATCTCTTTCTATAAAAACACTCTGAAGAAAGCCTCAAATTAGATATGAATCTCCATGGTAACTGCGTAGCTCTGCCATCTTTGCTCTTAAACGGCGGAGCTATGTCGGTGTCATGGGGGATTCTTGTCTAACTTATCTCTTTCTATAAAAACACTCTGAAGAAAGCCTCAAATTAGATATGAATCTCCCATGGTAACTGCGTAGCTCTGCCATCTTTGCTCTTAAACGGCGGAGCTATGTCGGTGTCATGGGGGATTCTTGTCTAACTTATCTCTTTCTATAAAAACACTCTGAAGAAAGCCTCAAATTAGATATGAATCTCCCATGGTAACTGCGTAGCTCTGCCATCTTTGCTCTTAAACGGCGGAGCTATGTCGGTGTCATGGGGGATTCTTGTCTAACTTATCTCTTTCTATAAAAACACTCTGAAGAAAGCCTCAAATTAGATATGAATCTCCCATGGTAACTGCGTAGCTCTGCCATCTTTGCTCTTAAACGGCGGAGCTATGTCGGTGTCATGGGGGATTCTTGTCTAACTTATCTCTTTCTATAAAACACTCTGAAGAAAGCCTCAAATTAGATATGAATCTCCATGGTAACTGCGTAGCTCTGCCATCTTTGCTCTTAAACGGCGGAGCTATGTCGGTGTCATGGGGGATTCTTGTCTAACTTATCTCTTTCTATAAAAACACTCTGAAGAAAGCCTCAAATTAGATATGAATCTCCCATGGTAACTGCGTAGCTCTGCCATCTTTGCTCTTAAACGGCGGAGCTATGTCGGTGTCATGGGGGATTCTTGTCTAACTTATCTCTTTCTATAAAAACACTCTGAAGAAAGCCTCAAATTAGATATGAATCTGCCATGGTAACTGCGTAGCTCTGCCATCTTTGCTCTTAAACGGCGGAGCTATGTCGGTGTCATGGGGATTCTTGTCTAACTTATCTCTTTCTATAAAAACACTCTGAAGAAAGCCTCAAATTAGATATGAATCTCCCATGGTAACTGCGTAGCTCTGCCATCTTTGCTCTTAAACGGCGGAGCTATGTCGGTGTCATGGGGGATTCTTGTCTAACTTATCTCTTTCTATAAAAACACTCTGAAGAAAGCCTCAAATTAGATATGAATCTCCCATGGTAACTGCGTAGCTCTGCCATCTTTGCTCTTAAACGGCGGAGCTATGTCGGTGTCATGGGGGATTCTTGTCTAACTTATCTCTTTCTATAAAAACACTCTGAAGAAAGCCTCAAATTAGATATGAATCTCCCATGGTAACTGCGTAGCTCTGCCATCTTTGCTCTTAAACGGCGGAGCTATGTCGGTGTCATGGGGATTCTTGTCTAACTTATCTCTTTCTATAAAAACACTCTGAAGAAAGCCTCAAATTAGATATGAATCTCCCATGGTAACTGCGTAGCTCTGCCATCTTTGCTCTTAAACGGCGGAGCTATGTCGGTGTCATGGGGGATTCTTGTCTAACTTATCTCTTTCTATAAAAACACTCTGAAGAAAGCCTCAAATTAGATATGAATCTCCCATGGTAACTGCGTAGCTCTGCCATCTTTGCTCTTAAACGGCGGAGCTATGTCGGTGTCATGGGGGATTCTTGTCTAACTTATCTCTTTCTATAAAAACACTCTGAAGAAAGCCTCAAATTAGATATGAATCTCCCATGGTAACTGCGTAGCTCTGCCATCTTTGCTCTTAAACGGCGGAGCTATGTCGGTGTCATGGGGGATTCTTGTCTAACTTATCTCTTTCTATAAAAACACTCTGAAGAAAGCCTCAAATTAGATATGAATCTCCCATGGTAACTGCGTAGCTCTGCCATCTTTGCTCTTAAACGGCGGAGCTATGTCGGTGTCATGGGGGATTCTTGTCTAACTTATCTCTTTCTATAAAAACACTCTGAAGAAAGCCTCAAATTAGATATGAATCTCCCATGGTAACTGCGTAGCTCTGCCATCTTTGCTCTTAAACGGCGGAGCTATGTCGGTGTCATGGGGGATTCTTGTCTAACTTATCTCTTTCTATAAAAACACTCTGAAGAAAGCCTCAAATTAGATATGAATCTCCCATGGTAACTGCGTAGCTCTGCCATCTTTGCTCTTAAACGGCGGAGCTATGTCGGTGTCATGGGGGATTCTTGTCTAACTTATCTCTTTCTATAAAAACACTCTGAAGAAAGCCTCAAATTAGATATGAATCTGCCATGGTAACTGCGTAGCTCTGCCATCTTTGCTCTTAAACGGCGGAGCTATGTCGGTGTCATGGGGGATTCTTGTCTAACTTATCTCTTTCTATAAAAACACTCTGAAGAAAGCCTCAAATTAGATATGAATCTCCCATGGTAACTGCGTAGCTCTGCCATCTTTGCTCTTAAACGGCGGAGCTATGTCGGTGTCATGGGGGATTCTTGTCTAACTTATCTCTTTCTATAAAAACACTCTGAAGAAAGCCTCAAATTAGATATGAATCTCCCATGGTAACTGCGTAGCTCTGCCATCTTTGCTCTTAAACGGCGGAGCTATGTCGGTGTCATGGGGGATTCTTGTCTAACTTATCTCTTTCTATAAAAACACTCTGAAGAAAGCCTCAAATTAGATATGAATCTCCCATGGTAACTGCGTAGCTCTGCCATCTTTGCTCTTAAACGGCGGAGCTATGTCGGTGTCATGGGGGATTCTTGTCTAACTTATCTCTTTCTATAAAAACACTCTGAAGAAAGCCTCAAATTAGATATGAATCTCCCATGGTAACTGCGTAGCTCTGCCATCTTTGCTCTTAAACGGCGGAGCTATGTCGGTGTCATGGGGGATTCTTGTCTAACTTATCTCTTTCTATAAAAACACTCTGAAGAAAGCCTCAAATTAGATATGAATCTCCCATGGTAACTGCGTAGCTCTGCCATCTTTGCTCTTAAACGGCGGAGCTATGTCGGTGTCATGGGGGATTCTTGTCTAACTTATCTCTTTCTATAAAAACACTCTGAAGAAAGCCTCAAATTAGATATGAATCTCCCATGGTAACTGCGTAGCTCTGCCATCTTTGCTCTTAAACGGCGGAGCTATGTCGGTGTCATGGGGGATTCTTGTCTAACTTATCTCTTTCTATAAAAACACTCTGAAGAAAGCCTCAAATTAGATATGAATCTCCCATGGTAACTGCGTAGCTCTGCCATCTTTGCTCTTAAACGGCGGAGCTATGTCGGTGTCATGGGGGATTCTTGTCTAACTTATCTCTTTCTATAAAAACACTCTGAAGAAAGCCTCAAATTAGATATGAATCTCCCATGGTAACTGCGTAGCTCCGCCCTTATGCCATAAACTTTAAAGCCATGTTGTGAGTCTTTGAGTGAATTCCGTAATTTTTTAATGTGCTCATCGTAATTTCTGCTGCTTTTTACGCTAGATTGTACTATTTAATCACACCTGGCAAAAGTTTGTGAGAGCCGTATCATAAGGATCGTATAAATTTATCTTCACAATTCTCATAATTGTTTATGAATTATTTGTGTCAAAGTATAATTATGGCAACTCGTCAATTGTGGCAACACTATGGGCTGTTAGGCTCTTTGTAACTACTATGAGCGAAGTTATCTCATTGATCATGTAGTTGCAAATACATTGTAGTCTTTACAATGGGATAGCTGGTGAAGATGACAATCTGGTGTTGCTATTTATTTAGTAAAAAAGGTTCCTATTATTATTCTAATTTTGTAATTTTACAATTGAGGACTCATCTGTCGAAAGGGCGGATGTTCCATGTTACTTCTTTAAATGGAACATCCGCCCTTTTAACGGATCAGTCCTCAATTATGTGTCGATATTAGAAAAGGAAGGACTGTCAAGAAAACTGATTGACGGGTTCTCACCTCTGCATCGTACAGTTGAGGGCTGATCTATCAGAAGTGCAGATGCGATGAAAAATTTTAAAATTTTCAATATGCATCATTTTCCCATTTTCCCCTCTACCACTCATAATATTCTATCCACTTTGAGCTCAAATTTGCAGATCTCATTATAAAATGTGGTATGTATATTGAGGATACACGGAACCAGAAAAAATGTTTGCTGCCAAATGGTACTGTTTCAGTGTTCAACATCCGCCCTCTGGACAGATAAGTTCTGAATATTCATCTTTTGCTGCTTTCACCATATTGTGTGATACTCAGTTTTTTTTTTTCATTTGAAGAGTTACCTGTTTACTCTAGAGCAGTTTTTCGTGCTTTTTTCATGTAAGTTTTCCATCTCTTGTGTTGCAGGATTTATCGTCATGTCTGCGACTGAAAATAGCGTGTGGCACAGCGGAAGGAATAAGGCACCTGCATTGTGGTCTGGAAAAGCCTTTGATACATAGAGATATCAAAACTGCCAACATACTCTTAGATGATAATTTTATACCCAAGGTACATATTTCTGTTACAACACTTTGAGTGCCAAAGCTGTTTATAAAACGGCCTGCCTGATTTTGCCATTGTACATATGTTTTTAGCTCGTCCACGCTTTTCAATCGATCGGGACAGTTATAAACAGCCATGTAGTCGGGTGACCTTGGAAACTCTAATACCAAGTTTTGCGACTAAATAGCGACATTGGTGCGGGCTATGTAGGGCTAGGCGGTTAAGCATTACCCTTGATCCCTCTCCTTTTTTCAACCATTTAAGAAGTGATTTGTTTACATTTGAATCGTTTTGGCTGTTGTGAGCAAGAAATAGCGCATATTTAGGGGTTATTGGATGAAACCAAAGACTTTTCTGCTACTCCCTGTAGTGAATTGAGGCTAAATAAAGTTTTAAACATCTACTAATCTAATTTTTTACCTTTATTTTAGATGTATGTCGCTTTGTACACGTTTTTTGTTAACATGAAAATAAGGTGTTTTTTGTGCGTCCACCATTCTATGACGAAGAAATGAATTCTCAAATCTGATCAATGCAATAGAAAGAAGAGATCAATACCTTTTTAGTGAGTCGAGTAGCATTTTTTTTTAAAAAATAAGAAAGTGGGATAAAAGGGGATTGAAAAAGGGTAAAAACGGCTGGCACTGGGGTTGGAGCGGTTGCAAATAGGGATGGCACCCAATGAATTAATCAAGAGAATTCTTATCTTGTTACTCAGTGAAAAACATTATGAAATTGATCCCTGAAAAAGTCCTGAAAAGAGGAAATGAAGAGACTGTTTTCAAAATCTACTTTTCAGGAATTTCAGTTGTCTTGAATGAAGAATTTTTTGTAATGTGATTTGCCAATCTTCTGCCCTCTTTTTCCAGGATAGTATTGTATTCCCGTCCTGAGAATGGGTCTGTTGCACACTTCGGCTAGAGTGTTTTAAAGTACCTATCAATTCTTATGTAAAAAGCGGTAAAAATGAGAATGGCAGCATCAGAAATCACCAAAATTCAATAATAAACTCAACAATTGCGAAACACACTAGACTCTATTCACCCTTGTATCTTTCCACCACCTGCACAATATTTCCCGAAATTTGCGCGGCACATTCAAATAAATACGGCAGACTGTCATCACAGCTGACTTCATAAACAAATAAACAGTAAACACTGACGGCGTCTGTTTGAATTCTTACGTTTCAATATCCTCAAAACCTCTCAAAAGATTGAGAAAGGTACGGAAACCGATATTTGTGTAGAAAACTTATCAAAATGAAACAATAACACACAGGAGTTCCGAAGATGATGATTGAAGTTGGAATCATACTGTTTGGAGCTCCTATGTGTTATTGTTTCATTTTGATAAATTTTCGACACAAATATCGGTTTCCATACCTTTCTCAATCTTTTGAGAGGTTTTGAAGATATTGAAACGTAAGAATTCAAACAGACGCCGTCAGTGTTTACTGTTTATTTGTTTATGAAGTCAGCTGTGATGACAGTCTGCCGTATTTATTTGAATGTGCCGCGCAAATTTCGGGAAATATTGTGCAGGTGGTGGAAAGATACAAGGGTGAATAGAGTCTAGTGTGTTTCGCAATTGTTGAGTTTATTATTGAATTTTGGTGATTTCTGATGCTGCCATTCTCATTTTTACCGCTTTTTACATAAGAATTGATAGGTACTTTAAAACACTCTAGCCGAAGTGTGCAACAGACCCATTTTATGCTCAATCATTGATGAAGAATACAAACTGACTGATATTATTTTTGTTGGAAAAACCTTCTTTGAAGTTTTCTGCCCCAAACTTGAACCACTCAAATGTGAAGTTCTTTCAACGAAAGTAAAATTCCACTCCTGTATAAACATGTATGTCCTTTTTTACTCGGATTATTTACTGCATTGAATCACATTGAAAAATTGTCTCATAAATCATTCTCACCCCAAACTAAATCCTCTTTTAGCTTGGAGATTTCGGTCTTGTCCGTTCCATAAATTCTGGCGCCACCTCCATTCAGACAACAACCGCAATTGGAACTTCAGCTTACATGGCACCGGAGGCTTTTAGAGGCGATATCTCTGTTAAAATGGACACTTGGAGTTTTGGCGTTGTAAGTCAAATTTGCTGCTCAGTTTCTTTATGGTTTTTTTTTTTTTTTTTTAATGTTAAAACTTTTATTCTTAATATTCTTATACATATTTTATAATTTAGATAATTCCAAGGTCAATTATGATTAGTTTGAACCTTGGACCCAATGTCGCGCTGCTCAAGAAGTCAACCGTTTTTAACTGACATTGACGAGTTTACGCCAAAAGAACGTTTTCCGTTTTTGAGGAACGTCAGCACCTGTGAGCATACTTCAGAAAGATACTCTGAAAGTTTCGAGCTGAAACACTCAAAAATAAATTTCATAATTTACGACTTTAATTCTGAACCAATTTTGATCATTTTGGGCTCAGAAAACCCATAAAAAAATTTCGCAAGTGAAAAAAATCTATCTATTTTGCAATAAGAGAAGTAACATTGGACAATTCCAAAGATTATCGGTCTCGGCGTGCCTGCTTTTCTGAAGCGAGCTCTACATAAGTTTCTCTCCTTGCCCCTGAAAGAAATGATACTTCAACTTTCTTTATTCTTTTTCAGGTGCTGTTGGAGTTACTGACCGGTTTACCCCCTTATGATGAAAATAGAAAGGACATAGATCTTGTAAGTGCACAGCTTATTTTTTCTCTGGGAATATTTAACCATTTGAATTTATCAATGCACCACTTTTTTTTTATAGGAATCGTGCAAAAAAGTGTATGTATTGAAACTGACATACAGTAAAACCTCCGATTAACAAACCTCTGGTTTACAAAAACCTCTAAATAACGAATGTTTCAGCCGGTCCCGTCAAAAGTCCTATCTTACCTGTGTAAAAAAAGACTCAGATTAACCAATTTTGAAAAACGAATTTTCTAATTAAGGAAGAAAATTGCGGTCCGCAGACCATTTTTACCATATTTTAACAAATTTCCTCGGAAAAATCGCATAGTTCCAAGCCGTATTCACCATTTCTACTGCTGATACGCGCGTATTAAGAGTCAATAAGAATCGGGAAGGATGGTTCGACTCGTCGTCGTTTCAGATGCGGATCAGAGTCACGCTGCGCAAAAGCTGTGTTTCCGTTCAAACGCATCTATTGCATGACACGGAACGCGCTTGACAGAGCCAGTGTGCACTGTGCAGTCTGGCTGGCGCCAAGTGCAAGAGGGGAGGGGGACGGGAGTAGCTGGCTAGCTCCTAGCGGTGCGGATGTGAATCTACCATACACGCACTGTTCGGCGTAGAATTTTTGCCTCGGTGGCAGGCAAGCACGAAGCACGAACTTATGGCAAATACTGATGTTAAATAAAAAAATTTATTGCATTTATTGTAAAATGAAGGGGTGCCAACACGCGAATCTGAAAATTTCAAGTTTTTTTGTTTCTACAAGCTGAAAAACGGGTTTTTCCGCCAATTTCTCGTCAACAAATACTCCAATTAACGAATGGTTTTTTTGGTCCCCTGAGATTCGTTAACTAGAGGTTTTACTGTGTCTTCTCTATTTTTTTAGCAAGGAACAAGATGATCCATTGTAAGTGATCTGTAGGCATGTGTCTACAAATCAAACTTACAGAAATACAAACGTTTTCACAGCCCAAAATAAATTAATAAATATAAACGAGAAAGATAAACACTTCTCATAAGCGTATAACGGACTCGATATGATTTTTAGAAGATCCTGCACGATCACCCTCTGATATTGGAGTGTGATGAAAGTTGTTTACGCAATTACTACAAGATAGAATAGCTTTGCATCTTGTAAGGCCAATCGTTCTAGAAGTAACTAAGATTGCTTCAGAATTTATTGGATTTTTTGCGGCAGCTTTGATGGGTCCTGTTCATAAAACCGATCATTATTTCTGCTTAACTGGAAACACAATTTGGCTGTTCAATCATATTCCGAATTGAGTCATCTTTAGATGAAAGTCTGGTTTGGATTTTCAAAAATGTTTTATGTTTCCTGCATTCATCAAAATGATTTGCTGTTACTCTGCAGTCGCAAAGACAAAACAATCAACTCCAAGATTTTTCTTGATCAGTTTGTTGGTTAACACGGTTAATTTTCCTTCTGATTGTAGGTCACTCACATTTGCGAAAATGATGAACTGCAAGTAGAGGATATTATGGATAAGGCAGCTAACTGGGAACTCCAAACTGCGACAAAGATTTATGATTTGGCCCTTTTATGTATGACCCATAGAAAAGCCTCCAGACCGGCCATACCTCAAGTTTTAGAGATTTTGAAAGGAATTTGTAATTTTGCTGTCAGATGAGTAACTTCGCCTGTTGGTCAACAGATTTTAAGTAATGGATCTTGGTAGAGCTCGTTAGTGTAGCCAGACCCCGACTGATAATTCTTGGAATTTTTTCTGTGTTATTTTTCAGTTTTATGATGGAAGAGAATGAAAATGTGTTTTAGCTTTTGATTTTTGCGGAAGAATACTTTAAAACAAAGTCTGAGACAAGTTTTGTTTTGATTTGAAGTAATGTACTTTAGCTTTTGATTTTTGCAGAAGAATGCTTTAAAACCAACAAGTGAAAGTCTGAGCCAAGTTTTGTTTTGATTTGGAGAAATGAAAGGTGAAAATTTGCCGAAGATTATCAGCCGGGGTACGCCTTTAGAAGTAAGACCTAGGTCCACTACTGTCGAAACATTCCACATATTTTTAATCTAGTTTTATCTGTGATTCTTTGTTTCATTTATTATTTTTTTATTTATTTTATTTATTTATTTACAATGCATTGGTACATAGGCTTCTCTTCCTTAATGGCTATTTTAAGAGTTTTGATACTAATGTCATCATGTCCCACTGAGGATTTTGCTTTGGCTTTTGTCACAATATTGGTTACCTTCGCAGCATTGGTTGGATAAAATATCTCCGTGCAATCCGCGAAGCTACCTTCTTGGTAGCCTGATTTAAGATTTATAGGTTTTGGATTAGATTTTGATAAGTTACTGAACTGGTTTGCAAACTCCTCTGCTATTTGTTTGGGCTGATCTATGTTTTTTACACCCTTTTCAATACTCTGTACATATTAAGTTTTTCCTGACATTGGATTTTAAGCGGCTGTTTACTATGTCCCATAGAGTTTTACTTTTGCTGACCGTCTTCTTTATTTTTTTATTTTGTTAGAATAGAACCTTCTTTTGGCTCTCGCAATCAATTTTTTGTAATGATTACTAAAATTTTTATAGGCAATTTTTGAAGCAGCGTCATGTTTACTTCGTCTGTGGAGTTCAACTCGCCTTATTATCGCCTCCGCAAGTTCTTGATTGAACCAACCCCTATCCCTTTTCCTGACTGCACTATTTTTACTAACAGTGGGGAAAGCTGAGTTAAACATATCTAAAAAGTCATTATGGAATGATTCAAATGCTACTTTAACATCAATACAATTGTAGACGTCAGACCAATTGTTTGTCTTTAAAAGTAATAAAAAGTGAGGTATGTTGTTAAAATCTGAGAGGTTCCGCCCATATCTGACGCAGTCAGTAACTGGCTCGTGGTAAAAATTCAAAACAATGGATCTGTGGTCAGAGAAACCCTCATCTCTAACAAATATCTCAGCGTTCTCCACATCTGACATTATATTATTTATACAAGCATTCTGGCGAGTAGGTTCTTTGGTTAGGACTTTTAAATTAAAACCTGCCAAAACATTACGCAGCTCTCTACTCTCAGATACATCATTAAATTGTAGGTTGAAATCACCAGTCAAAATTATTTTATAATCGGTGTTTGAGTGATCATGTAACATTTCATATAATGCCCCTATAAATTCACTGATTTTTGCAGAGGGGGATCAATAGATTGCTATTATAATTACTTTTAATTCTCTGCTTTTGATGGCAGCTGCTTCAAAAATTTGATCAGAACAGTATTTACTAACATCTAAAGACTCAGTGAATGCAGTAACATCTCTCCTACAGAAGATGGCAGCTCCACCGTGGCAAGTATTATTCTTGCTTACTTTTCTGTGATATGCTGCAACCATGTCATAGTTCTCTAACATCACCTTGTCCCTATTAGATAGCCAGTGCTCGACAACACAAAAAAAGTGCGGAAGCTTAATCCAAAAAATCAATCTTATTTTTTACTGACTGAACATTCATATAAAATACCGTACATTTATTTTCATTGGTTTGTTCTTGTTCATAAGGTAAATTACTGTTTGGGGTACAAAAATCATTGACAGCATGACTAGCTACATCCCTAGCTGCTATTATAGCATTGTCATTTATTTCTAGTTTAAATTACTGCTAGGTGACAAAGATGCTTTGGAAATAAGACGATTTACGATAACAGTTTTACCAATATAATTCAGATGCAGTAGATCCTTACTATAATACTTCCTCTTAATATTATCTGATCTGATAACAGTCAGATTAGCGTACTGTTTACTGAGCTCATAAAGGATTTTATTTGCACTCCAAATCTCAGAATTTACAAATGACTCTTTAGGTAAGTCAAATCTACGTGGGATATTAATTAAGAAGATCTTCTTACCCGTTGCTACTAAGTCATTCAACAGGACTATCATGGCACATACTTTAAATACACCCACCAATTTTTAACAAATCCACTTTCAGTTCAAGCTTGGGTTTTTTTCTGTGGTTGGGGTTAGATTTAACGTGTTTTGGAAAAATCTTTTTTAACTTGTTAGGCAACATAATTTTTAGATGTCATACAGTTCTTTTTAAAATGTTCTCTTTTTCTTTTCAACATCTTTTACTAAACCTTCACTATGCGCTCATCTCTTTGCAACATTTGGAATAAATTTCAAATATTTTTCTTCGAGATGACCTTTAATGGAAACCGTGGACATGTTGTAGAAACATGCCGTTTTTTATTTGCTCTATTAGGGAGCAGTATTTTCTGTTTTTTGTTTTTTTTACAGAGTGTTTATTTGAGTGATTGCTCAATACTTATGTTCATTTAGTTTTAAGGTTCAGATGTATTTAATAGTAATGTTATCAGCATTGATACGCTTACCTAAGTCTTTCCGTGACACAATATTTGTACATTTAATATTTTTTGTATTTTTTTACGAGTAATGAAGGGTTTTTTTACCTTTTATATTTTTTCTACACAGCGTGTAACAGAAGTTGGTCTCCTCACTCTCACTTTTGCATGAGTTGAGGTAAAAAGTTGCAGTTTGGATCAATCATCATTATATTTTAGACGAATATTTTTTTTTGGGGATTCGACCCCATCATTCCCAGTGAGGGGGCCCCAAGGCCCTTGTTGAGCTGTCCAAGTTAAATGAAAAATTGCGGTTCGGACCAATCTTCTTTATTTTAGTTTTAGATGAATAATTTTTTTTGGGGTCTGACCTAGAGGCACCATTTTTTTGCGGCCGCGATATTTCGCGAAAAAACGCAAAATCCAAACTTTTTCCGCGGAAACACGGAATTTGGCACTTGACGTGAAATGTCCAAAATCGGCTAATTTTTTCGCGATTTCGCATATTGACAAAATGTTTGCAATTTTACGAGTTTGTGAGCTGACGAAATTCGCGATTGCGCGAATTTAAGAAAAACGGTGACTTGTCTTTCAATCTCAATCGGACTCATCACACAGTGCATTGAACAGTTGGATTTAACATTAGAAAGAACAGGCTCAAAACCTTAGTCTTTGGGATAGTTTTCACCAAAAAAATTGAGCTGAAAAAAATTTCAAGTCCACTTTTGCGTCTCTGTCCGCTGGATACCTTTTTTTCTTCTTAATTACCTCTTTGAAACACATATAAAATCTGTCGTTTGTTGTGCCATTTGTAAAAAAAAAAAAAAAAAAAGTTCTTTTGTTGTCGCTGAAAAAAAGCAAAATATGTACATCGAAATTGAACTTGACGAAATCTCCATTTCAACTTGACGAAATTAGAGATTTGAACTTGACGATGAAAAGGTGCCTCTAGTCTGACCCCACCATCTTTAGTCGGAAGCCCCTTACGAGGGCTTTCTCAAAAAGGGGTTCAATCAAAATCGGCATTTTTCGCCCACTGCTTGTTTTTGACGAAACTTTGGGTATCGATTGGGTTTACTATAAGTAGTGGATCCTGAAATTTTCGCGACCTAAAACCAATTTTTAGGGGGGGTGGGGGGTCAAAGTTGAAACCTTCAAACTCGAATATCTCGCTAACGAATAAAGATTTTGAAATGTGGTTTGTGCAAAAAAACGCAAAATAAAATTTCCTTTCTTTTGACTACCCATATGTTCCACAAAATTTTGAAATTACACTTGCAATTTGCAATTTTTTGATTTTCAGGCTCAAAATTTTTTACAAATTTTGAAATTCTGAAAAAACGCATTCTTCGATTTTGATCTCTACGAGATATGTTATTTTCTAAAAAAATTGCTACAATTTAGTCTAAACCGCATGTTGGGGAAACTTTTAGTTTCTGAGTTATGAATTTTTAAAGTGTCAAAAATCGCTATTTTAGCGTTCTCAGCGACAGCGACGAAACTTAAAAAAAGAATTTCTCCGCTTCTAATCAACAAAACTTGATGAAAATTGGGATTTAGGGGTTTCGAATGTCGTAGAATTCAATTCTGCTATCAGATTTGAAGAATTTTGAAATCCAAGATGGCTACCATGTAGATGGGTAGGCAGCCATCTTGGATTTCAAAATTCTTCAAATCTGATAGCAGAATTGAATTCTACGACATTCGAAACCCCTAAATCCCAATTTTCATCAAGTTTTGTTGATTAGAAGCGGAGAAATTCTTTTTTTAAGTTTCGTCGCTGTCGCTGAGAACGCTAAAATAGCGATTTTTGACACTTTAAAAATTCATAACTCAGAAACTAAAAGTTTCCCCAACATGCGGTTTAGACTAAATTGTAGCAATTTTTTTAGAAAATAACATATCTCGTAGAGATCAAAATCGAAGAATGCGTTTTTTCAGAATTTCAAAATTTGTAAAAAATTTTGAGCCTGAAAATCAAAAAATTGCAAATTGCAAGTGTAATTTCAAAATTTTGTGGAACATATGGGTAGTCAAAAGAAAGGAAATTTTATTTTGCGTTTTTTTGCACAAACCACATTTCAAAATCTTTATTCGTTAGCGAGATATTCGAGTTTGAAGGTTTCAACTTTGACCCCCCACCCCCCCTAAAAATTGGTTTTAGGTCGCGAAAATTTCAGGATCCACTACTTATAGTAAACCCAATCGATACCCAAAGTTTCGTCAAAAACAAGCAGTGGGCGAAAAATGCCGATTTTGAATGAACCCCTTTCAAATTGCAACCCTCATCTTGTGATACATTTCTGAAGTGAGCATAAAATTCTTTGAGTTTTGGTGCAAACTAGAGGTCGACATTGTTTTACTCATTTGAAATGTTTTAAGTATGTCTAAGTTCGATTCCTCGAATGCGAAAAACAATATTGACCTCCGCTCTACGCCAACATGTTAAGTTTTTCATGTCCTTCTGACTGATGTATCTCTCGACAAGGGTCGTCCAGAATTTTTGAGACAGTCCACCTGGAAGATCCAAAACAATATAAATTTTTGGGGGCTCTGAATCTTAACTTTGACTTAAGTGACAAAGCAGTATTTTTTTTTCTGAAAAGTGCTTGGTTTTTAGAGTACTTTAGACTCCTAGTTTTTAAATTTGGACGTTTCACATTGGAGTTCTGATTTCTGTAAAAAAGTCAAAATCAAACTTTGGCGTACGGTATATTGAAAACAAAAAATGATGTCGACCGCTGGTTTGTGCGGATAATCTTAGAATTGTATGCCCTTTTAACTAATGTATCACAAGTTACGGATTGCCATTTGAAATTTTTGAGATAGCCCCCAAGGAGTCGGACCCCCCAAATAAGCTCTTCATTTAATATAATGATAATTGGTCCTAATCGTAACTTTTAATTTCAAATCGTTCAAAAGTTAGAGAGGGGAGGGGGACTTTAGTAATACCCTATATTAGAATAAGTCAAGGAATAAATATTTATTTTTAAAGATGAACTAAAGTTGAATTTTTTCATCCTTTATTTCCCTAACAAATTTTACAGAAACTGATTCTGCCTCATGAGTGTGAAGAAATCAGCACATAGGCTTTAGTATCATCAATTACCCGAACTTACATCCCCCCCCCCCTCTAAAAAATAAACAAAAAATACATTTTGCTTAGAAATTGCTATGTATTCCCCTAAAGTGGGGTTATTGCACAGTTTTTCCGCAGGCAATTTAAGAGTCTATTCAGCTGTGAAAACCTCCAAAAATAACGATAGCAACTCCAAAAACTTGCGAAATCCACTCCCAAAGTCATAAAATGCTTCTTAAATGGTAACCGTAATAGCAGTGTTGTGGGCACTAATAATAGGAGATTCCCATTTAATAATACTGTCACCCCTTGTCACAGTGACATTACTTTGCTGCAGTCGTGCATTTAAAAACATTTTATGAGTAGGAGTGGACTTCGTAAGTTTTTTGTGCTACCATTGTGCTTTATGGAGGCTTTTACCGCTGCATCAACCCTTTCATTGCTTATAGCATAAGTGTGCAACAGCCCATTAAAAGTTGTTAGCCTTAACCCTCACCGGTCCCATATCGGATATATCCGACAGCGTAAAAATCCTGTTCAGGTGAAATGTCGGCTATATTCGACTCGTCCATCGTATGGCGGGCTCTGGTGGACACTCAGGGAACTTGTTTCTCAATTGGCGGTGCAAACACGGCCACAGAGATGCTGCGGCAGCAGGCTGGAAACGGCCGAGAACCGGTACGGGTTAATACTCTAGTTTCACAGATTCACTTTCAGAAGAAATGCGTAGGAAACTTTTCTGTGGAAGATTCAGTTGATTTTTAAATAATAAAACACAAAAATAAAGGGATAAACTGCAGTATAATCATGCTTGTGTGGGAACATCACAGTTTCATATAAACAATTAGACATCAGGAATCTTTATTACGTCACAGAAGAAAGAGCCAAGAGGACAAATTAGCTCGGAAAACAGAGATAAGAAAGTGGTGATAGGAGTTCAAAATTCTGGTAAACAAAATAAAAATTTCATTTTGGTTTCTTGGCGGTAAAAGTTACTAGTTTTGAAACATTTACAAAAATAAGTGCATATTAAAGAAAATTAATTTCTTTCCATAAAATTTATTCATGGCATGTTGATGAATAATCCTAAGAATTAGCACAAATTAGCTCTACGTCGGTGGCGTCTCGTGCATACAGGAAACGCAGCATTTCATCCATTTAGACCCATATAAATATTGTTTGGAGGGAGTGCATTATGCATCCCCAACAGTTTGACCTTGGGCTTAGATAGACTAAACGCAACATTGTAAGATTGCACGCGTCACCACTGCTCTATGTAATTTTTCTTTGAATTGAGGCCGTCTTCGGAAGAAGGGCGCATAAAACAGGAGGTGCGCTTTCAGCAAGAAACCTCCATTGGAAAGAGCACACTCATTATTTCATGAGCCCTTTTTTTAGAGACGGCTTCAATTCTCTTACTCTAAACAAATGAAAATGGCAAGCTAAGGAGACCTTACGATTCTTATACTATCAGTTTTGCTTCAAAGCAAAGACAAATTGCAGAGAAAAGTATTTTTTTACAGATTTTTCCAGTTAAAGCTTGTTCAAAATTACAGAGCAGAGATTACTATGATCACTTTAATTAGAGCTGAAGTCTTTTTTTTTTTATTGTTTTGCAAATGGGTCTGTTGCAAACTTTTGATGGAGCATTTTGGTCAAAGCATATCAACGTAAAATTGCATGAAAATCACAATGCAAGCATTTAGAATTTTCTAAATCCTCTCACAAACTCAATAAATGTGTTTAACCATTTTCAAAGATGGCAATCAAATGACCGGGTCAAAATGGGGGAGTCACATCTAAACGCAACTTTCTATGCTGAGAAAAGTGATTCATCACAGGGAAAGCTGCAATTGGACAGGACAGGACTCTCCTATTGTGGTTTCGTCATTTGGCCATCTTTGAATTTCGTTAAATGTACTTAATGAGTTTGTGAGTGGATTTCGAGACATCTCAATGCTTGCAATGTAGGAATCAACGTTTCATAACGCTACAACAAAAGTTTGCTACGGACCCATTAGAATTAAAACTGGAGCAAACTGTTATACCATGAAGATTGAGGAAAACCAGACATATTATTCAAAACAGAAGCACTTTACAATAATGACAGATATTGCTTGTAAAAGAGCTTTCAATCTTAATACATACCAGTAAAAAATCATCAAAACTTACAAAAACAGGCAAACTGAAATTGAACTCCGTATCGTACACACACACAAAAAAAGGAAATCTAGGGGAAGAAGATTTCAGGTCCACGGGGTAAAACTAATCTTATCGGTAAATTTAACTTGCATCAGGCAATCGACTTCAAGAGAAAGGCAAATTTTATTGGTTTCCATTGAATCATCTTTTATCGGATCATTGCTTTCACCATGGAGGAGAAAACAATTTGCAAAGCAAATATAAACAAATTTCATTGAACTCAACTGAAGTGTATCAGAGAAGAAAAATAAAAAATACCTAACAAATAAAAAAAAGAAGAAAAACTCAATCAACTAAGGAAAAAAAAAAGCATTTGAGTGAAAGAGTGATTAGAAAAACTTAGTCTTATCTACCGATTGGTCAGAAACTTAAGTTTTAGGTTCAGTAAAAATGAAAATATTACTCTGAGAATATTGAAAGTGATATTTCAATGAATCACACCTACTTTTCAAATCGTGAGGCAGACGAACAACTGAGACAATAAAAGTAAAATAAAGACAACAAAAAATAAATAGATTTCTGGCAAATCTTTTAATAGATTGAATAAAAATAAAATAATAGAAAGATAAGATTTTTTTCTCCTTTAGATCCAAGACTTTTCTTCACTTCCTGTGGCCAAATGGTCTACGAGTCTGACCACTGAAACCACCACCACCACCACCACCACGTGGTGGGAAGCGGCCAAGGGGAGGAGAGCCCATTGATGGTCGAGGACCTCCCCTAAAACTAGGTCCTGATCCTCTGCTGCCACGGCTTCCTCTTCTTGCCATCATGGAGTCACCAGGACTCTACACACACACACACATACACACAAAAATCAAAATTAGAGCCAGGTTTAAAATCTTCCAAAAATAAACAAAGCAAAATACAAGTTTGGAGCAGTAAAAACCAGCTCAAAACAACAGGGCCATTCCATATCTAACTGAGCCTGGGCATACAAATTTAAAAATGAGAAAAAAAATAAATGAAGGGTTAATACGAGGGTCGTGTCAAAAGTAAGTATCATGTTCTTTTTTAAAAAAATCTATCAATGCTGAAATAAGTCGGTAAAAAGGTTTCGATGAGCAAAATCCTCAGCTTTTCAATGGTTTTTTTGGATTTTTGATATCTTCAAAATTAAAAAAATGGCGGCGGTTTTTCTGAGACAGCCTACCGTTGTCGCGTGCCCAAAATGTTACGTTAACGCGCGCCCTCAAACTGCCGGAACCACGCAATCATTGTTACAGACATTTAAATGGGAGATTTTTCCCCCATCCCTTCTATTCTCCGGACCTCGCACCTAGTGACTTTCATCTTTTCCCGCGTCTAAAACTTGACCTCGGTGGTAAAAGTTTCGCGAGTAATGCGGAAGTGGTAAACGCGGTCGACACTTGGATTAAAAATCAAGAAAATGAATTTTTCTCCACAGAAATAAGAAAGTTGGTGCCGCGCTACCAAAAGTGTCTTAAAAGAGGCGGAGACTACGTCGAAAAATAAGGTTAGACGCTTTTTAAGTAGAATTTTTTATTATGTTTATGTTCTTTTTGCTCTCTTCAACACAATCCATTTTTCTTGTCTGGATAACGATCTATCCGAGTGCGTAAAATTTTGGGCACGCGACAACGGTAGGTTGTCTCAGAAAAACCGCCGCCATTTTTTTAATTTTGAAGATATCAAAAATCCAAAAAAACCATTGAAAAGCTGAGGATTTTGCGCATCGAATCCTCTTCACCGACTTATTTCAGCATTAATAGATTTTTTTAAAAAAAAACATGATACTTACTTTTGACACGACCCTCGTAAATGTTGCTATCAAAAATTTCATTTTTTTAGTTTAATTTTGATCCTAATCAGAAATTGCTTTAGGAGAAGCGAAAAAAACATCCACTGTAGAATTTACTTCGTTCAAATGGTTTGGAACACACTGCAGCATAGCATTGAATTCTCAAAATATCAGCTTTGGCCATCATAAGAAAAAAAGGGTTTAGTAAGCCTTTTATCCCTTAATAATCCCATTATTTATGTACTCTCCCTCTCATTTATTAAAAACTAATCTTAAAACATATAATTTACATAAAAAATCAATAAAAAACCTTATTCATACCCACTTGTGCATCATGATTTTGGAAGCGTAGCATTCGTTACATGGACTTTACTCTTTTTAAAGCTTAATTTTGATGAACATGAAAATGTCTGCACAGAATATTGTCCCACATACCCTTGGCTATCACTCAGATTTTTCTCAGATTTTTTAATCAGTCCAATTCATAGAGTTTTGACTTTGATTATCATGAGGTAAAACTGAGGCTCAAACGGCAGAGCATCCATTACGCTCATTGTATTAACAATAACTTAGTGAAATATGGTTGAAACCTTAAAAACCTGCATATGAAAATGTTCTACTAAGTGAATGGCATCTCTTTGCACAACTTTTATCAAGCCCAAAAATAATAAAACTACAAAAAAATTCATTTATGTGTTCGCAACTGTAGCATCCGTGACCGTGGAATGGCCCAACAATAAAAGTTGTTTCAACTTCACAAAAAAAAAGTACAGTGAAACCTCGCTTAGTCATTCCCCGCATAAGCGAGAAACCCGCCTAAGTCAGCGGAATCGCCCGGTCCCGTTTTTCACCCATATAATTCAATGCTAAGAAAACCCGGATAAGCGAGATTCGCGTAGTTCTGAACCCGCTTAAGTCAGCACACTTTTTCGGACCCGACCATAAAACTCGTCATTTTTCCAAAATTTCCTTTCGTTTCCTCCAATTTTTTTTACCTTTCGTGCATTCCTTTTTACGATCGCTGGCGACGGCTTAGAACGATGCCCCTTTCTGTCTCGCCGAAGGAAGTGTGAAGGACTGAGGACTGAGGGAGTGATCACTGCGATCAGTAGTGCTGTACCCACTATCGTTTCCCCCACCATCGTTTCCCCTACTCCTTTACGAGCATCAAGAAACATCGCTCGCTGCACCCTGCACAGTGCACGTGCCGTCGGCAATGAGCTATAACTTTAGAGTGGCAGCGGGTTGGTCCACCTTGTGCCACAAAGGGTAGAAGGAATACCGGGAAAAAGCGAAAAAGCGGAATTTGGACGGCAGATTCCAAGGTTTGAGGTTAAATTGTGTAGGTCGTTTCCGGCGATGCCCGAGTTTGTTTACAAAACGACCGGAAACGACCTTCAAACTTTAACCTCAAAATCGATTTTTACAACAAGATGGCGTCGCCCTAGGTGACAACAATGAACCAGCGGAACATTCCTTAATGTGCCACTCTAAAGTTATAGGTTATAGCTCATTGGCCGTCGGCCCTCTCGCACTTCCCAGTCACTCTCACACCTAATTCCTCTCCCCTCTCCCCAATCTGTTTTGATTCTCGTTGCGTAGTCGGTCAGCCCACCCCCACCCCATCAGTCTCGCAGGCTTCGCACTGCTCGGCGCACGCAAGATTTTCCCAAGGAAAGACGTAACGCTTAGGAGTTGCGATACTTACGCTATTTCAGACGCTCCAAATAAATATTCAACGCCCTAAAATCAACCAACTTTGGATTAAATAGCCGTCTTTTAACTCTGACAAGCCACCTTATACACGCACGATCATTTAAAAGTGATTCTGTCAATAGTTGGGCGCGAAATTCGAAGATGCGAGCCAAATAAAGCGAAAACCCGTTTAACTCAGCAACCCGCTTAACTCAGCACAGTTCCGCAGTCCTGATCGAAAATGACTTAGCGAGGTTTCACTGTAGTTGTAGTAATAGTAGTGGTGGTAAAGTCCAGCCGCCCAAACATGGTGGTTCGTTACGCTGATATTTCACAGCGAACGACTAGCCTGCATAAAAAAAAGAAGGGGTAGGGAAGAAAATCAAAGTATGTAATCTCAAAACAAAGGATAGTAAAGAGGAGAGAAGCAGCGACCTGCCAGGGACTCTCAAAATTGGGAAGGAAGTACCTAGAGCACTAAAGGAGGTATTATTACTCCACAAAATATGAAATATTACTCCACTCTCTGCTTTTGCTTCGTTTCTCTATCCATTCTAAAAAATTCAGAGAAAATAGAAAACTAGGAAAATAGCAAAAAACAAAAAACGAACGAGACGAAATTGATGGTTTCTGACGATGAAAGCCTGGTTTTGACACATGATATGTGCAGTCTCAGCTTAACAATAAAATAATGTATTTCTTTGTGAAGGGACCTAACAGATTACTTTACCTCTCCAAATGTAATTTTTGTTGATATTTAGCAGGTTTGAGGCTTGCAGAAATAGAGCCACTTGACTTCCCAGCATGTAGAGAAAGAGAAGAGAGAAGAGATGATTTATTTATAGGCTATATCTGCCAAAAGTTAGCATGTTGGGGGGGGGGGGATAATCAGAAGGAAAAATAAACAGTACCAAAATCAGAATTTCTCAAATAAAAAAAAAAAAAATCTTGAGTCGAAAGGGTTAAAAAAAGTAAAAACCACAAAAAAGGACGAATAGTGCTAAGATTTAAGGAACAGAACTTTGAAAAGGGCTCAATTAAATAAACATTCACAGGTTAGTAGGTCAACTTACGCTCAAGCCTTCCCGTGATCGTTTCATTGGTCCAGACAGAGGTGGAGATCGATACCGCTCTTCACGAGGAGGGCCCTCCCTGCGTCTGTCCATATTTGGAAGTCTTTCCATGGGTGGGGGACCAGATCTCCTTGGAGGAGACATTGAGTGACCTCTTACAGCTTTACGATACCTATCTACAGGTGAGCGACCTGCAATGAAAGACAAAAAAATTAGTTCATATATCTTCAGAATTTCTTAGAATTAGAATTCATATTTTGTCACGAAACACAGCTTTTCTACACTTTTTGGTTCCAGCTGTGCAGTAGTTTAACCATAGTAATTTGTTCTGATTAAGTTTCAAAAGACTATTACATCATTTTTTCTTGATCAATGAGACACATTTTTTTTTTTTCGCCAATTAATTTCAGGCATGTTTCAAAGGGAGCACTTTTATTGAGTGAAGTTTGTATTTTTAAGGACACGTCTATAAAAGAGAAGATATGGTTTTTGCATGGTGACACGCTTAATTTTGCCGCATCATCAATTTCACAGCAATTTTTGTAATTTTCACAAATTTCTGCAAATTTTCACAGATTTTTGCTGTGGTTTTGCACAATGTGCGAAATTTGCCTGAAAGTCCTACTTCCTTTGCATATTTGAAACCAAGGAGTCAACATCAATACTGCTAAGAGGATTAGAATGTTGAATGACCATTTTAAAAATTTTGCAGCAATTTGCTGTTTCAAAATTTTCCAAGCTCCATTACTCCTCCAATTCTCAAGGCTGATATTGATTTTGGCTTCTTTGGATTTATTTGCTTTCCTGAGAAAATATGACGTTAACATGTATTTACAATACTTACGATACGGATCAACATAAGCTGGACTAGATCTTCTTGCGCGTTCTGGTTCAGGATACATTTGTAGTTCGTGCTTGGGTTTCGGTGGTGGCATTCTTCTGTCATCAAGTCTGAGACGAGATCCAAGTCTGAAAGAAAGAGATGAAATAAAAATTAGGGTAAAAAATGAGAGAAGAGCTCAAAATGCTGTGGAAAGTGGTTTCAAAGAAGATCAACACTAAGTAGAGGGTATCCCAACGCTTCAACGGCCATAAATCAAGAGCGCCCTCCAGCACAGGGCAGCTCAGAGAGCTCGAATCCACGACAGTGTCTTGGGGCCCAGGAAAAAGAGAGAGAGGGATAAAAATTGAACATAGTAATCGGGCTGTTGCACACTTTTGCAATGAACTATTTAATAGTCGACGCAGGTGTAAAAATCTCCAAAAATAATGATGGCACCACTAAGAACTTCCAAAATCCACTCCTAAACTCGATGAACGCTTTTACTTGCGCGGGCATATTGGTGGCTGAGGGTAGTAACAATGGGAGATTCCCATCTAACAATACTGTAACTCCATCAAGAAGTGACCAATATGAGACAATTTTCATTTGACACCGGTGTCACTAGGCGTTGCAGTACCATTAATCGGATGTGGATCATCACTCTGATGACTAATTACTCTGTGAATCATCATTGTCAGCATAGAAAGAGTGAGGAAAATAAGATAGGAATCTCCCATTGTTACTGCCCTCGGCCATTATTACGCCCTCGCAAATAAAAGCGTTTAGTGAGTTTAAGAGTGGATTTCGGAAGTTTCTAGTGCTGCCATTGTTATTTTTCGAGGTTTATACACCAGAATCGACTGTTAAATTGCTTGTAGCAAAAGTGTGCAACAACCCCATTGCTTTCAACATAAGAAAATTTTCAAGGATACATTTTATTTGTTTATTTTTGGTTTTTGGAGGGAGAAATTTGTAGAAAATGGAATTGAGGTGAAAATAACTGAATGAATCCTGGTCAACTATTTACACTAGATAACAGTTCAATATTCAACCTGAAGTCAGCGCTAGCATTAACTCAAGTCAGGGGCGTAGCCAGGGGGGGGGGCCAGGGGGTCTGGACCTCCCCTTGACACCAAACTTTGTCCTAAAAAAAGGTAATTTTTTGCGTTTTCAGACAAATTTGACCACATAAATATCTTTGGACCCCCCCCCCCTGACAATTTTCGGACCTCGGCCCCCCCCTAGAAAAATTCATGGCTACGCCACTGACTCAGGTCAATAAAAGAAAAAGTACCTTAACTGGTTATCTTCATTCAAACATTGTTTATCTATTCATCGGCCATTTTCAATTCGAATTCAGCATTAAAAATTATGCTATGGGACAACTTTGCAATCAAAATTTTTGTTTGAGTATTCAGTAAAATACTCTGAATGGTTGACTTTTCTTTATCATTAAACTTGAAGTTGGTTTTCATCAAAACTAACTTTTTTTTTCATCCTGAATCTTCAAACCCGCATAAAATTGTAAAGTTTTGGAACTTCTTGGCTCACAAAGACTTGTTTTAATCGTCATACTGTCTCTTACCAGAAAATGGCAAAACTCGATTGTTGATCTGGAATCACTTAACCCTTATCACTCATTAAAAAAATTCAAAAAGGTTAGAATAAGTACAGTCAGAACAAAAACATATGACAAGCTAGTTTAGTTCCTCAGATGTCCACTAGAGCGCTATACTTGTCGGAGATGTCAGATGGAGTTTGACAAATGACCTATTATCATAGCGAATAATTGGACTGTTGAAAGGAACAGTAAGAATAGGACAAATAACATCATTGCAGGCACAAAAGTCTAAATTTGGGAAGAACTGAGTTTTAAAATTCAAAAATTTTGTTTTTTTTTTGGGGGGGGGGGACTTATTACTGATCACTCTCTCATCATTGATGCTCTCCACTGTGACTTACAGATACCTGAAATAAAAAAATAAAAAAAAAAAAAAAAAAAAAAAAAAAAAAAAAAAAAAAAAAAAAACAATACCTGTCATCTTTTAAAACTTCATCTCTCCTTTTCGGAAACGGTGGCGGTGAGTGACGACGGGGATCAAAGTCACCTCTCCCATTATCCATTGGTAATCTAAGGAGAAAAAAATTTAAATACTCAGCGGACAAGATGGAAATACTTACAAAGCACATTTAAATCACACACACACACACACACACACGCACACACACACAAACATTAATTTTGCCATAAAAGAACATGATATCTTGCTCCTAATCTTACAAAGAGGCATAACTCAAATTCAAGGTTTATCATTTTCTTTCATAAGAATTTTTTTCCTCTCCACACTTTGAAGTTTTTTCTGATGCATCAACTTGTCAGGTAGAGAAGTTTATTTATTTGATTATGACAAACAGGTGGAAGGTGATGAATTCAACAAAGCTCAGATGCCACGCATAGCAGCAAAAATGCAGCGTTTCTTATTACCTATTGTTATTTAAATATTTTTTGAGTTAAACTACTCTTTTCTTCCAGAAACCCAATTTTCCCCTTGAAAACTCTGGTTTTTGTGAAACCTTCAATAATGTGGGGTATAATCCGATAAATAAGTAAAAGTTTTAGGAATGTACTAAAGCTTCATTTACACGCTATAGTGCAGAGAGGTCATTTCACTAAAACTGTCACACCCACAACATTTTAAAACTTCACTTTTCATCACAAAAATTTTGAATTTTAAACATTTTTGTAACGAGGTGAGTAGAGAATGCATGAAATTCTACCCTTCCCATCCATTGCTACAAATAAAAGAAATCAAATTTTAGCAAGGAAAACGCAATTATAAAATATTGAGGGAGGGATCGTTACAGGCCTGCAGAATATTCCCGATCTGGCGATCTCGGGATTGCAAGATAGGTGTGGTAAAGTAGGAAATTTCGCGGCAAAGCAATTTGTCTCTATTAAATAATTTGGGGGGGGGGGGTATTTTTGCACAAAAGTACCAGTCTGCGGCTCATTTACGTGATTCGCGTCGATTGGTAGTTACAATTTTTTCAACTGCGTTGATTTATGAGCCAAAAATCGAGCGTGCTGATTTTTAGTTAAAATTTCATCGAGCGCGTAAAGTTAACCTTTTGCGAAAAGTGTGGCAAAACAGAGTTTGCACGTGACAAGAAAATTTTGGGATTGCAGGAGAATATAGACGCTGTGGAAGATTCTGCAGGCCTGGATCGTTATGATGAATGACCCAGTAAACACATTTTCTCTGAGAGTTCAAAAATATTCTGCAGACTAGAGAGATTTCAAAAATATTCTGAGGAAAGTCACTAACTCTGGAATCTTCCTCAAGAATACATAAAAACCCAACAAAATTTGAAAATAATAGGGAAGATGATTAAAAGAATCCCACGATATCAGAACTCAACAATTCTGCAAGATATTCCAGAAATTAAGAGAAATTCTGAACCTCAATATATGCTGCAAAATGGTGACACCTCTCTTATGATCAAATTGTAATTATTACTAAATAAATACCTGTGAGCAGCATAATCTTCCAGAGCTCTGAAATCGTCTTTAGGTGGTTTTCTATCATAATTTCTAGGAGGAAGTCTCTCATCGTGTTTTCTTTCTGATACATTGTGCATGCTCTTCCTAGGTGGAGACCCGTACCGATCTCTGGGTGGCATATCATATGGGGGTGGACCATCCCTCGGGTTCACTAAAGAGATAAAGTTGAAAAACATTTTAAGGTAAGCATGGTCCTTTGTCAAGACAAATTTCAAGAGAAACTGAAGCAATGGAATTTCTAAACAGCTGAGTTTAGAGGTTGTTATTGAGTTGAGAGAAGATTAACTTTCCATCTTCAACTTTAGCTACGCTTTGACAATTTTTGTGTCATTATTTTAAAAAAGAACTTTCCATGATAATAGACTGTTTTGATGAAAAGCAGGAAATCCAAAATTTGACCAATAAAATGCTAATTGCTGATTCAACAATTAAAAAAGCATTTAAATCAAATCTAATCAGAATCATGGAATTTAAATTTCTCACACTTCACTTAGACAGAATATTAAGTTGAATCAATAAAATAATACCTTATACATATATGTTGTACATGTGCTGACAATATTTTTTAGAGTACAGGAAAACAAATAGCACATTTAACGAGACCATTTTTTGTAAACAGGGTTCTTGAAACATAATAATTTCAAAGTTCATGGCTAAAAGTTCAAAAAGAAATTATAATAAACAAGATGGTCAAAAAGTTTCAAATTTTTACTTATTAGTGGAGGTATCAGCAATATAAAACACCTAATAATAAAACCTGTTTCCTGCTCTTTCTTTTAAGAAGAGGATTCAGCTTGAATTATGGTTTCACCAGAAAAAGCATTCACGGGCGGGAGAAAAATTGAAACAAAGGAAAACTTCATACACACCAAACAAACGAGTACCATTTCACTCCGAGTTACCATTTTATTAAACGGGTGGCGCAGCAAGAAAGCGAGGCAATGACAGAAGACTTCCACCGCTGAAACAACAGTCTCCAGTTCTTCCAGCTAATGTAACTAGCGCTACAAAATAATAAAACCAATACAAACTAATCTCTTGTGTAAAGAGGAAATAATTTTTTTTCCATGCCAGATTAATCTACAAATGCCTGATCACTTTAAGAATCGTTCTAACACTTCAAATAACGGCTCTACGAAAATGAGAAAAGGAATCCAACCCTTCGAGCCCTAATAAATAAATTAGCAATTTCTCCTCCACCAGGCTGATTCTGCGCTTTTGGACGATACAATAGGGATAGAGGGAATCGATCAGTGACAGATTTAAAGTCGTCCGTGGCATTCCAACATGACTCGGAGTCATTCAAAAGACTGGGACGGCTTCAAATCTGTCACAACATGCTGAATTCTTGCTACCTCATCTTGTTTCTTCCAAACGAGCAGAATCAGCAAGCTGGGACGACCGCAACGCCCTCTGGTGACGATACCTGTGACTTGTAGCTTAAACTCTTCCCGGCAAAATGAGCACAAAGTTGATATGGTTTCTTGCAATAGGAAGGTTGCTTGCAGCCTTCGAACAGGGACATATTCGGGATTAGGGCTGGTGACCATGTTGCTGAGCTTGAAAATACTTAGGATTAGGGCTCAAAGGGTCAACAGACAACTTTACGTAGATTGTAAGACAAGAGAGTAATCCCATAGGATTAGGTCAACTGTTTGCAACGTGTTAGCACAATTGTTTCGGTCGCTTGTAATAGAGTTAACGAAAGCTCATTTCTACTGCAGGTGATTGAGCGGAAGTAAAACAAGTTACACCCCTCCCATGACCTGAGCAACATTAAAATCAGCAAACAAAGCATTTGAATAAGCTAATTATTTTGGCCAGATTGCTTCTTACGAAAATAATTAGTTTATTCAAATTTACATTGCTGTGCGATTAAAATACAACTTATTATTTTAACTAAAAAAATAATGCTGCTTAGTACCGAAATGACAATCTGGCTTTTTGAAGCCGCAAAGTTGTTGCATAGTTTATAAAATTTACCTTCCTCACTCGATTCTATGATGAAAAAGAGGACGGGAAATTTCACAGACAATTTAAAGTGGGGGGGGGGGGGAGATCAATGAAAAAGACACAAAAAATAAAAAGGTACCAAAAAAAAAAAAAAAATGGGGGCTTAGAAAATTAATAGAGAGAGGTGAAAGAAGGAAGGGAAGAAATACATAAAGCCCGTGCCACACTGGAGCGAACACGAGGCTGCGTATCCTGTACGGTACATCTCCGAGCTATTGTCCGTTTGTAATCAATGTAGTTTTTGTTGTGTTTTCCAAAAAACGCAACAATTTTATAGTGAAGGCTATTAGAAACCTTTCCTCTTATTTTTCGGATATTTCTATTGTTATTGAATCCTCAATGAAAAGACGTGGAGCATCACTTTGTTTATTGTGATATTTATAGTTCTGAATTATTACGGAAAATAAAAAAAAAAAAGTTTTTTTTTAACAGCATGAACAATGCATTGACATTATTCAGTCAATATCTACCCATGACATCAGTGGAAAAAACCTATCAATGATGAAACTTCTTGAATCCCTTGTGAAATTCCAAAACTTTTGCGTTTGCCCCAGTAAGGCCGCTTGCATTGAAATACATGACGTGGAGGTTTTTAGCAGCATTTACGTTCGCTCCGGTGTTGCACCGGCTTTAGATTGCTAAATAAACAGCACAAATTTATGAGACTGAACTAGTAGAGAGCATTTGTCTTCTCTCAGTGCACAGTCTTTAGAACAATGATGACAAAGGGAAACAATTCACAATCAACACATGTAATGACTTTTACATCAACAATTCAGCATTTAAAACAAACGTAGGTTTTAGCATGTAAATAATCCCACCGATCAACATGAGGAGTATTTTGTACAGTTTAAACAATATAATTCAATACAGTTGAAAAAGAAATTAGAGAAATAAACGACACAAAAGTTACACATAAACAAAAAAAGATAAGAGAGGAATCTCTTCAAATAGAGCGACTTGTACAACAAAGGACGAGTAAATAGCTGTTTTTTGCAAGTTGAGAATGTAAAAAAAATTAGAATCAATAATTCAACTTTAACAGAACTGACATACAAAATTTTTGAATGATTAGACGCTGTGGAGATCATAATGACAGCGATATCCAAAAACCACTGGCAGGAAAGTTAACACGAGTGAAGTTATTAACCTGGATTCATTATACAGTTTTGAAAGCTGCTTAGGATGAAATGGCTGCATACAACTCAAAAAGCATACAGCTAAAGTTGTAGATCAGATAACACTTTAAGAGACGATCTTGTTGAATAAAATTAGACATGGAAAAAAGTATGGTGAGATCAGCTTTTGTTGAACCAAATAGAAAAAACAGATGAAAAACGCTGATAGAGCTACGGAGAATTTGGCTTGAAGTCCATTCAAACAAAGTTACGCAAAGAGAGAACTTTTGAGCATCAATATTTTCTGAAGAAAACCAACAAAAGAAAACAGCATCTTAATTTCTGCGCAATAAATGCACTAATTTTCAATAACTGGAGAATTGGGCAATTTAAATTTTCTGACTGAGGTATTTTTGAAAATCAACAATCATTCGAGTCATTCTTTCTTCTTAAACAAGGACCCTCTCTTCTCTCTTAGTTTCAGTTAAAAATACATAGATGACAAGGCTGAAGAGAATGTAAATGAGCACACATCTTCAGACAGCAATAAAATATTTCAGCTGTTTCTGTTGCATTAGTTGACTTCCCTTTGTCATGAGTCCTAATTGTTTCAGCAATGTCTTGATAGTAAATGATGAACAATCACAGTGAAATATTTCTGCTGTTAGACATCTTGCACAAAGCCATAGAGCTCTTTTGGCACACAACAGTGCTGTACGTAATTTAAAGTCGCCACACAAATCCCAGTTGATCATAAGACATTGCCATTGGTTGCCCCACATTGGCTATCGCCAATATCCAGGTATCAAAAGGGTTAGTTTAAAACCTTTCATATTTTTTACATTGAGGGTGGGAGGGTGGTTAGGGGAAGGGTGCAAAACCAATTCCGATATTTAAATGGTTAATTTGTATTTCAGAAGCTGCAATAAAAGAAGCACCATGAGTATTGCCTTTATGACTTTGATACATTTTCCAAAATTCTGACTTTTCCGAGGAACAGGGGAGTCCCAGTAAATAAAACGAACAAAAAAACAAAAAAAACAAGAAAACTTTGATATGTAAGCGGTTGGTTTGCGATTGACGTACTGGGTTCAAGGAGATATCACAGGAAACGTATAAATTAAAACTTTGATTTTATTCCATAATGGCGATTTTTCGGGAGGGGACAGGGGTCCAAAAGTTTTTTTGATACTTAAACAGCTGGTTTGCAATTGATGCGCTGATTTCCCAGTGGTTACAAAAGAGCTCCTCATAAAACTGGCAACTTCGTCATTTTGATGTTTGGTGGGAGGGGGAGTATGTGTGGTTCCAAGAAAAAGCTGGTGCTGAAGCAGTTGGTTTGCCATTGACACGCTGATTTCATTGATGTGTCACATCTGTTGGTTCCAAAACTTAGGCGTCCATTAGCAATGCTGCACTTGTAAAATTTTAACCCACGTCATGACATTCTGAAGTTGGTAACAAAAAACAGTAGTATGATGGTAGAGATTTTGCATCTTTTTCTCGTACGGTCCATTGTCAGGTTCTCTTCCGTATATTCTGAATGATTCTAGGTTTACACTCAATTTACGCTAATATGTTGCTCAGAGCAATCTGTGGTTCACAGGCCCATTCAATGCTCCAAGGAAATACATAAGGTGGTTCTGGAGTTTTATACAGAAGCGCTGGAGGACTTACTGATGCTTTTCTTGATTGGTACTTGGACATCCTCAAATGCAATGCTCCAAGGAAATACATCAGGTGGTTCTAGAGTTTTATACGGAAGCGCTGGAGGAGTTACTGATGCTTTCCTTGATTGGTACTTGGACATCCTCAAATTATTATAGCAGGGTGTTTACAGGAATACTTGCAACAAGTCAGGGCTTATTGAAGAAATTTTCCTCACCAAGTTAAAATATTTATGGAACTTTGGAAGAGAAATTTAGAACGACACAATTGCAAACACAATGCATTTTGCATACCTCTTAGGATGATAAAAGATCACTAAACAGCAAAATAAAAATTTTTGACCAAAGGTTTCCAGACTTACCGTGTGATTCAGTCTAGCAGACACCCTGTTTTTTGGCAGAAGGTTACATAGCACCATCAAAGCAAGTAGAAAAATAAAGCTGTTGAATTTGAGGAGCTGGAACGTTGATGAATTGAAACGGTTTCTGTTTTTTGAGATGTAGATTAATCATAAGTTTGCAAAACTGATAATGTGAAGTAAAGGCTATTTTCTTTCTATTGACACATGGAGGAAGTAGATCTGATTTTGTAGCGACATCTGTCTGTTTCACACGGAATATTGCAGTTCTGCAGCCATTCACTTCAAACAAAAAGAGTCCATATCAAACTAGTAGCGGTAGTTGTAAAGTTCAGCCATCCAAACCATTTCTTCATTACTGGTATTTCCAGCAAACAACTGGACTGCTAACTAAAATAATCTCTTCTACACTTTAAAATGTAAAAGATGTTCTACAGTCTGTTTTGGATACTCCAAACTTGGGTTGATTGATTCTTGGCTAAAAATATGCACTTCACTCCATTCAAGACAGGTTGAGGTTTAATATGAGATCACATCATTGGCATTTGATGTACTGGCAAACGCAAAAGTTTTGGCAGTCAAGAACGCACACGGAGCGCAAAAGGTTCCTTTAATTACACAAGGATTTGCCACTTATCTCGAATTCTCAACGGCCAAAACTATTGCATTTGATGGTTCAGAGGGCAATTTTCATGATGATAGAAGCACAGCTGACTGACTTTAAAGGATTACAGGTTGTGCACTTGAATTGAAATCAGGATCACTGAAGACAGGATTCACGTGTGTAACCAGAGGATGTATAAAAATAATCAGAAATTTGATGATTGATTCTGATTTCTGACACCTTTGAGTATGATTCACTTCTTATCAGGATAAAACCTATAAAGTTTCTGACAGGAGGTGCTATTTTCTGGTGCATTGTATGGTTCCTTTCCATCAATCTGGGAACGTTAACAGGAAGTGATTCATGAGTTTTACCTGCCCCAGACTTTAAGAAAAGTTTCCAAAAAATAAGGGTTCCCTTGCTTTTCCTGAAAGCTATGTCCCGTAGAAAACGTGCGAACCGTAAAAAGTTGATCTTACGAAGATTTGAGAGTCAAAATCTGACACACAGGAAAACAATTGATTAACTGCTTGACAAGGGTTTTACAAAGAGGTCAGAGGTCAGATAAATAAAACACTATAGGCTGATGCATCCTCCTCTGTAAATGTTTCCGAAGCTTGCTAGATGGCGCCAAGATACGTTTTAATACTTCATTAAATTCCAGACTGCGATCCATTAACACTGTTAGTGTCATCTGTGTTTCATGATTGGCCCTTCTCATGCGTGATTTTGTTCTTTCTTCTTAACAGCACAAGAATTCTATGATTGAAACACTAACAGTGGTTTGTCCAATCTCCAGTTGCACTCAAATATTTAGTAATCCCATCTTTAGTAATTTAGAATCCTAGCTTCATTTTTTCTTCCATTTCAATAAATGTTTCATCAGGCATCTTTAATCATAAAACACCAATCTTCACTTGTTTCTCCTTAGTTGAAAGCAACACACTTTTGCAAATACACAAAATGCAAAAGGTGAAAGCAAGTCGCAAGTTCTATTGACGATGCGAAAGGGGGAAGCATGCGGCAAGAAATCGACAATGCAAACGGAGAAAGCAGGCTGCAAAAATAATTGCAACAGAAAAATCGCCAATAACTGAAGGACAACTGCTGTGCCTTATTTATAATAATGATTATTGGCTGATGTTATAAAAAAAGTTCTTGCCAATTTTCAAGCGTCAGACAAGGAACAACATTTTTCAGATAAAATTCTTTCCTTTGTCTGATTAGTTGTTTTTTATTTTCATTTATTTTCCTATTTACCCATCCTTATCATATGTTTCTCAGCTTATTGGCAGTTTTATTATATTCTCTTTCATGAGACATGACTGCACACAAATATTCACCCGTAGTGTATAAATAAAATGAAATCATTATGCAGAGGGAGAAAATTCCCGTTTTAAAGACTTAACATATTTCCTGGGTCCAAAATGTTTTCCCTAACTTTCCAAGGTTTTTCAGGTTACTGACTAGTGATCAATGACCACTATCCGGTGACATTTTAATAAAGATCAGGTTACTATTTAAGAGGTCATTCATGAGATGCTCTGCCAGTAAATTATGCATCTGTTTTCATTTTGATCTAAACACTGACGCTGAAAATTGACACACAAATTATGAGATTCTGGACAGCACAAACATGACTAACAGTTATCAAAGTATGGTTGAGGAGATAAAATGGAGAGGAGATGAAACACAAGAATTTACGGCAAAAACAGGCTACATCAAGCATGAAAGTACGGGAGTCAGTTGCTGAGCACGGTAGTACGCAGGTAAGTTGCTGAGCACTAAAGTGCGCAGGTAAGCTGCTTAGCACGGAAGTACGCAGGTAAGTTGCTGAGCACAAAAGTGCTCAGATAAGTTGTTGCTGAGCATGAAAGTGCTCAGATAAGTTCTTGCTGAGCATGAAAGTACGAGGATAAATTGCTGAGCACGAACGTACGCGAATAAGTTGCGGAGCACAAAAGCACAAGTTGCTGAGCACAAAAGTACATAGGTAAGTGGCTCAGCGTGAAAGTACACCAAGTTGCTGGGCACAAAAGTACACAGGTAAGTTGCTGAGCATGAAAGTACGCAGGATTTGTTGGATGTCCTTGGCTGAACAGCTGCTTGATTGATGCCGGTAACAATATTTTGATAGAAACGATGCTTGGATGCTTCTTCAAGACAGAATCTCTGTCAAAATGATGCACTCTAAGATTGAAAACAGCAGTGATCTTTCACTTCCGTAGATACAGTTTTGCAGACAGGAGAATTGGGGGAAATTTGACCGCATGGAAGACTTGAAACATGAAAATACAGACGCACAGATGAAGAGACGGTAGGACAGGACTTAAAACTTGATACATTACCACGTACAAAACAATCGATGACCGGACTTCATCCATCATATTTTTTTACCATTTGCTGCGGCTGACCTTGGCCGTAAACAAGATCAAAACTGGAGTGGAGAAGCACCCAGACTAGGGAGACATTATCAAAATACCATATCCCATTTTATGGGACACAACAGAATGAAAAAACGTGAAGAAACAGTTAACTAATCTGAAGGCTTATTTCATACAATTGATAGGATAAATCTAAAGAGTTTAATCAGGCATTTGTTGATAGGCACAGATGATAAATGTTATTAAAAGCCTGGAGAGGAGTTTCTTGGATATAAGTCTTGAGTGGAGGCGCTGCACGAAGTAGAAAACTTATACAACTTTCTGTCATTTCAGTCACCTGAAATTGAGGCTGAAAAATTGAAGGAATTGACAGCGCGCAGTAAGAAAAGCGCAGCTTGACATAGGTCTGTAACAAGATGCAAAGGATGATCCAATTCGTCCAGATCCTGAAAAGAGGGAGATGGTGAACGGAGCTGAAGTTTAGTTTGGTGTGATAGAAGTAAACATCTTTTAAAAATTGAAGGAAAAAAACTCAGTATGGGTTTTGAGTGGTTTTGTGCAAATTAAGAAGGATATTGAAGTACATTCCAACGGAGAGACCACAATAAAACTCATGATTGCTTCCTGAAACAGTGATGTTCAGAAGTGGTCAGCTACTGCAAAAACCTTAAGTGTGAATGCATTTCTCCAAGCGAAACCAGTCTGAATTCATTGAGGAACGTTTGCTCCTGAGAAGAAATGAATACGAACATGGTTCGGGGCGCAGATGACTTGCGCTCGGACGCTGGAGGGAGCCGTCTTCCCAGTGTGACAAATCTTTCCTGCGATGGCTGTCTTTCGGAACAGGTCGAAAGTGTTCCTCTAAACGTTTTGATTTTGAAGGTTCACGATATTCATCACGCTCTGAGGGATGAGAAAGATTAGACATATAAAATGACAAGAAAGCAAAATTGAATAGCATGTATACTGGACATTTACAAAACAGCAAAAAAAAATGAGAAATTTCACTTTCATTTTTCTTAAGGATGAAAGTTTTAATTGACACCCGTTTTCTCATTTTGACTGATTTCAACATAAAGAGTTCGCTGTGATAAAATATATCGGACAGACTTTGCTGCGATAATTTACCTCTTTCAATCCACCGACACACTTTAAAATCTTGTTTACTTAAGGAGGTTCTAAAAGGAAACCAAAAGAGCTATGAGTCTCTGTTTTGGGTTGTTGCTGAATTTTCCGGAGCCAATAAAAATATGATTCAGATCAAATAGAATACAGGAAGAGAGCACAGAAAGAAAAAAAAAGGCCCTAACTTACGAAATTTATTGATAAACTTTCTTGCTGTAAAACTGTTTAAGAAAGAGGTTTATTCAAAAAGGCCGTTTTTGTGACCCCCTCGCGGGTGTATGAAAATTTTTGGGGTGATAGAGCTCGTCGTGGGGAGTCTGAATCTGGGCTTGGAATTTCTGTAGCCCCCCAGGAAGCGGTGTTGCCAAGCTTCAAAGTTGACGTCGTTTTTGGGTCATAACTCTTCAACGAATAAAGATATTGACCTGCGGTTTGTTTTAAACGATAGAAAATAAAAAGTACTGTAATTTGCATACCTAATTTAAAGGTTTTCAACGATTTTTGTTCAAGTTATGGCGATTTTTCGTTTTTAAAGACGCTTAAAAAATGACGTTTTCAACATTTAAAAATACTGCGCTCCTGCAGATTGATATACACTTTAGGTGCAAAAAAACTAGATTTTATGTCCTTTCGAATGGCGCAAACCGCGATCTGGGGAAATCATTTGTCTTTGAGTTACAGCCGCTCAAAGTTGCCCCGACAAGCCCCCTGGGGATGGGGGTCCCCAGGGAGGCTATCTCAAAGAATTCAAACGGCAACACCTATCTTGTGATACATCGTTCGAAAGGGCATAAAATTCTAAGACTTTTGGTGCAAACCGGAAGTTATTATCGTTTTTCGTTTTCGATATATCGAAGGTCAAAGTTCGATTTTGAAGACGGGAGTAAGAGAAACTTAATATTCGATATCTCGAATACGAAAAACGACATCAATCTCCGGATTGCGCCAAAATTCTTAGTTTTTAATGCTCTTTTGATTGGTGTATCACTCAACAGGGGTCGCGCATAGGAATTTTTGAGATAGCCCCTCTGAGGGGGCAAAATTTTTGAAAATTTTTGGAGGCTCTAAAATCAAATTTTAACCGAATCACTGTCCAAACTGTTTTTAAAAATGAAAAGTACTTGCTTTTTAACATATTTTGGACCCCTAATTTCTTAAATTCCGACTTTTTAAATAGAAGTAATGATTTTTTGAAAATGGGTCCAAATAAAACTTTTGACCTGCGATATATCGAAAACGAAAAACGATAATAACTTCCGGTTTGCACCAAAAGTCTTAGAATTTTATGCCCTTTCAAACGATGTATCACAAGATAGGTGTTGCCGTTTGAATTCTTTGAGATAGCCTCCCTGGGGACCCCCAGGGGGCTAGTCGGGGCAACTTTGAGCGGCTGTAACTCAAAGACAAATGATTTCCCCAGATCGCGGTTTGCGCCATTCGAAAGGACATAAAATCTAGTTTTTTTGCACCTAAAGTGTATATCAATCTGCAGGAGCGCAGTATTTTTAAATGTTGAAAACGTCATTTTTTAAGAGTCTTTAAAAACGAAAAATCGCCATAACTTGAACAAAAATCGTTGAAAACCTTTAAATTAGGTATGCAAATTACAGTACTTTTTATTTCCTATCGTTTAAAACAAACCGCAGGTCAATATCTTTATTCGTTGAAGAGTTATGACCCAAAAACGACGTCAACTTTGAAGCTTGGCAACACCGCTTCCTGGGGGGCTACAGAAATTCCAAGCCCAGATTCAGACTCCCCACGACGAGCTCTATCACCTCAAAAATTTTCATACACCCGCGAGGGGGTCACAAAAACGGCCTTTTTGAATAAACCTCTTTATCTTACTAAGCTTAGGGACAGCAAAGACTTTTCTTCTCCACAGGCATTTTTATGCAAACTAACATGAATACAGAGAAATTAGACACAGGAATGGAAGGAGACTGACGTAGAACCTTAATCAACTGGCGCTTGATGCCTGGTGACTACTTTCTCGTCTTCACTTATTGACTTATCAGCAAGTGTGGGAATACCTTTCTGTGTCCCCCAAAGAGAGGGACACAGAGACACCTGCACTCCTAGCCTAGAAGCTTCAAAAATCACTTTCTTTGAAGGTAATGGCCCAAAATCGCTTCTTGAGACGCAGCAAATGTCAATATCCAAAGGCATACCCCACCACAGAGAAACTTTCTGGATCAGCCACTAGTGCTCATGGTGACCGCTGTGCAGGTTGCACCAACCCTGTTGACCTCTCTTTTTCAGATAAATCTTTGGCGACACATTAAATAGAATGCTAGAGCTTACGTATTTTGAGTATCAGGTTGACAGGTTCAAACAAGTAGCGGTGCCTGCTTCCAAAATGAATCGGTGAGTGGTCCTTTAGCAAAAAATTATGACTTGTTGCTGAACAACCACTCACCAGATATGTACGTTTTATTTATTTATTTATGTATTTATTTTTTCAATTTGATGAATTCCAGATGCAAGCACTGCTTCTTGTCAGAATCTGTTAACCGGGTACTCAAAATGTGTAAGCTCTGAGACACAATGCAAGAGAGGAATGGATTGGCACTTTCCATGGTTGGCAGACAATACTTCTTAATCCACTATAGAGGGGAGTGCAGTCAGAGAACATCAAGCACCAATTGATTCCGGTTCTAATATAACAAGCCACATGAACAACAAGGATCAAACTTGAAACAAGAACAGGTAGGCAATTCACTTCTACTGTCACAGACAGTTGGATATCAGTAAACGTTTTCCTGTCAGTGAAAGCTTTCTCCCAACAGTAGGAAATTTTATTGAACACACAGAAAAGAATAGAAAATATAAAAACTGGTCTGGAGTATATTTTACAATGTACCAGTAATTTGTGTTGAGGTAGGCCTGTGCTATGTTTCATGCATCAATCGAAATTTCAATGTTTCCCTGCCATCAAATGTATTCAAAACGAATGTATTTGATACGAATGTCGATGTCAATCAATGCATCGAAACTCGTTATTTATCAATACTTTGACTAAAAACAGACCTAGGAGTCGTTTTTTCCTCCGTATCCATCTCAAAAGCATAAAAATGTATCTTCATTTCCAATGATTTCTCATTTTGGACTTGTTAAAATTTGTTTCATATATCAATAAAATTTTGATGCTTTTTGAACATCGAACTTTGATACACAAAGCTAGACATCACACAGGCCTATGTTGAGGTGGCATCACTTAAAAAAAAAAAAAAAAAATAAATAAATTAAATAAATAAAAAAAAATAAAATTTAATTTATCACACTGTCTCTTCACATATTTCTGTGTTTTTCAAACTTTTTTCTGCAAACAGGTTCTTCAAAGTATCTTACTCAGTTTCCAGTTGAATAAGAAAAAGTAGATAATTGCGCTGAATGATATAATAACTATGCAACAATGATACGCTTTGAAAGGATTTCTTTGAGCTGATTTTTAGCTTTTATGACTAGGAGATAGCAGGTTGCTTTCACTTCTTTTCTCAAAAACTGTTTACATCTTTACAAGTGAAATTTATTAAAATTAATTCTTCGAATTTGGTTCTATAATATTGGCCAAAATCAAGAAGTTCCCGTACATTTTTCTTTGATACAGCATAAAGAGATCATATTTTGGAAACCAGGAAGACAATTCAGCTTAATCCTCAAACTCTTAAAACTGGTTTCTGGTTCAATAATGACTTCCACAAAGAATGGAGTCTTATGAATGTTAGGTACAGTCAATTTCATGTTTTCTTGAATCAAACTGAATCTTAAAAGTTAAATTATAATTAACTTTTGAAAGCTGATGGTTAGGCTTGGATGTTGCTTAGCATTCCAATAGTTGAGTTTGGAGAGCTTTTTCTCTGTGACTATCTTAATACTTTACAATAAATACAAAAAAAAGAAAAAAAAAAAAAAAAAAAAAAAAAAAAATATGGTACACAAAAAAACAAATACAGAAGGAATTCAACAACAAAAGAAAGAAATTTGTTAGAAGCAGCATTAATTTCTTGAGTTACTGCGAGATTTTAAAGGTAAGCACTGTCCGCACATCCTGAAGAATTGATCCTTAGGAAATTTTGAAAAACAAAGTTGATGAAAAGAATTTTGGGTTATGACTGCTTTGAAGATTTAATGGTCGCGTGGAGTGATGATCAACAGGTGCCGGCTAAAGGTATTCTTGATCGAAGTAATCACCGAACCTGATTCTGTCAGACAAGTGAAACAGCGCTGCGATGGGTTGCAGTGGCAGAAACTTTAGTTTCCAACTATACTATAGAAAATGTGAACAGAACTGAGAGAAAACAAATTTTTTTCCAATTTTTCAGACCACGTGGCAATGGAGAACAGCTTGCTCGAAGTTTTGATGGATACGGGATGATTTTTCTTCGGCAGTAGGAATAGTATCACAAGATGTACCACCATGTATATTTAACCAAGGATTGTGCAAAGTATGGCGATGATAGCTGGTTTTTCTCCTAACACACAAACACGTTTGCGGTGCATGCGCACGGCAACTACGGGATAAAACTGCTCTTGAATCAAAATGTGTAGATTGAAATTGTTCAAATTTCGCCCTAATTGGAATCAACATTTCTAGAAGATCCTATGGTCTTAAAATCAGTTGAAATTGCTGATCACGCAACTTGAAGAGTGAATTTCATAGATGTAATCAAACCCATGCAACGTGTCTTCATAAAACTGTCTTTGCTGGTGGAATTCTCACACTCCTCGAGTGTTTTACGATTAAACCTCTTCTTTCATCCATCCTCATATTGGGCCTTTTATCATTGATTCAAGTAAAATAAAGTTTATATCAGAGCTAATCAACAGATATTGATTTCTTTATTCAATCATTGGATGAAGTGATGTATTGATTGAATGGATACAATTGTTCTTCAGAGAAAGTGACTTGTCATACAAGGTTAGATGAATAGCTACAAAGAAGTTGACGCCGCCTGATCAAATGGTCTTCAAAAGTTTTCGTAACTTACAGAGGTATGTAGATGAAAAAATTTAAACAGTTTTTGAAGCAAACTTGAGCAATGAGTGTAATGTAAAGTAAAGTTTACACTGTAAAGCTTTTGAATAATTTGAGGAACGAAGGGATTGCAAAAACTTTCACTAGTCCCGTCAAGTTATTAAAAACTGCAGCGATTTGTGGCAGAATTTTTTCTCAGCCTCACTCACAATGTCCCAGAGTTTCGCAGTAAAACTTTAGTAAGGGCCTCATTACAAACCTCTCCCTTCCCTCTAAAAAAGGTAATCTTTTTTAAAAAATAGTTGAAGCAGCGACGCTGCATCGCGATGTCGAGAAATTCGCAATACCAGAGACAATTTTCAGCAGCTCTGTGCTTACTTACGTCTTGAAACTTTTGGTAGCAGATGGAAACGTTTATTGTTAATTTCCTGCAGTTTGCTATTTCATCAAGAGTCAACATTTTTTAATTCTATAAATTTTGTCTTTTTTGGTACGATTCAACACAAGATTGAGCAATTTCTGTTGGCAACCATACAAGATCTGTAGAAAGTAAGGCAATGTTTGGAAGGGAACCAAGACATGAAATAAACTTTCCATAAACTTGATGGTTTCCAATCTCAGCCCATTGACATGTGATTTAATTTGACAAAACTTGCTAGGCAACAATGCTCATTCGTTCATTCCATGCTTACAGCAAACCTAGAGGTGGAACCGTAAAAGTGGAGTGAAAAGAGTGGCGCTATCTATCGGTAAACGTCGCAAGCTCTTGAACTCGTTGTTCCGTTGCTGTGAGATTGCAAGAACAGTGGTAGGGATTTCTTCAGAGTCATGAAGAGTCTGACTCATTCATACATGTCAATGGGTTAAAAGAGAGCTTACTTTAGAAGATCTGAGTTGGCTTCAAAAGTTTTGCAGCAAAATCTTGCAACTTCTTCCTGCATTTTTTCACAGTTTTCACAGAGTGAAAGCGAAAATGACTGATGGTTTGAAAAACAGCCAAGAACTGGAGCAAACGAAATCCATCGACGTTTAAACTTTCCAAACTTTCTTTTCAAAAACAGATAATTCCCAATTTCAAAGGGTGGAAGGGTCATTTTGTCATTCACAAAGAACACATCCACAATGCTCAGTTTGAGGTTGGGTTGTTGGCAACATTATCAAAGATAATTGATGATCAACATTATTAATGATGATTGATAATTGATATGAATATCCATTTGTTTACACCTTCAGCAAAGAGAAATATCAGAATGAAGTTAACTCGGGCCTTGCTAACAAGTTTACAGCATTGTTCGGGAATAATGTCTATCGTAAATCCTGGTAAATGCATAGTTCACTTGGTGATCCGTATTATCAGGTCATTCATAAGTATTTATCACCACTTCGTGAATGATTCTCTTATCCTGATCTTCCTCTTTTGAGGTGCGACGCAATTCCATTGCGATCATTTGAAATTTTAATACGAAGTTGAAAAATGTTGGTGAACCAGAGAGAGGTTTGTTGCAAGTATGAGAACATTCTTCATTAATAACATTTTTTAGCTCTACAATTTGAACGGCACCTCGCTATTGTTATCACAGTAAGACGAGACCAGGGGCCTCATGCTGATATTCATAAAAAATGTTGACTTCTGCTGATCAAAGCCTTGTCATTATTGTCCAGCCTCATGCTGATATTCATAGGAAATGTTGACTTCTGCTGATCAAAGCCTTGTCATTACTGTCCAAACTTCTAAATACATTTTAACTGTTAATCATTTAGATAGATATGGGGGTGGAGAAAATCTTCAATCAATGCGTGAAAAATGTAGACACTAGGTAAGGTCATGGACACTGCCTGGAAGATGAACATTAATTTTTGTTTCATGTTTTTGGTTTTTTTTTTTTTTTATATACTTTGACCAACAAAATAATGTTAATTTGGTTAATCCTATGCGCTAGGCCAAGCTGAGTTTCAAGCAGGTGTGCTATTCCAAGCTGTATTTTGAGTAAGTGCGCTGTTTTGCGCCAACATTTCTGTTAGCGCATTAAAATAGTAGTAGTAAAGTCCAGTCGCCCAAACCTTGCGTTCGTTATGCTTGTTTGTATTTCAAAGCGAACGACTGGGCTGAGAATACAAAAAGGGAATAGGAAGGAAGGGAGATACCCACCAAGGTACCTCATTGTGAGGAAAGGGGACGAGAGGGAAACGACAAAAAAAAAGTCATCAAAAATTGTGGACACCATTCTCAGCGTGTGTGTGAAAATTTTGAAGGCGAAGAAGATTCCGCACCCCTGGATAGAAAGATAGATAGAATCCGTCTGCCACCCCAGCAGCAGTCTTGGCTCTTGTGAAGGTGTTTCACCGCAAACGACAGACTTCTGCGAGGCTCCTTCATAGACGTTCAAACTGTTTGGTCAAGCAAGGATGGCAGTGAACTTTAGGTGGCCTGATCATCAATTCATCATCCAACAGTATGTTAGTTGATGGGTACTCAACTCCCAAGTAGAGACTCACTTGACAAATTGTTAGCACGAAGTCAAAGCAATTTGATTATAGATCCTGTTTTATTCTTATCATACTGAAGTACGCATCACCAAAACGGCAACTGAAGAATTTTCTTGAAGCACTAGATCAAATAAGTCGCTACTCTATCGGTAAAAGTTATTGGGCTTGAGTCCAAATCAAACCAGCAGAGCTATTGGATTCTTAGTGACTAAAAACTAAGACACCATTGAGTGAGCAAGTGAAATTAGTTCTGTAACCAGCGCCCAAAAAATGTTCGGGGCAGATGGGCCCATGGGCTTTGGACTGTGCCTAAAAATGGCGGATCAAACCTCACATTTCTTTAACGGAACATCAGAATGTTGTGAGGGCTCCCAGCCCTACATTACATGGGGCCCTCCTAGAGTCTACCTGACTCCCCCTACAAGCTGCAATTTGTTGGCTAACCTTCCTGATACTTAATTCGTGATACCACTGGTTTTTGACAGTTTGATGCAATCTGCTGAGTAGTGACTGATGCTTGTTGAGATTCTTTAGGCTGACTTTGAGCCAAGGACCGTCCGTCGCAAACATTATTTGGGGCCGAGATCTCACAATTTTAAAAATTGCTTCCAAAGAATACTTTCGGCTTTTTCCACGACAGCTCATTTAGTTGCTTCAAAACAGGTTAACTTATCCTTCTTAGATAGAGCTTTCTTCAGCAAAAAGAGGACTGCCGCAAGGTTTATCGACTAGTTTTCAGAGATGTAATAGGGGTTTCCTCCTTTCAAGTGTAGTTTTTATAATTTTTTTCACAAAATAAAATGAGAGCTCTGTTGAAATCTTGCAATACTTTTTCAATAATAGATCTTGGCCAAAAAAAATAAAAAAAAACCTGTTGACAAAAAAAATATATAGGTAGATAGTAAATTGATCATGGTGGCTGTGACAACCACACAGCGCAGAGAGGGCCCATGATTTCCAGGGGTCCCCCGGAACTTTTCAGAAAACGAAGTTGATGCACCCCGCAAATGGTTACAAATTTGGAGGGACCTTGTAATGAACAAATAATGATTTGAGGCTTCCGAGAGATTTATTGCAACAACTTATCAAAGATTATTTGCAAGAGCACATCTTCAAAAATAACTCTTGCAGAAAAAAGATTATCTTAGGCAAATTAAAAGTAAAGAACTTCATATTGTTTGAAATCCTCTGCAAGCTCCTTTGATAGAACTTGTTTTAATTAGACATCATCTTTCCACTTCAGATATGTAATTTCCGGTGAACCTTTGGAATGGTTTTTGACGGCCTTTGCTTCAATTTCCAGATAGATGAATAGTGTTGACCGCTTTTGCTTCAACTTTCCAGAGTAAGTAGTAAAAGAGCTCTGCTTAGCTAAGCTTCTTATACCTTGAACTGATATTTTAGTAAGATCCGACAGGGTATATCTTCCTTGAAAAAGTTCACTACGAGAGTCGAAGCGGTGTCTAGAAAAGAGACTCCCTCTCTTCTTTTGACACAGGAACAAACAAGATGAAAGTCCTTTGAAAATGCGTATTTTGCAAACAATTTTGTCCATTATTCTTCTTCATTTTGATTGGTTTAAATTAATAAAACAGCGAATTAAAAAGATTCTTGCTTTGCGTTTTCCATAAATTACAAATAATAAGTGAAAGGAGAGATAAGAAAATAAACAAAATTTCCAAACTAGAAACGCAAAGTAGGAATACAAATACAAAGATACAAATCAACTAAAAGCAGAAAGAAAAAAGTCAACCATTGCAAGTACATAAGGAATTAAAGAGTCAGGGAAAAAATGAATCAACATTTCGATCGTTAAATCAATCGTTTCGTTTGGAGGTTGAGACATTACGATGGCAAAGTAAGGTAGATGTCCCAATTACCGCCACCCTATTCATTTATTCTTTAAGATAAGCCTACTTTAGGGATAAGTATGGGATAAGTGTTTTTCATAGGTTGGCTGAACTGGTGAAAAAAGTTTGAAGTTGATATTTAGCAGCGTTGTGCCCTTAAAAAATCACAGAAGTGGACAGCTGCCGAGAACCACCTGTTTGTGCCGATTTCTTTCAGTAGTTACTTATTAAAAATCTGTTCTCTTTGTTTTCTGCTTTTTAAATTAATATAATTTCATTATTTCCTGACAATAAACATGATGATTTGAATGAAAAGAGTGAAAATATGTATGGCGATAATTAGGACAACTTATATGACAATAATTGGGAAGAAGCCTCTTATGGCATGGTGGTAATTGGGACAAGGGCCGTTTTTTTTAGTTTTATTAATAATTTCTTTTCCTGATTGATTACTCCAATTTCTTATTTTTTAATAAAACTGGGATGTATTTGAAGGGTCCTAGTGCAAACAGATCCTAGATTAATATAGCTTGTCCCAGAAAAGATTGGATTTGACACTTCTATGGTTTTCATGAAAACATCAGCTTCTTACGGCTCCTAACCATTACGGCTCCTAACCAATCAGGTTGCTCCATCTGAGGATGGAAGCTATGTTTTCATTCAAAGCTACAGTTTTCAAGTCCATTCATTCTTGAGACAACCCAAATTGACATTTTTACAGGTATTTTACAGAAATTTTTTCTTAGGGGTGGCGGTAATTGGGACATCTACCGTAATATTGCAACTACCACCTACGAATTTATAAACTTCCATGCAATGCAATTAATCTCCTGTGAATTTATCAAATGTTAACATACATTATCATTTCTGTGACTGATAACGATTATTATTATTAATGATAATACACTGAAATTATTGTCCACTCTTTAGTTTTGGTTCTAAAACTTTGCATTTGCTTTCTATTGACTATTGAGTAACAACAGCACCTTAAACTCGGGGGGGGGGGGGGGGGGGGGGAGCTCTGTTTTCTGGCAAAATGCAAAGGGCTGTGCTTTTTACAAAATTTTCAGTGAGAGCCCGGGGTAGCAGAATATGCAGAAACTAGCATAGAATGAGAAGGTTTTATTTGAGGATATATTCGGGACGTACCAAAAAAAAGGGAAGAAAAAGGAATCACTTTTTGAATTTCCAAGGAGAAATTTTGATATAGTTTTGAGGGGACAGTTGCCAGCAATTGAGGAGTTCTTCGATAAAAAGGCGGATATAACAGAGGGTATGCTCTTAGTGAAAAATTCTAATTTCAAAGTGTTACTGAGTGAGACTCAGATGAGAAAAACTGGGTTTTTTAAATTACCTAATAATCAGAATAACTAGTCTAATTGTCAGATGATTGAGAGAACCTAATCAAACACTTCATGATCACACGATAACCTTTTGAAATCAGGTTTTGTGAACACAAGCACACCCTTTGATTTATTCACTCTTTTACTGAAGAACTCCCATTGGGACTCCAGCAAACTTTTGCTACAGGGGATTTAAGAGTTGATTCTTGCATAAAAACCTGTAAAAATGACGATGAGTAAACTAAAAAAACACACAATTTACACTTAGAATCGGCATAATGGCGGAGAGACACAAGTATCAAGGGAGATTCGTGAGACATTTCTCTATGTTTTCGAGGAGAAAGTGAGGAATCTCCCGTGATACCTGCATTGAACCGAGAGTAAAATTTTGTTGTTACAGCTGTTTTCTGAGTTTATGTCTAAATTTTAGACTTTTTTAGTGATTAACGTGATTTTCGCTGGTTTTCACATCAGATTAAACTAGTCATTTGATTAAAGTAAAAGATAATAGGAGTTCCATTGCAACTACTTTTTTACAGGAAGACACATCCTGAAACTCCGTTGAAGGTAAGTGCTCTTACTTGTTAGAGATTCAACTGATTTTATTCAAATTGAAACAATTGCTTTGAAAAGAGTAGATCAGAAGAGAACTGAAGAAACAATGAAAGAACAAAAAGAGAAGAGGCTATTGAGCAAAGTCAATATTTAAGCAACTTACCAGATCGATGACTCGGGATGTTCATGGGATCTTCAGCCATTTGACTCATTGCGTTTGCATCAGAGGGATTGAGACGACGTCGAATGAAGATTCTAATTTTTTTTATTTCTTCTTGATCATAGGATGTGTAGGCTTCTGGTCCTCGAAATGTGGATCGATCAACAGCGCCACTACCTCCAAAACTGAGGAACAAAAGAAAAAATCAGATTTGATGATGAACATGGAACACAGCTTGGGGTGATTTAGTAGCTTTTAAAGTCTTTGCTCAATATATACGCCATAGAATACATACTACTATCAGAGCAGAAACCATTTATCTATATTATTAAGTTAAGGAGTGTATTTTTTTTTTATTTTTTTGGTTTTAATAGAGGGGTTTTTTTTAAACGTTTGAGAAATTTTTTACTTTCGGTATGTTCCAATTCGCCATGTTGGAAAGTGAACATTTCCGGTAATTGGCTAGGTTGTGATTGATTGAATGTCACTCCTGCTTGAAGGTATAACCTCGAAAAGCACATCCGCCATCTTGAGAAGCAAGAGGGCACAGTTGCCAATAGGGCTGTTGAGTGAGTCGGGGATTCGTGATTTTTCTGTGTGATCTTATAGTCCTAAACGCGGGAAGAACGAAGATGTCTTCAGTTTTTTTCTACGTTGCGCCGTTCCTGAGAAAATTGGAGTTGAAAATTGGATCCTCAAAAAACGGCTTTTTGGCGGGAAACCGTCTGCGCGGTGCATTGTGGGTGCCTTTTGACGTCAATGCTCCGGTTCTCAGTTGAGGGGCTCAGCGCGTCTTGCTTTCAGCACAGCGAGACCGCATGCGACCCATTGATCATGCGGCAATTGAGGGGAGGCCGCCAGTGGCCCCGATCAAGCCGTCTTCTCACGCCATTTTCTCGAAAACCATAAGTCTCAGCAAAGAACCGACTTATTTGATCGAAAGAACATGAAATTATCCATTGGGATGGTTTGGTGGTTTTTTTTTCAGACTTACCTACGAGACGGGTAAAGAGAAAATCACATGAAAATTAAGATTATAGAACGAAACTTCCGATAATCCTCCTCTGTAAATCTCTGTCCCCCAGTTGACATAGCAGAGCTAAAAAATCGAATGAAACATAAGCATTGGAAATTTTACGCTCTATAAATTTGTCCTTTCATGTTTTTCTCTCAAAATTGACGGTAAACAAGGAAAATTGAAAAATTCTGCGTAAATGTCGGATTCTCAGCGATATTCCGGGAATCGAAATTTTTGAGATTGGCTCGTTATCTGACTCATGGAAGAACAAAAAATAATATAAGTGCAACCAATCGAATGGAAATTTTCTAATCTTCCTCTTTGATAACCAGAATTTTTCTTGTAAGACGCATCGGTACCAAAATATTGGTGAAAAACTGCGTCGAGTTCTGGGTTGAAATGACACTCTCACCATCAAGATCGTCCAAGTTGCTGCTGTTTTTTGCATTTTCCACGGTTTCGGTGTGTCTTACATGAAAAATGATAGAAACCAAAGAGAAAGATTAGAAAATTTCCATTCGATTGGTTAGACTTATATTATTTTTGGTTATTCCATGAGTCAGATAACGAGCCGATCTCAAAAATTTCAATTTCCGGAATATCGCTGAAAATCCGACATTTTCGCAGAACTTTTCAATTTCCCTTGTTTACCGTCCATTTTGAGAGAAAAACACGAAAGAACAAACTTATAGAGCGTAAAATTTCAGATATATGTGTTTCATTTGATTTTTTGAGCGTCGCTTTGTCAATTGGGTAGACTGTGATTTACAGAAAAGGACTGTCGGAAGTTTCGTTCTCTAACCTTAAATTGTTACCTGATTTTCGGTCCATCCGTCTCTTAGGTAAGTCTGAGAAAAAAAACCACCAATCCATGTCAAATGATAATTTAGTGCTCTTTCGATTAATTAGATTGGTTTGTTACTGAGACTTACGGTTTTCGAGAAAATGGCGTGAAAAGGCGGCTTGATCGGAGCCAGCGGCGGCTGCCGTAGGATTCAATAGGCCTGCCACGCTGCCGTCCGGCCGATAGAATAGGGATGGGTACCTCCGCTGAGCAAACCGAAGAAATGACGTAGCTATGACTCGCTAACCGATGTTTCCCGCCACGGGCCGTTTTAAATCTTATCAATTTTTCGGAACTTTGAACCCATTTTTTTCGGTGTTCCCGCGTCCAAATGAAAAAAAGAAAAAATATGGGGTCCTTAATTTTTCCTCTTCTTTCATAATTTGAATTAAAAAAATTCGACTCAACAGCCCTATTGGTGCTGGTAAATTTCATATCTTGTTTCCATTAGCTCTTATGGGAGTTTCCTTGCTGTTCATATACTCTGTTTGGTGTAAGAAGTCCGATGGGAAGTCAGGTAAAAACGCACTATATTGCAATGGTTCCGAGGTCGTTGATTCTTCGCCGCTTCGCTCGTTCAGGAGACCAGCCTTTGAGACCCTTTTTATTGAAACAGAGAATATCATGAACTGACTGATTATGGAGCCCTTTGAACCCCCACTCGAAAATAAAACTTTAGCGACATTCGCAAATTTTGAATAACTGACTCGAAATTTAAATTCTGCTCGACATGAACGGAGAAATGATACCTGACGGCAGTTCAAGGAGTAATTTTTCAAAGATTAAAGTTTTCTGGAATCACTCACTCAGGAATGCCAAACTCTTTGAAAAATTACATACTGAACCGCCATTAGGTATCAATTTTCTATTCACGACAAGCAGAATTTAACTTTAAAGTCAACTATTTAAAATTTGCGAATGGCGCAAAAGTTTCATTTTCGAGTGGGCGTTCAAAGGACTATATTTAATTGGTCAGTTCAAGGTATTGTCTGTTTCAATAAAAGGGTCTAAAAGGCCGGTCTCCTGAACGGGCGCTGCGGCGAAGAATCGACGGCCGAGAAACCGCTGCGTTGCAATATAGTGCGTTTTTACCTGACTTCCCATCAGACTTTTTATCTCGAACAGAGTATAGTATTCTGCAAGCGCAATACTTGATAAAACCGGAAATTTTTTAAATTAGCTTTTTGAGTTAAAACAACTGGCAACATGTCTTAGAAAAAATGTCTTCCCCCAAAACTTGATCACAGTGGACCTTGTACATTCCTTCCACATGGAGGGTGAAATTTGATCTTGCAAAGATAATATTTAATTGTATGGAATTTGTTCGTTTTCTGAGCTCAAAAAATCTCTAACTAAATAATTGACAATGCAATGTTTTCTTTCTAGTTTGCTGATGTTACATGATAAACCTGAGTCAGCCATTGATCTACTCACGTATTCCTTTTATCTCCAAGTAAGTTAGCGGGAACCACCATATTTTCCATGTACTTCAGACCAGATGAATAATCACCATCTTGCATCATTTTTGGACTCTTACTCCTGAAATTCCCAAGATTAATAACAGCAAATGAGTCAGTTGTGGTTGATTCATCGAATCATCGCCTATCAGCATCAAATTAGATACCGGCAAAGATCAGCATAAAGGGACTAGAGCCCACTTTGACAACTTTACAGGAGGCGGTTATAACTGTATTGCTTCCTCATTTAATTCCAATGTAACTGAATTTATTTCATTTATTTTTGTAAACAACCTCTAAATATTTTAGAATTAAGCATGATAAGCATAAAAAAATTCAAAAAGTAAGCTAGGTAAGTTTTCCCCAAATTCGGTTGTGCCCCTGCAAGCTGAACTATTAGAACTTAAAGAAATTATGACTGAAAATGACCACAGCGTAGGTAAGTTGCAGTAGCATAACGAAATCATTGGGTGACTGAAAGACTTGCGGTACAAAAGAAAGAATGCTGCTAGCTATCAGTAGAAATGCAAATGCGTTTTATATTGTTACTGTAAACCTACAAAGCCAGATAAGAAGTTAATGAATTGGTCATTAATTCTGCACACTTGGCAGAGGAATACTTAGTTGCAAAGCTTTTTTTTTTTTTTTTTTGGCCCAAATAAAGATATTATATCTACCCTCTCCAATGGTCAAGAAGGTTAATAGGTCTATTACGTACTTTTGCTACATCAATATAGCTCATTGTTTCCAACGAAAAATTTGGCGAAAATAACGATGCACACATTAAAAACCTTCAAAATCCACTCATTGACTCAAAAAATACCTTCCATTTCAAACAACCCGCACTACACTAGACACTATATCACCGACTTATAACTACATAGATGGAACCATCTCGTTTATGTAAACATGAACAGAACTTACAAAAATTAGAATGACACGTTTAGATGCGTACATTTCTTATATTATTTTATAATCTTTGATAAACCGAAAAGTCTAGACAGCAAATGCAGCCAACAGTTCATGTATTTAGAAGGCAATTCCATCATTTTGTAGTTACGATGTTGTTTACTTATGCACGGTGGTTCCGTTTATGTAGTAGTATACCGGTTCAAATAGAGTCTAGTGTAGTGCGGGTTGTTTGAAATTGAAGTGATATCCTGGGTTAATGGGCGCATCGTTATTTTTGCCGAATTTTACAAAAGAATCAAGGTTCTATATTCTTGTAGCAAAAGTATGCAACAGACCCATTGTGAGATTCCTTAACTTCTATATGGAATATAGAAATGACTCTACTCACTAAAACTCATGCTGCTGGGGCATCCAAGCACCCAGCAATACCCTCAGTTAGCTGGAACCAAAGATTACTTATACATACAGATATGGCATTAGCCCGAATTTTGTTAAGTTGAATCCGGCCGTGATACAACCGGGCATACAGAGGGGATCATAAAGATTACATTTTCCATGTTTGTCTGTTACAAAACTGTTCCGTATTCCACCGTTCACGTTCCGTGTTTGTTCGAGTTCCGCAAACAAATACAGGAAAAGTGGGAAACGTAATCTTTTCGAACCAGAATTCTGTGATCTTTATGATCCCCTCTGTATGCCCGGTTGTATCACGGCCGGCGTTGTATCCATTTTTCACTTGACATGGGCGAGATGGCTAATGCCATATCTGTATGTATAAGTAATCTTTGGCTGGAACCACCGTTAGGCATTACCTCAAGTAGCTGGGGGTACTGCATACGATGAGGCGTCCATCTTCACCTCACCTAACGGTGACTGTTCCCTTATTGTTGTCCGAACTCTTGTCTCTAGAGGTTTTGCAGTTTGTATGTCTCTCTTATGGTGTCCTTAGCTTTCAATCCGAGAACTTGGATAACCAAAGTCTTGACGTTGTGCCAAAAATTTTTACTCTTTAACACTATCAACTATATTTTCTGGCATTACTTAAGCTTTGTTTGGTCTTCCTTTTGGGCTCACTTCTATTAACTGCCCACAGTTGCACAGCAGTGGCGTAGCGTGTAATTTGGCAACATTGTAACGTGTCTATTTAAACCCATTAAAAAGATCGAACTGTAGGGTGTTCGTTGAACACCTTCGCATTCGACCTTTCACATGGGTTTAAATGGACACTATGCAACGTTGCCAAATTGCACGCTTCGCCACTGTTGCACAGCTTATATTAAGATTAACAGTCAATTGCACTAAACTTCCACAAAATTGATCATATATCCAAAAAACGAGTGTGCTTTTTTCTTTTACCCTAGTTTTAGGAAGAGTACTGAAAAGAAAGAGGACTATACCTGGGTGGTTTTGCTAAACCAGGCATGTATGATTTTCTTGAGTGTTTTGGGCTAGGACTTCGTCTGGCTGGAGGTGGTGAGTACGGACGCATTCGTTCACGTGGTGGCTGTTTAGAAACAGGTGATCTTGAACGTCTGCGTGGCGATGGGGGGCGCTCCCTTCGCTGAGGTTCCATGAAATCTCGGCGACCATAGTCTGACCCATTCCTTTCCATTTTCCTATTTGGAGGAGATCTCATTGAACGATTTCTTGGTGGTTCAAGTCCGAATGAAGGTGGAGGAGGGGGTCCTCTAGAAGAAGGTCCCCGAGATGTTGGGGGCGGAGGCCCTCTACGGCTTAGACGTTCTGGAGGTGGTCCTCGTGGCATACTTCCAATCAGCACTGAAAGAATAAGACATATTTTGTAGGATAAGTAATTGAGGAAAAGACGACATGCAAAAATAAAACGATTGATGAAATCTAGCAGACGCATTGGAAATATCAGGCTTATTTACTGCTTGTACGGACTTTGATACGCACATCCGGCAACAAACCTACGGTGCAGAAGCCCGATGAGCATCTGTCATCAATTGTTAAACGAGCCCTGACTGCACCATCTACAAAAATCCTATCATAACACAAGGACTCAGAGAGGCTAAAAGTCAGAATACAAAACGTCCCTTAGTCTGGTTGACAACGATATCAGCAAATATGTTAACTCCTATCCAGATGGAGTTAAATCCGCTGGACAAATGGTAGCATATCCTATTATTGAATCCCTACTATCTGCACTCCGTCCGCATTCAGAAGCTTGTTTTCTTGTTAGAGTGTTATTGATAACATGACAGAGTAAGTCCTTAAGTGAGGTTAGCGAAATTTGCAAAATGGCCTACGGCATACCCGGAGGATCAGGTAAACTTTGCTAGCCTTTCATAGATATTCTGAACATAGGGAGATTTCAGAATGAACCAGGTTCAAACTACGCTCCAGATTTACAATTACTATGAAAGTACGAACAATATTGATATAGAGTTCTTTCGGCAAAGTACCGAAGCTGGAGAATTCTTGCAGTGGATGCAATTTATCTATTCAACTATTTGTAAGAATAAAAGATCATACCTGAAGAAGGATTCTTATAGACACCTAGTACGGCTACAGTAACTTCCAAGGTTCACGTTACACAAATAAAACCGAATAATAATTCAAGTTTATAGGAGTCAAACGAATGAGACATCTAAAATTTGTTTTAGTGCTGAGAAATCTTATAACATTCTTGATTCTGGCCCTCAGCTCTGAGATTACCAAAGAGCCATGTTTTTTTTTACTTTCAGCACCTTTTAGTAATCTTTGACAAGAGCACAAAGATCAGTCAACTACTGCCATCTGACGGCGAACAGCCGAGTGAGTGCATTACTGTATGAAGGCGGTAATTTTCAAATGTACGCACATCTTTCCGGTTTGGATTATTTTTCGTCATTCCAAAATAGGATATAAATAAAAACCGACCGATTTCCTCTTAACGTTCTTGTGAAAAGATTCCCGTTTCCCGTACTCAGTTGTTTCATCCCAACCACAATGGAGCTGTTGCAAACTTTTGCTACAGGCTTATTAACAGTTGATAATGGGCAATACCCTGTAAAAATAACGATTAGCGCACTAAAAAATCACGACATCCACTCTTAAACTCACAAAATGCTTTTAAACGCGAGACCTTAATGGCGGCCGAGGCCGCGGTTTTCTTATGGCAATTGTATGCTTCTTCTTCTTCTTGTGTGGTGTTGCGAGAACGTGTGGATGGCGCTGATAGAAGATAGGGAACCCCAATGAAAACCGCGGCCCCGGCCGCCATTACGGTCTCGCGTTTAAAAGAATTTTGTGAGTTTAGGAGTGGATTTCGTGATTTTTTAGTGCGCTAATCGTTATTTTTACAGGGTATTACCCCATTATCAACCTTTAATAAGCCTGTAGCAAAAGTTTGCAACAGCTCCATCCCAACTACATAAATAAATGTAGACTGCTGACTGGGACACGCAACACTGATCTCATATCACGCGGAGGAAAAGTGCGGAGTGAAAAGGCAGGGAGGTAAACAAACAGGGTGTTTTTTTATCTCTCCCCCCTCCCTGGTTTTTTTCTTGCTAATTGAGATAAAGAGTTGCGGTTTAAACCGCATTCTTCATCATTTTGAACGAATTTTATTTTTCTGGGGTCACCCCCTGCCCCCCCCCATCCCCAGCCCACCTAAGGAGGCTCCTAGGGGGCTATCTCAAAAATAGCAACCCCTATCTTGTGATGCATCGTTTGAAAGGTCGTAAAATTCCAAGACTTTTGCGCAAACCGGAAGTTGATATCGTTTTTCGCTTTCGATACGTCAAATTTCAAAATTCGATTTGGACCTATTTTCAAAAAATCATTACTTCGCTCTGGAAAGTCGGAATTAAAAAAAAAAAAAATATGGGTCCAAAATACTTTTAAAAGCAAGTACTTTTCAGATAACGAAATGGTTTTGACATAAAATTAGTCTGAAATTGTTTGCAGGGCCCCCAACTTTTTTTTAAAAATTTTGCCCCTAAAAGGAGCCATCTCCAAAATTCCCTTACGCCACCCTTACTGAATGATACGTTGGTCAAAAATATCAAAAAAACTTAGCATTTTGGCGCAATCTGGTTATCGATATCGTTTTTCGTATTCGAGATATCGAATTTTGAAGATAAGCGAAAATTGAACATTTAATATTCTATATCTCGAATACGAAAAACTACATCGATATCCAGATTGCGCCAAAATGCTTCGTTTTTTTATATTATTTCGATCGACGTTTAATTCAATAAGAATCGCGCAAGGGACTTTTTGAGATAGCCCCTTTTAGGGGCAAAATTTTTTTAAAAAAAAAGTGGCTCTAAAATCAATTTTGGACTAATTTTATGTCAAAACCGTTTCGTTATCTGAAAAGTACTTGCTTTTTAAAGTATTTTGGACTCACACTTTTTTTTTTTTTTTTTCAATTCCAACTTTCCAGAGCGGAGTAATGATTTTATGAAAATGGGTCCAAATCGAACTTTGAAATTCACCATGGTTTTGATATCAGATTTAACTAGTCATTAGATTAAAGCGAAAGTTTGCAAGAGGCCCATTTTTTGCGTTTATTGCTTTTAAATGATTAGCTGCACCTTTTACATTCAATAACACGCTTTTGCCTGTATTAAAAAGAAATGATCCAATAAGATCCGCTGAATGCAGGAGTCGCGCGCTGCGGTACTGTCGCGGCCGTGGCGGGTGCAATGCTTCGCCTTCCATTGAGTACGGCCACGCCGCACGCCATCTGACGCTCGCGCTCGGAAAAGGCTGAATCTGGCTATACGCGAGCACATATAGGTATAGCAAAACCAACTTTTTATGACACTGTGAAACCGCAGCTCACCATTTTCAGCTGAAATTGATGAATTGAACTCTCCTCAAAAACTCCAATTTTTGAACTCACGACTTTTTTGTACATCGCGAGACCTAAATATTGACCAATTTTGATTATTTTTATTATTATTATTTTTTTTTTTTTTTTTTTTTTTTTTTTTTTTTTTTTTTTTCATCAGCAGAGGCAACTTTTTTATACTGTTGCGATAACTATTTTAAAAAAATCGCAGAAATCGACCACCCCTGGCCCAAAACCCCCTAAATCCTATAGAAATTCTCCCGCTTTTAACATTCTCCACATAGGCAGGGTCCAAACTTTGGGGGGCAGCCGGTATTTAAGCACCATAGGGGGTTTTCAGCTATTTAAGGAAACCCACAATTGAGGCCACTTCCGGAAACGAGGCTCATAAAACAACTGGTGAACTCTTTCTAAAAAATCAGCATTGTGATTGATTAGATACCTCCGACAGAAGAATGCACCTTATCTATTATGGTCCCCTTTTCGCATTTTATGAAAATTTATCTTCAAAACTTCGTTCGAAATAATAGGAATATCCCCTTTCCCGGCGTTATATTGTTTACAAGGGCCCTTGAGATCAATAGGGGCCCTATTTCAGCGTTATAATAGTTTAGTTGTCTTGAGTTTCCTTAATTTATTCGTAAATCGATCTATAAGGGCGCTGAGGAGGGGCATTTCATCAGCTCAAAAGACGGCTGGACACTGGACAAGTCCAACAGGCACAGACCGAGCGAATAAAGAGAGGAGGGCGCTCTGGAGACGGACGTAGAATATAAGCATTGTTGCCAGATTCTGCGACTTTTTCTATGTGTACCAGTGGCGTAGCGTGCAATTTGACAACGTTGCATTGTACCCATTTAAACCGATGTTAAAGGTCGAATGCGAAGGTGTTCACCGAACTCCCGATAGTTCGATCTTTTTAATGGGTTTAAATGGACGAACTGCAACGTTGCCTGATTTCAAAATCTGGCAACACTGCGTAGAAGAGAGGAGGAGGATGGAGAAAAATCCCGAGCATCGTATTTATTCCGGCGCTGCCTAGGTGCTGAAGAACGGCTTTATATGAAAACAAATGTCTATGGTACCGTCGCGTCGCGGCCGTACTATGGTCCAAGATAGAAAAAAAAGTGGCCAAAATAAATGGTGAAAAAAAGTAATTAGAAATCATCGTTCCCAGTGGCTTCATTTTAGATCTTGGACGGGAGGGGGGGGGGAGAATAAAATCTGATTTTTAATTTTTTTGTTGTTTTTTTTTTTGCTTCTCATGCATTTGGTCCCTGCAACTCTGAACTTCGAAGTGTTTGATGACTCTAAAACCTAAAAGCCGCATTCACTTATTATCTCTGCAAATTTTGGGGGGGGGAATACATTTTGTTCACAACAATTCAAGAAATTTAAAGCTTTTTTGACTCATACTCACGAAATTTGACAATCCTTTTTTTTTTTATTATTATTATTATTTTTTTTTTTTTTTGCTTCTCGAATTTTCTGTGTGAGCCAAAATTTCGGGACGTGCTAAATTGCGTCCTCCCCCTCCCCCAAATGACACCACTGATCGTTTCGACCTTTTAAACTTAATTTAAAACTTTCCAGTGACATTTCTAGGATTAAATTACTTGTTAAGAGTTTTCTCTGTGATTAAAATTGAGTTTTAACCCGCATGTATGCCCGCGCACTGGGTCTTTTCGACCCACTGATCGTGTCACTTTCGGACCAAATTTTAACCAAAAACCAACCAAATGTTGTTTTTCGGACCAATTTTTTTTTATTTTATTTTTTTTCAATGGGGCAGTTGCAAGGGTCTGAAATGTTGTGTTTTTTATGAAGAAAATGAAAGTACTTGCTGAGCTGAGAACGTAGATGCCTTTGGTTTCTAATTAAGTCCCATTGTTCCGGAGATAAGATTTTGGCCCAAAATACATTGTTGTAAATGGGAATCCCGCGTAGTGACGTTACTACACATACGAATTTTTGCAACTTTGCACGTGTATATCTCCAAAACCAAGACACTTAGGAAAAAACCAAAGGCACCATTGTTCTCAGCTTATCGAGTACTATCATTTTCTATATAAAAAACACAACATTTCAGACCCTTGCAACTGCCCCATTTGGGCCAATGTCATTCAAAAACCAATTTCGGTAGTTTGTAGCACGTATAATTTAGCTGGACCTAAAATGTCTAGTTTTTTTCATTTTTTCATTTTTTTCGTTCTCAAATTATGTGTGTGTATTTTTTTTAGAAAAATACCTGAAAATTTCAAAGAGTTCAGGGCATATAAGGGTTAAAAGTTTTTATAAATGATAAATTGATAATAAATTTACTTTCTGATTATTTGGCCCCTTCTTGACGATCTCAGAACCACAGTGCGTTTCTGTATGTACTGTAATACTGTGTAGTCCTAGTCGGCTGGAAAGAGCGGAAGGGTAGCGCCGGCCGCCAAACAGTGGTTTGAGATCGCCGAAAAGAGGCCAAAAATCAGACGGTAAATTTCTCATCAATTAATCATATACAAACTTTAAAGACCAACTTTAATTACAAAAAACACTTTTAACGAGTAATATCAAGCTAGGAATGTCACTGAAAACTTTTAAATTAAGCTTAAGAGGTGGAAAACTATTATTTTTAATGACTTTTTCACTAATTTTTGGCCACTTTTTTTCCATTTTGGATCATAGTGCGCCGTACTATGGTGCCGAATGCACATTTAACTACCATAAAGTCGAAAAATGAAGTAAAGAGAAAGTGAAATCTGACAATGTTAGTCGATACTAGATAGTTTGGAGATAAGCTCTGTAAAATTTGAGCCACATTGGACATCAACTCATGGAATTATGGGCCTCTAAAGGTATGCACACACGGGACTCCGAATCTTGGCCTGTGAACCAGAGCTGCCGATTTGCGTAGATTTACTGACATTTTTAAATTCACCGATGATTCCACCGGTTGAGAAAAGATTACAAAGTTCAATTCAGTGGATGACTGTAATGCACGGAAATACTCTGATCTGTAATATTTTCTCAATCGGTGGAAACGCCGTTAATTAATTAAAATATACCGGCTGAGAAAAGAATAAAAACGCTAATATTTTCGTGCATTACAGCCATACAATGAACTCAACTCTGTAATCTTTTCTCAACCGGTGGAATCTTCGGTGACTTTCAAAATGCCATTAAATCTACGCAAATCGGCAGCTCTGCTGTGAACGCTCGCAATACAGGGATGTACTCAATTTCCTTGTAACTTTTTTATTTTTTGATCAAATCAATTTCTGTGACCAGGGGGGTGATCAGTGATCACGGAGGATCGGGTCGTTTTGATATCGTTATCGTTTACATATAACCTTATGGGTGGTTCAACTGATCGACTCGTTTTGAGCCCCTCGTACGATTGAAACGGACGAAAGGAAGCGATGAGTCGGGAGCTGTCGTAATCTAAATCGTTTGAAGTAGGAAGAGGTGAGGAGGGGGTCACCTGCGCGATCGAGTTGCGCAGAAACACGCCCATTTGATTTAATGCAAACGATAACGATACCCAAAACGATCCGATCCTCCGTGATCACCCCCAGGTCATTAATCTTGAAGCTAAGGCAAACATTTTACTTTTCATTATTTTACTTTAGGCCTAATTATAGTGTTTTCAGCTTGTGCTCAAAAACAGCGTTAATTTTAACGTGAAATTTCCTAAAAAGTCAAAACTAATAGACTGCCAAAGTTTTTGTATGCATTTGTACGCTAAAATGACTCCACAATACTGTTTTCCACATCTATATCTATATCGATTCACCAAATATCTCATCCAATCTCGTCCCCGTCTGAAAGTTATGATTTTTTAAAGTATGCGCGTTCTGAGCTTATAGATTTGATGGTGCCAAATGCCCGCTTAACCACCACTAAGTCTAGTTTGACCTAAAAATTGGTGGAAGGTGTTGTTCCAGAGGTTCTTATTTGGGCCGCTGATCACGAATTTGAAGTCCGTTTTTCCAAACTGTCCAATCCAAGATAGCGGCTGTATCGTAAGCAACGAATTTTGACCTCATCAAAACGGGTGGAAGGTGTTGTTTGTCCAGCCACCATCTTGGAATTGAAAATTTTGAAAAACAGACTTCAAATTCGTGATCAGCGGCCCGAAGAACCCATCAAATAACGCATCCCACCTGTTTCTTGGTCGACATTCGTTCCCTGGTAAAAATGACGACTTTACGACTATTCCAAAAACGACTCTAAACATAGTTGCCGACTATAATCTATAGTTGGCCAACTATGTTTATAGTCGATTTTGGAACGGTTATAGTCGTCATTTTTACCAGGGTTGTTTACTATATAGACGCCATCTTGGATTGGGAAATTTTTAAAACGGACTTCAAATTCGTGATCAGCGACCTAGAAAACCCTGAAATCAACATCTTCCACCAGTTTTTAGGACAAACTAGACTTTATGGTAGTTAAATGTGCATTCGGCACCATAGTGCGCCGCCGCGTCGATAGTTCGATAGGACGCGCGCGGCGCGAGTATAGTGCGACGATAGGACGGTGGAGAATGATGAAATAATTGTTCCGAACAACGGAAGGAAAGCTCTGGTGTAGAGGAATTGTTTGATGGCCGGCGACCTTCGCTGACCCCGAGCAACCTAGCGGACAACAACTTTGTGCACCCGTCGCATCGCCTACACGGTTGCCACAAAGTGCAGAATAAAACATTACATGTTTACCCAGATTCAAATGAACGCATGTTTAGTTAAAGATTCATTTGGTTCAATCCGGCAACGACTAATTCGCCGGCCCGTCTACACAGTCTCTCTAGCCGTGCCGTGGTCCCGGTTAGCCCAAGCCCCGGCCAAAGAAGGCTCTCACTTTCACTTGTGCCCTGAAATGAGGGTTGCCAGCAGTGCATAATTATGATCACACCTTTACCTCTCATAGAGCCGATAAATTTGCAGTAATTTGATTTGACAGGGTTTAATTTTAGCGCGTATCAACAGCCCGGCTTTGCGTTGTGGTAAGGATACGGGACTGCTCCCGAAAGGGCACGCGGTACTTTGTTTTGATGTTTTAATATAGGGTTATGAATTCGGAACCCTTCAAAACTATAAAAGATTTGATGATGAGTCGATTAGGTTTTCAAAATGAAAATAAATCTGTTCGTTTAAATGAAACCTTAAAAATTGATAGCATAAACGCTCGATGTCGCTCAAGGACGCATAACCCCGGAGTTGAAGGGGCAACATACGCGTATCGATCTTGATAGCTGGTCCATAGGACCACAGTAGGTGCCAGAATTGAGCAAATAGGAGTGTAATCGATTACACGATTCCGGGAGATTCGATGATCGTCAAACCTTTGGATGTCAATTAAATGTGGTCGTATCGCAGCTGGGTCATAATTTCAAATTAGGCCAATTGAGCATTCATGCTCCGTGAAAATTTCAAGTCAAAATTTAAACCCAATGAGTAATTTTTTACCTTCAGTACTACTAGAAAAGACTTTTTACAGAAGGGTTCCGCTGAATTTTCGATATTTCTCATGTACCACGGAAACAGTCGGAAACGCATGATGAACTAACGGTAAATAACTTGTCGATTGTCGGTTACGCTGTCGGTTACGTAACCAACTATTTCAAAAGTACTTAATAAAAACAATATTACTTGTTACAATAATCTCTGATGTTGATTTTTAAAGCAAATTACGGTAGTTGAATTGAATTAAAAATTACAGGGCGGAACTTTACTGTATTACCTACCTTTTTCGTATATTCAAGTGCCGCTGACTAGGACCATAGGCAAATCACGAGATCGGATTTGTTGGTGAAAATCGTTTCCAAATAAAATCCATTTGCACAGATGTTGATAATCTCTGTTTAGAACGTTGGAGCGTGGTTGAGAAAATCGTAAGTTACCCAGTTACACTTTTAAATAAACTTTTAAGATGTAAAACAGTAAAATCCGTGCGTAACCGACGGACATTTTCGAACCGGGGGACAACCATTTTTCACAATTTATGGGATGACGAAAAATAATTTCGTAAAAAACGATGGTTTACAGTGTTATACGGAGTTTTTTGAGCATTTCCACTATCTTCAAAATTCATTTCAGTCTCAAAATATGGTCAAAAACTTAGGTTAAATACCAAAAACTCGTAAGGGGGACGCGTAACCGACAGACATTTTGAACCATAAAACAATTGAAATTGGTATTTAAATAACTTTAAAAGCAATTATTACTATTGCTCCTCATAAAACTAAGTTCCTTCGACTTAAAATTCGAAACATCGAACCTATTTGATCTTTTTTAAAAATGTAATCTTGATGGGACACCATTTGGCCCGTTTCGAAATTATGACCCAGCTTTATAATGAACTTTAGGGCCTTTCCAATTTCTGCTACAACTAATATTACATCTGTAAAGACCAGCTCTTATTTCTTTCTGATTGAGCCCAACATGAGCACATTATTAAGTCCAAAATGTTAAGTCTGTCGCAAACTTTTGCTACAGCGCTTAATAAGAGAATTTCATCTAATGTAAAATCGCCTGAAAAGTCCATTGGTGGCATCAGAAAGTCATAAAATGCAATAATAAACTCACAAGAGGCTTTCAATGAAATCCAAGATGGCGGAGAAATATCGAGCAATTTGTATGCATGCAACGCGAACATCCAAGGATGGCCAACTTTGACAACCTCACTGGAGGTAGAGGTTATGTGTTTGTTTACGTTGTGCAAAGAATAAACAAGAGTCGCAATTGAATGGAAGGCCTGCGTGGTCAACGTAGATAAGGGATCCAAACGCGGGCTGGCCTCTGATTGGCTGCAACGGGTGGAGCAAAAATGACTCGGGGTATAGGGAAAATAACACGGGATTTTTGTTCCGGGGCGTTTATCTCGAAACCTAAGCAAAATAGTATCTAAACAATTTATACGAGTCGATTCAGCAGATTTTTCCGAACAATTTGATAGGTCATAAGTGCCACTTTATTGCAAATTCGAAAAGACTGTTTCAGTTTAAAAGTACGCACAATAGTGTGATTACATGCTTGGCGTGTGTTCGAGCAGTGTTTGAGTAACTCACTATTGTGCGTACTTTTAAACTGAAACAGTCTTTTCAAATTTGCAATAAAGTGGCACTTATGACCTATCAAATTGTTCGGAAAAATCTGCTGAATCGACTCGTATAAATTGTTTAGATACTGTTTTGCTTAGGTTTCGAGATAAACGCCCCGGAACGAAAATCCCGTGTTATTTTCCCTATACCCCGAGTCATTTTTGCTCCACCCGTTGCAGCCAATCAGAGGCCAGCCCGCGTTCGGATCCCTTATCTACGTTGACCACGCAGGCCTTCCATTCAATTGCGACTCTTACGTTGTGATTGGTTGTGGTCGATATTGTGAGGTTGGCTATCCTTGGATGTTCGTCGTGCATGCATACAAATTGCTCGATATTTCTCCGCCATCTTGGATTTCATTGAAAGCCTCTTGTGAGTTTATTATTGCATTTTATGACTTTCTGATGCCACCAATGGACTTTTCAGGCGGTTTCACATTGGTTTAAACACTCTTAATCGTTGTAGCAAAAGTTTGCAACAGACCCATTGACGAAGTTAAATGAAACAGTTTGAAGAGAAAAGAGAGGTCGATCCCTTATTCCTCTACGGATGTTTCAACGGATATTTCTCGTGGTGGAAAACGTGTTTCCACCAGGGTGATAAGCTGAATGAGCGTAATCAGTTTCATTTTAAGCTAGACGACGATAGTAATGTTTATAAGTATTATTTTTGACTTTTTTGGTTGATGATGGTGATGAGGAGGAGTGCATCGGATAATTTAGTCCTTCGCTTTCCACTACGAGGAAATATTTGCTAACAAATCCGTCGGGGTCAACTCCCCCCCCTCCCCTTCTAGTGATCGTTTTCGTCGATTTTTCGAAGGTTGATTTTACGATCATCAGGCGTCTGGTTTTTATTTACAAGTAACTCGTCATGATAAGTTCGTCAACTATATTACTCATTTGATTATATACATATAATGTTTCATTTCCTTTAATTCCTTTTATTTTTTACCGTGAAATTTTGACTGTTTTAAATTCCAGGGAGGTGAGGGGGGAGGGGTAACAAGCGCCCCACCTTGCCCCCGCTGCGGGCGCCCATGTTTTGCTGGTTTTTACATCAGATTAGAGTAAACTATCCATTTGCTCACTGCAAAAGTTTGCAAGAGCGCTTATTCCTGTTGAAACCACCGAATCAACGCACACGCTTCTCAATCCGCAGCCAGCTCTGTCCAGATCGAAACTCAAACATCAAAAACATACATATAGTGCAAGGCAAATATTTGTTATGACCAGTTTCGAGTCACATAAATCACGATAGACGCGAGAGTTGTATAAACATCGAAAATCCAGTGCAAGACGTCCTGTTCCCGCCCGCGTTTCCCGTTTCCCGTCCAGCCACACTTTACTCACACACACACACACATCCACCCGGATGGAGGATACAGGACCCTGCTGCATGGCAAAGTACGCATGTACATACTATACACGATGCGACGCCACTGGCGGATCCAGGAATCTATCCTTCTCTCTTTTCTCACATTAAAACGCATATGATGGAAAAGGACGGATTAGAAGCAAGCAGTCACGTGATTTCCGCCCCCTCTACTATCCTTTGCTAACACATGCATTCTAATGGAAGAGGAGAGAGAGAAGGACAATAACTTGGATGCGTTAGAGGAATCATATCTTTCTCTCTCTTTTCTCATTAGAACGCGTATGATAGAAAAGGACAGATTAGGAGCAGTCACGTGATTTCCGCCCCCTCTACTGTCCTTTGCTAACACATGCATTCTAATGAAAGAAGAGAGAGAGAAGGACAATATAAACGAGTAAACGTTGGGACGAGGAACGCGCGTGCGGAACTGCGGTGGCGCAGCGTGGCGGAGGATTTTACCTTTTTCATTGGCTGATTAAATCATAGCCATATAATATACGGTGTGTATGTATGTATATTGTACATAATGTGTATAAGTATATACGTACCAGGTCGTGTTGGTGCGATGTGATGGCGATTCCTGTCCAGTGCCCAGTGCCCCTGCGCGCGTCATTCTATCCCATTCCTACAGGAGGAGGCAGGAGACGGGAGACCAGACACAAGAGTCCGAGTTCGAGACCAAGATGCCCGAGTGATGCAACTCCAATCACTGTTGCCAGATTGGGGTGAAAAAGCCGTACGTTTTACACTGATTTAAACGGGGGACGGTCGGCTTTTTACCCTCCATCTGGCAACACTGACTCCAATGGACTGGACGCACCGGGCAATGGGCAGTGGGCAACTGGGCATCGCACTTTAGTCTAAGATCGAAAATAAACAGTAGAAATACCCCATACCTGGTAAAAATGTTCCATGGTAATTGATGCAATTTCCGTTGAAACCATGTATTTTTTCATGGAAAACATACCGATTTCTATGGAAATATGCGTGGTTTCCATGGAGAAATACTCAATTTCCATGGAAAAATACTCGGTTTCCATGGCAATTGAGGAGGTAGCTGGAAAAACGGCCTAAGTAGCAAAATCGCGTTCTGAGAAAACGGCTGTCAAAGTTTTTATTTTAGTGCCAATCTAACATAGATGAAGAATCAGGCTTGAGTTGGATCAAAAAAGTTGATCCATACCCTCAGGTTGAAGTTGGTACAACTGAAATATGCTTTGGCTGTATAGGAAAGAAGAAATTGGATAAATACGAAAGGTCTACTAAGGTCGTTTTTCCATAGAACGACCTGTTGCACAGAGACAAGTCCTCACTAAACGCTAATTATTAACTCCGTTTTTTCAGAGAACGACTTTCTGTATGGAACATATGTACTACATGATAGATGTAAAAAAATAACCAAAAATCTGCAAAAAAAAGGCGAATTTATTAGAAAATAAAGAATATAAAATTATTCGTCCTCGTATTCACTGTCGCTTTCACTGATGCCCGAGTCCTCTTCACCATCTTCAATTTTCCCCATTATGGTCATTATAGTCGCCAGCAGAAGTGGCAACCTCTTCTCATATAAACTCCCATATCTCACTCAATTTTTGACGTACGGTCATGAAATTTTGTGGAGATATTATTGAGCCTATGTTCTCTCAGAAAAGTTGTTCTCCGGAAAAACGGCCTTAGCCGGCTAAGGCCGTTTTTCCAACTAGCTCCTCAATTTATTTCCACGTAAAATTGGTCATGGTACATTTTTACCAGGCACGAACACTTTCTCACATCAAAATTATTCTGAGGGGACCCTCACGCTCCACCCCAGGCCCCTTCATTAAATCATTATACTCTGGGAGAGACAAATAATCGCATTTTCTTCGATTTTGTCAATTCTTGACCGACTTCCCCGGACGCTTGCCCTAAAACTTTTGATCTAAAAATAGATTACCTACTTTTTTTTACCTAATGAAATTTTCCCTATCAATTTTCAGCAAAAACGCATTTTACCTTCAAAACCTATTACCTAAAATCTTTGGGAAAATGCCTCAATTAGTAAAAATTGTAAAAGAGTTAACAAAAATCAAAAGAAACCTTAAAAACCGTGAGAACCGCAAAAAAAAGAAACCGAAACCATGACATAAAATGAGTTGGATAATAACAGAGCAATTAATAATTTTGACATGCGTAAAATTCCGCGCGAAAAATTTTCATTTCCTTACAGGTTAGGTATGAAAATTATTTACAGTTTCTTTCAAAGAGTAAACAAGAGTCGCAATTGAATGGAAGGCCCGCGCGGTCAACGTAGATAAGGTCGGAACGCGGGCTGGCCTCTGATTGGCTGCAACGCGTGGAGCAAAAATGACTCGGGGTATAGGGAAAATAACACGGGATTTTCGTTCCGGGGCGTTTATCTCGAAACCTAAGCAAAATAGCATCTAAACAATTTACACAAGTCGATTCAGCAGATTTTTCCGAACAATTTGATAGGTCATAAGTGCCACTTTATTGCAAATTTGAAAAGAATGTTTTAGTTGAAAAGTACTCACAATAGTGAGTTCCTCAAACACTGCTCAAACACACGCCAAGCATGTAATCACACTATTGTGCGTACTTTTAAACTGAAACAGTCTTTTCGAATTTGCAATAAAGTGGCACTTATGACCTATCAATTTGTTCGGAAAATTCTGCTGAATCGACTAGCATAAATTGTTTAATGATTTTGCACAGGTTTCGAGATAAACGTCCCGGAACGAAATCCCCGTGTTAATTTCCCTATACCCTAAGACATTTTTGCTCCACGCGTTCAGCCAATCAGAGGCCAGCCCGCGTTTCCGATCCCTTATCTGCGTTGACCACGCAGGCCTTCCATTCAATCGCGACTCTTGTTTACTCTTTGGTCTCTTTCTTCTCTATAGCAACAATTTTTTGAGAAGGAGGTGTACATCGTACACGCCGGCTGACAATTTTTGGCAAAGAAACATTTGGATAAAATGTACTTAGATCAAATTGTGTAGGTCATAACTATTTTAGACAAAAAACCTGTAGGTAATCTCAAATACTTTAGAGCAAATGACCCGAGACCGACTTTTCCAACTTCAGGGACGATTTTCTAGGAAATGGTTTGCGAATTGGAAAAAACTTGTAAGGACCAAAAATGCATATTTTTTTTTTTTTTTTTTTTTTTTTAAGAAGTGTAAAATGTAATGAGTCCGAAAGCATAATTTCACGTAATTTGGCCCAAAAAAAATGAGAAAAATCAAGGAAAAACCCCCAAATCCCCTCAAATTTTGCACACAGCATTTCCACGACCGGCCAAAATCGGCAAGAACGCCTAAAATTACATCAGAGTGCCTATTTACGATCATTAAGAAAAATTCACAAGGGAGTTATATGACAATTTTTTTCAATTTGTTTTTTGGAAACTTTGCATCACTGTAACTCGAAAAGCCTACGATTTTGGACTCATGTTTATTGGGGGAAAAAATTATAATTTTTACCTCTAAAACACGCCCTGAAAATTAACGTACATAGTTTTGTTACATCCTGTATAGGGAAGGTAGTTAACTGTTCGTGCTCGGGGGAGTTGGAATTGCCTATACGACGAATTGAAGGCGCTCGAAGACACATTATCTTGTAAGTTCGTAATGGCGGCTCAACGCAGGTATCATGAGAGATTCCTGTATATTATGTTTCTTTCTCTACGCAAACACAGATGTATGTCTCAATTTAGATAGGAATCTCCCATGATACCTGCGCCTGCGTCGAACCGCCATTAAACTCGATTCTGAGAGTGAATTTCGTTATTTTTACAGGTTTTTCATGCAAGAATCAACTCTTCAATCCCGTGTAGCAAAAGTTCGCAAGAGCCTGATTGATGGGATTTTTAATTTCTGATTCTTGTCCACTTTTTTACGATTCTAGACCATGGTGCGTCGAACGCCGCGCGTTACTGTCTCGTGATACCTCATTCACTAGGAGACGTTCGGGTTCGATAACTCGGCAACTGGGGTTATTCTGAGGAACGCGCGTATTGGCGTATTGCCTCGTCTAATGAGAGGTTCTGAGGAGATAAACATGCAGTGACGTTGCCGAACACGTGACTATCGAGGTACTGCCCGGCAAGTTTTAAAATTCCGGAACAGGTCCAATGGATGTCTGTAAAAAGTCCCAATATCCGCATAGTGTCCAAACATCCGCAAATTGTCCCAAAATGTCTGCTCTTGTTTCTGGTCGACAGTAGCGTCATTCGGGGGAGAGGGGGGGGGGGGGGTGTTCCTTGAAAATTTGTGAATAAAATGCATTTTTCCCCAAAAGTCCAGATAGGAAGTGAATGCGGCCATTTGGGTCATCAAAGACTTAGAGGGTCAGAGCTTAGGGACCAAATGCACGAGAAGCAAAAAAAAAAAAATAAAAAATAAAAATAAAAATAAAAATAAAATGAAATGAAATAAAAAAAATAGAAAAAAAGTTATCAGATTTTTTTTGCCTCCCCCTGGCAAGACCTCAAATGACGACACTGCAAAAGGTTAGAAGCAAAAGAGGCAAACGAGGATTTCTCCCGCTCGGCGCTCACGCTCAGACGTCCGAAATAAGGTTCATACAATGTCCAGTCCTGAGACGTTATGAGGATGTTTAAAAAAGCTGCGTGGTTAAAGTTATAATTTTTTCAAATGAATTTCAACCCTTTCAATACGTATGAGTTGCTCGATCAATCGTTGGCAGTAAAGCTATACTGCAAATTGTCATCATTCGCGAAAGAATTTTTAAGCTCCTTCAATTATCGAGATAGGCAACAAGAACACTGTGAAGTAGGAATAGTTATCTAATAGCTATCTACTTCTTGAATTTGAGCGATTTATAGCTTTGATTTATTCTGGTAACCAGGGCCCAATAAATGTACGGCACACACGGTCCTCGGCCCCAAATCCGCCCTAATTAAGTACTTCAACAAGCATCGGCTACCAGCCAACGGACCGCATCGGACCGTTAAAAAATGGCGAAACCACCAAACTAACCTCAAAATAGCACTTAGCGTGGGTTGGAGAGGCTCTATAGACCCGTCCCAAGTAACGTAAAGTTGGGAGCGCTCTCAACATTCCGATGTGCCATTAAAGAAATGTGAGTTTAGAATCGCCATTTTTGGTACGACCTAAAGCCAGTCTGTACCGTACATTAATTATTGGGCCCTGCTGAACTTGGGGTTGTAATAGGGATACTAAATTCCGAGAGAATGTCCAGAAAGCACCCCCGAATAGTTCTTACTTTAAATCGCTAGAACGAAGATCGCAGGATAAGCAAATAGTTTCAGCCGGAGTCTTGAATCATATTTTTATTGTTTTATTGTTTTTGTTGTTTCGTGTAAAGGTAGATTTCGGCAAATTTAACCCAAAAATTGCCTCCAATGGTCGAGTTCGGTAAATTTTTGGGACTGAATCCAAATAGTCCCTCAGGGCTCTAAAAATCTTTTACCTGATTGAGCTATTGGTTTATTTTGACACCTATAATTCTGAAATTAACTCCAACGTAGAAAACAAATCGTGGCATGAAACGCGCGATACAGTATTTAAAAACGATTTCCAAACATTGAACTGCCTTATTTATGCGTTGCATCACTTTATTAAAATCTGTCAATCACATACTTACACAATAAAGACCCTTCAAGTTTGAGGTCATTCATTTGTTAAACCCAAGCAAGGAAACGAATTATAAATACTCATCGTGACAGCACACTAAATCAGTATATCGTTACATACATGATTAAAGTTGATTCCCGTGGAGATATTAGTGTTTCATATTTATTTGGGCATTTAACTTCCCAATTTCATTCCGTTGGAAATAACCGGGTCTTCTTATATTACTATTACTCTGTTACCCAGTGTTGCCACTCACGGCTGAAATTATACGAATTTTACATTAATGGGGCTGTTGCACACTTTTGCTGTGAGCGATTTAATAGTCGACTCTGGCGCACAAACCTCCAAAAATAACGATAGCAGCATTAAAAATTTCCGAAATCCATTCATAAACTCAAGAAACGCTTTCATTTGAGCTACCGTAATGGTAGGGTAGTAACAATGGGAGATTCCCATCTAACAATACTGGAGTCCACAAAGAAGTGATCAATAAGAAATGACTTTCATTTGACACCGGTGTCACTAGGTGTCACGTTATATACCATTCATTGGAAGTGGATCACTACTATGATGACTAATTACTCTGTGAGTTATCTTTGTCAGCATAGAGTGACGAAATTAAGATAGAAATCTCCCATTGTTTACAGCCCTCTGCCACCATTACACTCGCGCAAATAAAAGCATTTATAGAGTTTAGGAGTGGATTTCGGAAGTTTTTATTGCTGCCATTGTTATTTTTGGAGGTTTTTACATCAGAGCCGACCACTAAATCACTGATAGCTATATAAAGTGTGCAACACAGCCCCTTTTTTCATTGAATCAAATGGGAAACTCCGGATAATTTCGGTCATACATGGCAACGCTGTCTGTTACACAACCTTCACTTTCTTTCGAAGATGGACGAGGTCGATCCATGGTCCGAGAACAGCTGGTTTCTCTGGACCACTGTGGCGTAGTGCATAGCGCAGGTGGATATAAGCACGTAGTCGTTGCGGGCGGCGGACGCTAAACAGTGTTTGAATATTAATTGATAATTCGAGATGACTCAATCTTAATCTGAAGGAGAAATCAAGTCAAGTCCGATGACCGGGTATCCACTCGACCTTCACCTTGTTTTTTTTGTCTTTCCCAGTCTTACGTGACTGACGTTCCTGTTAATGTGCTTCAATAACAGTATTTTTAACGAGTTCATCAACTATAGGCGGATACAGGAATTTGCGTCCGTCTCTCTCAACTCCCGTTTGAACGCGTGGGTTAGAAAAGGACAGCAGAGGGGGCCATCACGTGACTTCAGTCTCTATCTCCGTCCTTTTCTACGCACGTGTTCAAATGGAGGAGAGAGAGAAAGACCAATTCCTGTATCCGCTCATGTCATCAACGAATCAAAATACTGTCTTATTACGCGGTTCGTAAGCTACGCCTCATTGACTACATTACCTATTTTATGTCCTTTTATGGAGAGAGAGAGAGAGAGAGAGAGAGAGAGAGAGAGAGAGAGAGAGAGAGAGAGAGAGAGAGAGAGAGAGAGACAGAGCGTACTTCGATTAAAACTGCGGTACAATAAATGGAAAATAATGGAATGGATATATTTACGTAGGTGTAACGAAAAGTTGCTTTTGTAATGAGTAAAGGGCTATCTGCATTACTCAGGATGTTTAACAGACATCAATCAGACTTATTTCATCTTACACTCGTTGATATATGAATCACGTTGAAAAAGGACCTATGGACTTTGAAGTTTTACAAAAGTAGCAACTTTAAAAAATGGAGTGATACCGAACACCATGCAATGATGTGGCAAGTCGAAATGGTTAAGTTTTTACTATCAGCAGCTCAACGAGAAGTCCTCCGTCTATCTCTGTTCTCCATTGAAAAACGTATATTCGACAAGGATAAACAAAAGGATAAAACCCATGGGCGGAGCCAGCAATTTGGCAACTGTGGATTCTATCCATTCGAATGTATGAGAAACAATCGATTCTTGAGGGGGGCCATGGCCCAATTCTTAATCGATTCTTTACCATACATTCAAATGGGAAGAATCCACAGTTGCCTAATTGCTGGTTCCGCCCATGATAAAACCTCTTTCTCTTATCCTTTTCCAAATTGTTTATTCATAGGCAACAAGCTATAGCGATAGAGAGAATTTGAGGGGCGTGATATTAAAACTATAATATCAGATCGCCCATCACAGGCGTGCCGTTGTTCCGAGAGAAAGAGAGAGAGGGGGGGGAGGGGGGGGAAGGAGCAAGAATCTTGCAGTTTACACCCGTCAAAATTATAAAGATGACCTTATTTATTTTATTTTTTTATTTGGTTGTCACACACCGATTTTGCAGCCTTCGGTAATTAATTTTGAACTTTTATTTTTTGGTTCTTCGCCCCGAGCTTACCTCTGGATAGAGGGGTCACAAGCTGTGTTTCGGCGACATCGAACCTTTTCGTCCACGTTACATAGCCATGAATTGCTAGTGAAGCGGCCACAGTTTCAAAAGATATGAAAACCCTTGAGGGCGATCGACTCCATTTGCAAAGCTGAATCGATAGAGTGGTCACAAGCTGTGTTTCGGGACATCACCTTTTCGCCCATGTTACATAGCCATGAATTGCTAGTGAAGCGGCCACAGTTTCAAAAGATACGAAAACCCTTGAGGGCGATCGACTCCATTTGCCAAGCTGAATCGATAGAGTGGTCACAAGCTGTGTTTCGGAGACATCACCTTTTCGCTCATGTTGCATAGCCATGAATTGCTAGTGAAGGGGCCCAGTTTCAAAAATATGAAAAACCCCTTTAGGGGGATCTACTCCATTTGCAAAGTTGAATCGATAGAGTGGTCACAAGCTGTGTTTCGGAAACACTTTTTGCCCATGTTACATAGCCATGAATTGTTAGTGAAGCGGCCACAGTTTCAAAAGATAAAAACCCTTGAGGGCGATCTACTCCATTTGCCAAGCTGAATCGATAGAGTGGTCACAGCTTTTTTCGGAGACATCACCTTTTCGCCCATGTTGCATAGCCATGAATTGCTAGTGAAGCGGCCACAGTTTCAAAAGATACGAAAACCCTTGAGGGCGATCGACTCCATTTGCCAAGCTGAATCGATAGAGTGGTCACAAGCTGTGTTTCGGAGACATCACCTTTTCGCTCATGTTGCATAGCCATGAATGCTAGTGTGCGGCCACCGTTTCAAAAGATACGAAAACCCTTGAGGGCGATCGACTCCATTTGCCAAGCTGAATCGATAGAGTGGTCACAAGCTGTGTTTCGGAGACATCACCTTTTCGCTCATGTTGCATAGCCATGAATTGCTAGTGAAGCGGCCACAGTTTCAAAAGATACGAAAACCCTTGAGGGCGATCGACTCCATTTGCCAAGCTGAATCGATAGAGTGGTCCCAAGCTGTGTTTCGGAGACATCACCTTTTCGCCCATTTAAAAGCCATGAATTGCTAGTGAAGCGGCCACAGTTTCAAAAGATATGAAAACCCTTGAGGGCGATCTACTCCATTTGCCAAGCTGAATGATAGAGTGGTCACAAGCTGTGTTTCGGAGACATCACCTTTTCGCCCATGTTACATAGCCATGAATTGCTAGTGAAGCGGCCACAGTTTCAAAGGATATGAAAACCCTTGAGGGCGATCTACTCCATTTGCCAAGCTGAATCGATAGAGTGGTCACAAGCTGTGTTTCGGAGACATCACCTTTTCGCCCATGTTACATAGCCATGAATTGCTAGTGAAGCGGCCACAGTTTCAAAAGATATGAAAACCCTTGAGGGCGATCTACTCCATTTGCCAAGCTGAATCGATAGAGTGGTCACAAGCTGTGTTTCGGAGACATCACCTTTTCGCCCATGTTCATAGCCATGAATTGCTAGTGAAGCGGCCACAGTTTCAAAAGATATGAAAACCCTTGAGGGCGATCTACTCCATTTGCCAAGCTGAATCGATAGAGTGGTCACAAGCTGTGTTTCGGAGACATCACCTTTTCGCCCATGTTACATAGCCATGAATTGCTAGTGAAGCGGCCACAGTTTCAAAAGATATGAAAACCCTTGAGGGCGATCTACTTTATTTGCCAAGCTGAATCGATAGAGTGGTCACAAGCTGTGTTTCGGAGACATCACCTTTTCGCCCATGTTACATAGCCATGAATTGCTAGTGAAGCGGCCACAGTTTCAAAGGAAAGAAAACCCTTGAGGGCGATCTACTTTATTTGCCAAGCTGAATCGATAGAGTGGTCACAAGCTGTGTTTCGGAGACATCACCTTTTCGCCCATGTTACATAGCCATGAATTGCTAGTGAAGCGGCCACAGTTTCAAAAGATATGAAAACCCTTGAGGGCGATCTACTCCATTTGCCAAGCTGAATCGATAGAGTGGTCACAAGCTGTGTTTCGGAGACATCACCTTTTCGCCCATGTTACATAGCCATGAATTGCTAGTGAAGCGGCCACAGTTTCAAAAGATATGAAAACCCTTGAGGGCGATCTACTCCATTTGCCAAGCTGAATCGATAGAGTGGTCACAAGCTGTGTTTCGGAGACATCACCTTTTCGCCCATGTTACATAGCCATGAATTGCAGTGAAGCGGCCACAGTTTCAAAAGATATGAAAACCCTTGAGGGGGATCTACTCCATTTGCCAAGCTGAATCGATAGAGTGGTCACAAGCTGTGTTTCGGGAATCACCTTTTCGCCCATGTTACATAGCCATGAATTGCTAGTGAAGCGGCCACAGTTTCAAAAGATATGAAAACCCTTGAGGGCGATCTACTCCATTTTCCAAGCTGAATCGATAGAGTGGCACAAGCTGTGTTTCGGAGACATCACCTTTTCGCCCATGTTGCATAGCCATGAATTTCTAGTGAAGCGGCCACAGTTTCAAAAGAAAGAAAAACCCCTTTAGGGCGATCTACTCCATTTGCCAAGCTGAATCGATAGAGTGGTCACAAGCTGTGTTTCGGGGATATCACCTTTTCGCCCATGTTACATAGCCATGAATTGCTAGTGAAGCGGCCACAGTTTCAAAAGATATGAAAACCCTTGAGGGCGATCTACTCCATTTGCCAAGCTGAATCGATAGAGTGGCACAAGCTGTGTTTCGGAGACATCACCTTTTCGCCCATGTTACATAGCCATGAATTGCTAGTGAAGCGGCCACAGTTTCAAAAGATACAAAACCCTTGAGGGCGATCTACTCCATTTGCCAAGCTGAATCGATAGAGTGGTCACAAGCTGTGTTTCGGAGACATCACCTTTTCGCCCATGTTACATAGCCATGAATTGCTAGTGAAGCGGCCACAGTTTCAAAAGATATGAAAACCCCTTTAGGGCGATCTACCCATTTGCCAAGCTGAATCGATAGAGTGGTCACAAGCTGTGTTTCGGAGACATCACCTTTTCGCCCATGTTACATAGCCATGAATTGCTAGTGAAGCGGCCACAGTTTCAAAAATATGAAAACCCTTGAGGGCGATCTACTCCATTTGCCAAGCTGAATCGATAGAGTGGTCACAAGCTGTGTTTCGGAGACATCACCTTTTCGCCCATGTTACATAGCCATGAATTGCTAGTGAAGCGGGCCCCAGTTTCAAAAGATATGAAAACCCTTGAGGGGGATCTACTTTTTTGCCAAGCTGAATCGATAGAGTGGTCCAAGCTGTGTTTCGGAGACACACCTTTTCGCCCATGTTACATAGCCATGAATTGCTAGTGAAGCGGCCACAGTTTCAAAAGATATGAAAAACCCCTTTAGGGCGATCTACTCCATTTGCCAAGCTGAATCGATAGAGTGGCACAAGCTGTGTTTCGGAGACATCACCTTTTGCCCATGTTACATAGCCATGAATTGCTAGTGAAGCGGCCACAGTTTCAAAAGATATGAAAACCCTTGAGGGCGATCTACTTTTGCCAAGCTGAATCGATAGAGTGGTCACAAGCTGTGTTTCGGAGACATCACCTTTTCGCCCATGTTACATAGCCATGAATTGCTAGTGAAGCGGCCCAGTTTCAAAAGATAAAAACCCTTGAGGGCGATCGACTCCATTTGCCAAGCTGAATCGATAGAGTGGTCACAAGCTGTGTTTCGGAGACATCACCTTTTCGCCCATGTTACATAGCCATGAATTGCTAGTGAAGCGGCCACAGTTTCAAAAAATATGAAAAACCCCTTTAGGGCGATCTACTATTTGCCAAGCTGAATCGATAGAGTGGTCACAAGCTGTGTTTCGGAGACATCACCTTTTCGCCCATGTTACATACCATGAATTTCTAGTGAAGCGGCCACAGTTTCAAAAGATACGAGACCCTTGAGGGCGATCAACTCCATTTGCCAAGCTGAATCGATAGAGTGGTCACAAGCTGTGTTTCGGAGACATCACCTTTTCGCCCATGTTACATAGCCATGAATTGCTAGTGAAGCGGCCACAGTTTCAAAAGATATGAAAACCCTTGAGGGCGATCTACTCCATTTGCCAAGCTGAATCGATAGAGTGGCCACAAGCTGTGTTTCGGAGACATCACCTTTTCGCCCATGTTACATAGCCATGAATTGCTAGTGAAGCGGCCACAGTTTCAAAAGATATGAAAACCCTTGAGGGCGATCTACTCCATTTGCCAAGCTGAATCGATAGAGTGGTCACAAGCTGTGTTTCGGAGACATCACCTTTTCGCCCATGTTACATAGCCATGAATTGCTAGTGAAGCGGCCACAGTTTCAAAAGATATGAAAACCCTTGAGGGCGATCTACTCCATTTGCCAAGCTGAATCGATAGAGTGGTCACAAGCTGTGTTTCGGAGACATCACCTTTTCGCCCATGTTACATAGCCATGAATTGCTAGTGAAGCGGCCACAGTTTCAAAAGATATGAAAACCCTTGAGGGCGATCTACTCCATTTGCCAAGCTGAATCGATAGAGTGGTCACAAGCTGTGTTTCGGAGACATCACCTTTTCGCCCATGTTGCATACCCATGAATTGCAGGAAGCGGCCACAGTTTAAAAAGATACGAAAACCCTTGAGGGCGATCGAATCCATTTGCCAAGCTGAATCGATAGAGTGGTCACAAGCTGTGTTTCGGAGACATCACCTTTTCGCCCATGTTACATAGCTATGAATTGCAAGAGAAGCGGCCACAGTTTCAAAAGATATGAAAACCCTTGAGGGCGATCTACTCCATTTGCCAAGCTGAATCGATAGAGTGGTCACAAGCTGTGTTTCGGAGACATCACCTTTTCGCCCATGTTACATAGCCATGAATTGCTAGTGAAGCGGCCAGAGTTTCAAAAGATATGAATACCCTTAAGGGCGATCTACTCCATTTGCCAAGCTGAATCGATAGAGTGGTCACAAGCTGTGTTTCGGAGACATCACCTTTTCGCCCATGTTACATAGCCATGAATTGCTAGTGAAGCGGCCACAGTTTCAAAAGATATGAAAACCCTTGAGGGCGATCTACCCCATTTGCCAAGCTGAATCGATAGAGTGGTCACAAGCTGTGTTTCGGAGACATCACCTTTTCGCCCATGTTACATAGCCATGAATTGCTAGTGAAGCGGCCACAGTTTCAAAAGATATGAAAACCCTTGAGGGCGATCTACTTTATTTGCCAAGCTGAATCGATAGAGTGGTCACAAGCTGTGTTTCGGAGACATCACCTTTTCGCCCATGTTACATAGCCATGAATCGCTAGTGAAGCGGCCACAGTTTCAAAAGATATGAAAACCTTTGAGGGCGATCTACTCCATTTGCCAAGCTGAATCGATAGAGTGGTCACAAGCTGTGTTTCGGAGACATCACCTTTTCGCCCATGTTACATAGCTATGAATTGCAAGAAAAGCGGCCACAGTTTCAAAAGATATGAAAACCCTTGAGGGCGATCTACCCCATTTCCCAAGCTGAATCGATAGAGTGGTCACAAGCTGCGTTTCGGAGACATCACCTTTTCGCCCATGTTACATAGCCATGAATTGCTAGTGAAGCGGCCACAGTTTCAAAAGATATGAAAACCCTTGAGGGCGATCTACTCCATTTGCCAAGCTGAATCGATAGAGTGGTCACAAGCTGTGTTTCGGAGACATCACCTTTTCGCCCATGTTACATAGCCATAAATTGCTAGTGAAGCGGCCACAGTTTCAAAAGATATGAAAACCCTTGAGGGCGATCTACTCCATTTGCCAAGCTGAATCGATAGAGTGGTCACAAGCTGTGTTTCGGAGACATCACCTTTTCGCCCATGTTACATAGCCATGAATTGCTAGTGAAGCGGCCACAGTTTCAAAAGATATGAAAACCCTTGAGGGCGATCTACTCCATTTCCCAAGCTGAATCGATAGAGTGGTCACAAGCTGTGTTTCGGAGACATCACCTTTTCGCCCATGTTACATAGCCATGAATTGCTAGTGAAGCGGCCACAGTTTCAAAAGATATAAAAACCCTTGAGGGCGATCTACTCCATTTGCCAAGCTGAATCGATAGAGTGGTCACAAGCTGTGTTTCGGAGACATCACCTTTTCGCCCATGTTACATAGCTATGAATTGTAAGAGAAGCGGCCACAGTTTCAAAAGATATGAAAACCCTTGAGGGCGATCGACTCCATTTGCCAAGCTGAATCGATAGAGTGGTCACAAGCTGTGTTTCGGAGACATCACCTTTTCGCCCATGTTGCATAGCCATGAATTGCTAGTGAAGCGGCCACAGTTTCAAAAGATACGAAAACCCTTGAGGGCGATCGACTCCATTTGCAAAGTTGAATCGATAGAGTGGTCACAAGCTGTTTTTCGGAGACATCACCTTTTCGCTCATGTTGCATAGCCATGAATTTCTAGTGAAGCGGCCACAGTTTCAAAAGATACAAAAACCCTTGAGGGCGATCTACTCCATTTGCTAAGCTGAATCGATAGAGTGGTCACAAGCTGTGTTTCGGAGACATCACCTTTTCGCTCATGTTGCATAGCCATGAATAATTGCTAGTGAAGCGGCCACAGTTTCAAAAGATACGAAAACCCTTGAGGGTGATCGACTCCATTTGCCAAGCTGAATCGATAGAGTGGTCACAAGCTGTGTTTCGGAGACATCACCTTTTCGCCCATGTTACATAGCCATGAATTGCTAGTGAAGCGGCCACAGTTTCAAAAGATATGAAATCCCTTGAGGGCGATCTACTCCATTTGCCAAGCTGAATCGATAGAGTGGTCACAAGCTGTGTTTCGGAGACATCACCTTTTCGCCCATGTTACATAGCCATGAATTGCTAGTGAAGCGGCCACAGTTTGAAAAGATATATGAAACCCATGAGGAACGCCTATTTCGTCAGTTTTTGAGATTTAGGACTCATAGGATGTCAGCCTCTTTATCGCTATAACTCTGTGTTCATAGGTGTAATGAGAGAGATAATAGAAATCCTGGCTGCGCCATTGTGATTATGGATTGTGCTTGGTGTATACAAAGCCCTTTGATTACTGATGCGATTTGATAACCGTTGAAAAGGTAAACGCATCAGTATGCAGCTACGCGTTTTGTGTAAATCTAACAAGCGCCTTAAAAATTAATTTGATAACACGCCTACGCTAATGCGTAGGATAAGTTTACACATTCAATGTGAATCGCGTCATTCCTGTTTGTTGTCTTCGTTGTCTTTTGAACATTAGCTCGGTAGCTATTACGATGAACTTTATTGGACCGTGGTGGAAATATTAGGCCACTCCTTTTCATTAAATGTGATATCACACTAATAAAAAATAAATAAAAGACACAAAAACACATAATAAAATTTATTAAGAAATAGATAAATAATAATAATAAAAAAAATATTGATCAGTGTTTTTTTTTTTTTTTTTTTTTCCTAGTGTGATTTGTAGGAGCTCTGTTTGAATATAATAATCACGAAGCAGGAAAAAGATATCCAGAGATTGAGATTAAAAATGAAAAAAGTGCCTTTAGAACAAATATGATGCGATAGAACACCACTGATACGTCGGAATAGAATAGTTATCCATTTTGATCATGGAGTGTGCCTGATGTTAATAAACATTTTTTTTACCGTCAATGAGGTACCGCAATGAACACAACGATAGCGCTACCTGACGGAAAAACACTAAACAATATAAAACGGTTTTCTATTTTTTGTGACGTGTTCGCTGTTAGTGTCCATTTTCATAATGTGTCATCGCTTCCTATGACTGCATTATTAGTGTTAGTATCCGCACACCGAAAAAACAATGCTTTTGTCAAATGAGAAAGATGAGCGAATTGCAGTTTTAGAAGTATTACCGATTCACAATGACCAATGGAGAAAAAAAACGCAGCACCTAGAACTAAAACGTTGGGTGCAAATCTATAACAATGAGAAGCTTTATTAGTTTTTTACTTCTGAAAACTTTCTAAATGCATGTTTTTGAATTAAATTCGCAAGAAATATCACTTCTTTTGACCTGCAAAATTGCCTCCTTTATCTTGTTATTATATTTTTTATTCAAACCGCCTTGACAACGCCAAGCTTGGTTTAAAATATTGATTTTTGGTGCTTTGGTGTAGTTCATAGAATTCTAGGTTTCAAATCACTGTGAGGATTCTAACGCTCATCGGCGAAGTGCCAAAAATCTTTTATAGACACTAGACAGTAGACAGTCCGTGAGTGCGGACAAATTTTTCCCGTGTGAAAAGAGTCGAGAGGTCGATACATTGAAAACAATAGCAAGAGTGAAATGTGAATTAATGATACAAAGCATAAAAACTGTGCTGATTATTCTTGCAATATGCATGATTAAAAAAAAAAAAAAAAAAAAAAAAAAAAAAAAAAAATTATACACGCGACTTATCCGGTGTAGTAGTTAGTGAGTTTGTCTCTGCGAAAGCAAGAGAGTTAAACAATCCGTCTCTTCCAAACTTTTGCTACAGAGATGTGGATCATGAATTCACATGGATTTTCTCTCAAAATTGTTCGATTGTATGAACTGAAGATTCGGTTTATTTTATCGATCACCGAATAAGTTTTCGGTTGCAGAAACCAATATTATCGGTCGTAAGTACCGAAGTACCGAAGACTTCGGTAAGTACAACTCTAATTCTGCCCCTACTGAAGTTTTTGGTTCTATTAATAAAACATCCTATACTCTCGTGACCGAACATTTTGGTTTCTGCAACCGAAAACTTCGGTGATCAATAATTACCGAAGTATTTTCCTCTGTGCACGTTGGTCAAAAAAATCTGTCTCTGAATAAAAAGAATTTCAGGTCTGAAAGGGTTGAAGACGGTTACTTTTCTTTTAGTCGATCACTCCACAAGACGAGCCTCCTCGATACAAAAAGCGCAGATTAGAGTTTCAAAGCGGCTTCAGATTTAGTTAACTGTTCGTACATACCTGTTTTGAATTGGTATACCGCACGAATTGAAGGCGCTCCATTAAGTTTTAGCGGGGATCGCGGTCGTTCCGCTAAGCTGTCGGGTAAGAATTCATCCTATCCTGCTGCTCAGCGGTGGATGCTTGACTGCTTGAGCGGGAAATCGTCCGGCGTAGCGGCGCGCGGCGCGGCGGCGCGCTACGGCACTAATTGCGATTGCTCGTTGAATCCCGCAACCGCTCCAAATAATTACTAAGGTAAAACAAAAAAAATTACCAAATGTTCTGTTAAATAAAAACACAAGGTCAAAGTTCAACTCTATCATGCATGTGTACACCAATTCACACAGATTTCGATATTTTAAGTTGGCATAGTTTATTGGTAACTCTATCTATGGCCTCAGCGCGATAAAAATAAATAAATAAAAAAATACATAAAAAGCAACGATAAAAAGCGAGAGTATATATAATGGACTAGATATAGTTTTTTTTTTTTTTTTTTTTTTTTTTTTTTTGTGAGAAAACTTGCGAGCCCGAAACGAAAAAAAGTAAATTTCGTCTGTTTTTTAGACGTGAGAAGAGGGATTTTTAGATCGCACTTAAATCACGGCAAGAAGACATAAAAAAGTTTTTAGAGTAAAAGTGAACTTTACTGAGAAATGTAAGAAATCGTGACTGACAGTTCGGTGCAATCTTTACATGTATTTACTCGACTTTAGAAAACCTTGAACTTACAGTTAGATTGAGGACACGAGTTGCTCTTACAGCTCGCGATAAACGTCAGCGGACTCATCTATGGTGAGCACCTCGGGGGGGGGGGGGCTGAATTTGTAGACTGTTTTTCGCTTCGACACAAGCATCATCGATGTCCCAATTGTCCCAAAGTGCTGAACCACAGAATCGTAAAATACCAATTTTGCTGGAGAGTGAACCAACCATGTCTAACTATAATATACACGGGCTTCAATGAAAGTGAGAGGAGTAAGCTTTGTTAATTATTTATTCACTGATTTCTCTTTAATAGAATAAGCTATTAGCGTGACTTTACGAGCAGAGTGTTGCGTGACCCAGCAAAAGAATATAACCTCAAAATCGGCCCTGTAGTTGAACTTATTTCAAGGTTGAAAGCAAAAAAACCTTTGATGATCAAATTTTTCTGATGAGGAATAATGAAAACCGTATTTAAACCAAAAAAAGTGCGGAGTCTGATGCCATTTTTTTTGTTTGTTTTGCGCTTATTTTGAGGTTATGTAATTTTATATTAGTCGAACCTGAAGGTTATTCATTTGGTCTCAAGTTAGACCGCTGTTTCAACTCGTCTGTGGTGACCTTTTTCTTCAATTTCCTCGAAAAATTTTTCTTTGTTGGAAATTGTCAAAAATTCGTTTATCATTTGAAAATGAGATTTTACATTGTCCGCCGCGGCAATAAAATTGTCATTTTATCACTTGACAATAACTACGGCCAGGCTAATCAGAGTAGGCATTTAACCATAATGATGATTAATTGAGTTATCATCACAGAGTCTGGATTCCGAAACTATTATTCTTAACAGACGAGGTGGCCGAGTGGTTAAGGCGTTGGACTGCTAATCCAATGTGCTCTGCACGCGTGGGTTCGAATCCCATCCTCGTCGAAATACTTTTTAATCTTTTCCTACAATAAGCGATTTTCATTCCACCACTCATTTGCCTTAAGTTCATACCTAAGCGCGTATTCAGAGAAAAAAAAATTACGGGGGAGGGGAGGGCATACATGGTTGCTCTACAAATATCTTTAGCTGACTCGTATTTTTACCGAAGATTTTGTCAACGCTACCAATCCGTTTTTTCCCCTGCGAAACATCGGTGCGAGTTGAAACATGTTATTAAACATCCTCAACATGGAAGATCGGCTGCACAGTTTTTCTACTCTATACATGGCTTTTGTCATCATAACTACACGGAAAAAAAACAACGGTGAAAATAACCATACGGATACCTGATTTTGGCACCTGCTAGATGTTATGGTAATTTTAACCAGAAGTATACTATGTTTTGACTAAGTACTAGGTAATGTTACCTGATTGCATGTCAAATTTACTCAAAGTATCGGTAAATGTACCATACTTCTGGTCAAGTTTACCATAACATCTAGCAGGTGCCAAAATCAGGTATCCGTATGGTTATTTTCACTAATCTTTTTTTTCCGTGTACAGTTATGAGTAACAAGAAATATTTGAGAGCAAGCCTGTGCTGCCCATAAACTTCGAGACAGCACTTGTACTTATCAAAAAGGACAAAGCATACCTTTTTCCTTATTAGACGGTGTGGCAACGTGGCATCGCAAGCACATAACAGGGCAGATCAAAGGTCAAAACTAATTGAAACACAAGATCTACTCTTCCACTGTCCACCGAGTTTGACCCGTAACTGGTTGTTGCTGCGCTGCCGCGTCGTCGCCGGTCTTCTCGGTGAGTCGGCACCAGTCACCAATTTACCATTGCATCGACTGCGCCTCTCGCTTGCGTGTGGCTGCAAGAAGCAGAACTGCAGCACTGAAAAGTGAGTTTGAAAAAGAAGGGAAAAAAGATGCAGATTTATTACTGTAAAACGCTGCACACACTTGAGGACGCTCTTTCATCGTTGCCAAGCAGACTTTAATAAGGTCCGTAGACAGAAAGAAACAGAAACAAATATTTTGGTAGCGCTGATAAAACCTTTGGTATAGAAAAATTACCAATAAATGATCAAAAATGATTTTTATGCTTTAACGACATAGATGTCCGCCCCCAATGAATACAAAACAAGGGTCCCTAGACACAAACATGGGTTTTTTTCTTATAATTGGACCTGTAATCGCGTAGACAGCGGGTTTTTGATGTAAATTGACCTGCCGAGTTCGAATTTGGCCTTAGTTTTGATCGAAATATTCTATATTTTCCACGATATAAACTTTATCACGAAAGTTTTTGAAAAGTAGAATATGCGTAAAATCGGGACGAGTTAACCCCTTAGGCCAAGCCCGAGTTTACTCGTTTTTCTTCTATAGTCTATTTCACATTGATTCAGCCTTCATTCCGGATAAAAACAAATATAGAAGAAAGCACTACAATGGATAATGTCCCCTTCGGGTGCCTTCAATTTGTCGTATAGGCAATTCCAACTCCAAATGAGTACGAACCGTTAACTACGTTCCCTGTAGAAACAGAGAAGTGGTGTTCTTTTGAACTAACCTGGTCCTTAAAGGGTTAAGTAGAAAATTATAGCATTTTTGATGATATACCATTGATACCATTATACCAAATGATGATACCAAATGATACCATGATACCAAATACCATTGATTAGCACAATATTATTATATTTAACAAGACATTTTATTTAAATACATTGAAATTTAGTTAAAAAAAAAAAAAAAAAAAAAAAAAAAAAACACTGATGTTTGGTGCTTTCGCCGACAGTTATGTCGTTAAAGAGGCCTACTTATCAAAAATTACCAATTTTGAATGAGGTTACGAAAAAATATTTTCTAACGCGGTTGCTCAGCTCAGCTAATTCGTTTGCATGATTAAATAAATAAACACTTGCGCTATCTCTTTACTAAGTTCTAAATTAACATTAAAATACTTATAATGTTGACTATAATTTGCGAGAAAACAATTCTGCAACCAGCCTACTATAAAATTAAACCCTTGAGGAGGGGAGGGGGGTCTGGGGTCACCCCAGAATATTATAGGGGGTAGGCAATTTCCTGCAGAAAATATGAAGGGGTCTAAGGGCCCCCAGATTAAGTTTGATGTTAGAAATTATTCGTGAGGTGTTCCCTATACAGTTTAATTGAACTCCAATCCTGACACAAGCCCTACCGTAGCCTATAGCCAGAGAGCTGTTAACCTCAACGATGATAGTCTCGTTGTCTGGAAGGCAGTCTGGCAACATGGCGCTCATCTAATTGCCTTTCTTTATACGTTGGAGATCCCACCGCCGTTTAGCGTCTTCTGTCCTCTATAACCTCAATTCCGCGTGATTGCCTTTGCAAATTGCATTATTTTTTTCTTTATTTTTTTCTTTATTTATTTTTTTTTCTACGCAAAATGTATTTATTTTATTCTTTCCTGATTTATTTTTGCTCTGACTGATTGCAAAGTTGCGCTGATCACGCCTGAATTTCCCTCGCTTAATCTGCGACTACTTATTTGTCTATTTATTACTCATTATATTAATTGGCTGAAGCAACGCAGAGCCATTGATTGAATGAAGCCTCAAATAAAAATGTTGACTATGGGACAAGTGATGCACGGTGCGGTTTGTCCTGCAAAATTATAATTGGGTCATTTTTTAGTCTTGAAAGGTATATAATTTACAGTAGCAAGGCGTGAAATTTGACAACGATGTACTTTCTCCATTTAAACTCACTGAAAGAATCGGATGCTTCAGCCATTGGCGATGACCAGATGTTTCGACCTTTCTAACGTAGTTAAAGGGGGAAAAAGAAACGTTGCCAAATTGCATGCCTCGCCACTGGTAATTTAATTTCACTTATGTGTATGCCGTCCATTTTTGCGAGGGTGAGAATTGCAGTTCAGCTTAAGGTCAAAGAAAGGGAAAAAAACTGCGAAGTGTCGACTGGAAGCTCCTGATTTCGCCGTTATGACAAAGGAAGGTGCGTATGTGTGTTGTGTATTTACTTGTAAGTCCATTTTAGTGTGCGTGAAAAGATAAAATGGTGCGATTTTAGTGGTTTCATAGACCGTTTAATTTATGCCGTTAAAAAAATTAGTCTCTATGAAAATATGTCTATACCTATTTTGCATTAAAATTTCCCATGTATGACATATTATGAACGCGAGCGGGTACAACCATAATTGAATGGATTATTTCGGAAAAATCACGGAGGTCATGGAATATACCTTTTACCTACTCACGAATTAAAAGCATATTTAGAGAAACGGGAAAACTTTATTATTCAATGAATTTTTTAAATTTTGATGTAGGTACATAAAAGTTTTTACGTTTAAAAGGTACGTTTTGAAGTACAATGATTAATTTTCAATTTTATTTTTTGCATTTTTTTCTCATTTTTCTCACTCGTTTTCATGCACCACTCCACAACTTGATTTTAGTTACATTTCCGAAATATTCCATCGAATTATACCTTCATGAACAAGCAGCTACAAGTGCGATGTTTTCAAAATCAAGGTTTCCGACTACGACTTAAATCGCCCTATACACGGAGAAAAAAATTCTGATTGAAATCACGGAACGTACACTGAAAAAAAATAAGCTATTTAACTAATTTCTACTTAAAAGTATGGACACCACTTAAAACTGTTAGTTTGACTATTTGAATTAGTAAAATTAACTCCAGACCATGTTAATTAACACGGCAAGGAGTTAATTTTACTAATTGAAATAGTCAAACTAACAGTTTTAAGTGGTGTCCATACTTTTAAGTATAGAATTTAGTTAAATTTAGCTTATTTTTTTTCAGTGTAGAAAGAAATTGGGGTAAAAAGAAATTCCCTTTAAAATAATAAGAATTCTTATTGATTCCACCAGAATTATCATTGGTCCGATTGAACGTTCTGATGATTCAGAAGAATCACAAGAAAGAATCGTTGGATCAATATAAGAATTCTGGTTGAATCAATAAAAATTCTTATTATTTTAAAGGGAATTTCTTTTAACCCCGATTTCTTCCTACGTTCCGTAATTTCAATCAGAAATTTTTCTCCGTGCGTGTATCTGCATCAACGGAACGTACGTCGTACGGTCTCATAAAATATCTATCGGGTCTCTTTATTAAGTACCTCATTGGTTTTTACGAGTCCGTTTATAATAAATCACAGCAATGGATGATCTAACAAGCTGGTGTGAGTAGTATAAACCGCAGGTCACGAATTAACAGAAAAATTACATTATACAGATTTGTTAAAGGCTTATCATCTCTTATCAATCGTCTGCATTATTTCTCGTTTAAAGACCGAGAACTTCAATTAATCGAAAATAAATAGGCTGAACAAAATCCAATCAATAGAGTGAAAAAAAAGCATTGAATGCAGGTATATAAAGAGCTCATCTGCGGTTTCATCATCAGACTGGAAGCCGAAGCTAGCGCTGCAACGCGACGGTTGGCATGACGCGTCGGGTATTTTTTTGTTACTCTATCCCATCAAAAACCTTTCCAGGTGCAAGCAGACGGCATCAGGTAATTAGGTCCGTCACAAATGCCGTTCCAATGCATCCACTGCAAGATATGATATGATGGGAACGGCAAGTCTCCTCCAAGTGGGCATCCAGCAGGGCAACTGTTAATCATTTTTCAAAATCAACGCTATCGATCTGCGGCGAATTGAGTGTAAGAAAAACTTTGAGGGATGTATTTCTTTATTTTTTATTTTCAAACGCAAAAACTTGCCGCCGTTCATCGTCTTAAAAAAAAAATAATAATAATTGATGTTTTTCTTTTTTAAGGCGATGAACGGCGGCAAGTTTTTGCGTTTGAAAATAAAAAATAAAGAAATACATCCCTCAAAGTTTTTCCTTCACTAAATTCGCCGCAGATGGATAGTGTTGATTTTGAAAAATGATTAACAGTTGCCCTGCTGGATGCCCACTTGGAGGAGACTTGCCGTTCCCATCATATCATATCTTGCAGTGGATGCATTGGAACGGCATTTGTGACGGACCTAATTACCTGATGCCGTCTGCTTGCACCTGGAAAGGTTTTTGATGGGATATACTCTGGTTTTAGCTTGTCAAATACCAGTTTCTCATTCCACAAATAAAAGCAAAAGTTGTTATCCATCAGCTGACTAGCCAGCAGTTATGAATAGTTTCCGGACAACTTTCACATAGACTCTCGAGTGCTTAGTCCGCCGCTGGCCGATCCACCGCTGGCTAATCCGCCACTGGCCGGTCCACCGCTGGCCGATCCGCCACTGGCTAGTCCGCCGCTGGCCGATCCGCCACTGGGTAGTCCGCCGCTGGCCGATCCGCCACTGGGTAGTCCGCCGGTGGCCGATCCGCCACTGGCTAGTCCGCCGCTGACCGGTCCGCCGCTGGCCGATCCGCCACTGGCTAGTCCGCCGCTGGCCGATCCGCCACTGGCCGATCCGCCGCTGGCCGATCCGCCACTGGCCGGTCCGCCGCTGGCCGATCCGCCACTGGCTAGTCCGCCGCTGGCCGATCCGCCACTGGCTAGTCCGCCGCTGGCCGATCCGCCACTGGCCGGTCCGCCGCTGGCCGATCCCCCACGGGCTAGCCCCCGGGCCGATCCGCCACTGGCTAGTCCGCCGCTGGCCGATCCGCCCTGGTAGTCCGCCACTGGGTAGTCCGCCGCTGGCCGATCCACCACTGGCCGATCCGCCACTGGCCGGTCCACCGCTGGCCGATCCGCCGCTGGCCGATCCGCCGCTGGCCGATCCGCCACTGGCTAGTCCGCCGCTGGCCGATCCGCCACTGACCAGTCCGCCGCTGACCGGTCCGCTGCTGGCCGATCCGCCACTGGCCAATCCGCCACTGGCCGATCCGCCACTGGCTAGTCCGCCGCTGGCCGATCCGCCGCTGGCCGATCCGCCACTGGCTAGTCCGCCGCTGGCCGATCCGCCGCTGGCCGATCCGCCGCTCGCCGATCCGCCACTGGCTAGTCCGCCGCTGGCCGATCCGCCAATGGCCGATCCGCCACTGGGTAGTCCGCCGCTGGCCGATCCGCCACTGGCTAGTCCGCCGCTGGCCGATCCGCCACTGGCCGGTCCGCCGCTGGCCGATCCGCCACTGGCTAGTCCGCCGCTGGCCGATCCGCCACTGGCCGATCCGCCGCTGGCCGATCCGCCACTGGCTAGTCCGCCGCTGGCCGATCCGCCACTGGGTAGTCCGCCGCTGGCCGATCCGCCACTGACCAGTCCGCCGCTGACCGGTCCGCTGCTGGCCGATCCGTCACTGGCTAGTCCGCCGCTGGCCGATCCGCCACTGGCCGATCCGCCACTGGCCGATCCGCCACTGGCTAGTCCGCCGCTGGCCTAACCGCCACTGGCCGGTCCGCCACTGGCTAGTCCGCCGCTGGCCGATCCGCCACTGGCCGATCCGCCACTGGGTAGTCCGCCGGTGGCCGATCCGCCACTGGCTAGTCCGCCGCTGGCCGATCCACCACTGGCCGATCCGCCACTGGGTAGTCCGCCGCTGGCCGATCCGCCACTGGCTAGTCCGCCGCTGGCCGATCCGCCACTGACCAGTCCGCCGCTGACCGGTCTGCTGCTGGCCGATCCGCCACTGGCCGATCCGCCACTGGCCGGTCCACCGCTGGCCGATCCGCCGCTGGCCGATCCGCCGCTGGCCGATCCGCCACTGGCTAGTCCGCCGCTGGCCGATCCGCCACTGGCTAGTCCGCCGCTGGCCGATCCGCCACTGGCCGATCCGCCACTGGCCGATCCGCCACTGGCCGATCCGCCACTGGCCGGTCCACCGCTGGCCGATCCGCCGCTGGCCGATCCGCCACTGGCTAGTCCGCCGCTGGCCGATCCGCCACTGGCTAGTCCGCCGCTGGCCGATCCGCCACTGGCCGATCCGCCACTGGCCGGTCCACCGCTGGCCGATCCGCCGCTGGCCGATCCGCCGCTCGCCGATCCGCCGCTCGCCGATCCGCCACTGGCTAGTCCGCCGTGGCCGATCCGCCACTGGCCGATCCGCCACTGGGTAGTCCGCCGCTGGCCGATCCGCCACTGGCTAGTCCGCCGCTGGCCGATCCGCCAGGGCCGGTCCGCCGCTGGCCGATCCGCCACTGGCTAGTCCGCCGCTGGCCGATCCGCCACTGACCAGTCCGCCGCTGACCGGTCTGCTGCTGGCCGATCCGCCACTGGCCGATCCGCCACTGGCCGGTCCACCGCTGGCCGATCCGCCGCTGGCCGATCCGCCGCTGGCCGATCCGCCGCTGGCCGATCCGCCGCTGGCCGATCCGCCGCTGGCCGATCCGCCGCTCGCCGATCCGCCACTGGCTAGTCCGCCGCTGGCCGATCCGCCACTGGCCGATCCGCCACTGGGTAGTCCGCCGCTGGCCGATCCGCCACTGGCTAGTCCGCCGCTGGCCGATCCGCCACTGGCCGGTCCGCCGCTGGCCGATCCGCCACTGGCTAGTCCGCCGCTGGCCGATCCGCCACTGGCCGATCCGCCACTGGGTAGTCCGCCGCTGGCCGATCCGCCGGGCCGATCCGCCGCTCGCCGATCCGCCACTGGCTAGTCCGCCGCTGGCCGATCCGCCACTGGCCGATCCGCCACTGGGTAGTCCGCCGCTGGCCGATCCGCCACTGGCTAGTCCGCCGCTGGCCGATCCGCCACTGGCCGGTCCGCCGCTGGCCGATCCGGCACTGGCTAGTCCGCCGCTGGCCGATCCGCCACTGGCTAGTCTGCCGCTGGCCGATCCGCCACTGGCCGGTCCACCGCTGGCCGATCCGCCGCTGGCCATTCCGCCGCTGGCCGATCCGCCGCTGGCCGATCCGCCGCTCGCCGATCCGCCACTGGCTAGTCCGCCGCTGGCCGATCCGCCACTGGCCGATCCGCCACTGGGTAGTCCGCCGCTGGCCGGTCCGCCACTGGCTAGTCCGCCGCTGGCCGATCCGCCACTGGCCGATCCGCCACTGGGTAGTCCGCCGCTGGCCGATCCGCCACTGGCTAGTCCGCCGCTGGCCGATCCACCACTGGCCGATCCGCCACTGGGTAGTCCGCCGCTGGCCGATCCGCCACTGGCTAGTCCGCCGCTGGCCGATCCGCCACTGACCAGTCCGCCGCTGACCGGTCTGCTGCTGGCCGATCCGCCACTGGCCGGTCCACCGCTGGCTAGTCCGCCGCTGGCCGATCCGCCACTGGCCGATCCGCCACTGGCCGGTCCACCGCTAGAATAGTTATTAAATAAACGAATGTGCAAAAGTACCTAACTGTGAGAGCAAACCAACCTTTACTATACTCGTGCATACAACAAATTAGAAACACACAAAAGAAATAACTAGAAAAGATGTTTGGTACATTTATTTAAAAAGAAGAACTGAGGAGGACAAATTTCGTAATTCACGGCCTCCGTTGTAATTGAAACAATAATCACTTGTATCACTCATGTATTTGTAACGAGTTTATTTCAAAAGTGTCAAAAAACAGGGAGAAATGTTTTTGTTTTGAAATGATGTGCAGTTGTTGTTGACTGACGATGAAGCGTCGATTCTCGCGGCGATCTCAAATACTAAAAGGCAGTAGCCAATGAGAGTAGAGTTACCGCGTAGTTTGAAATAGCCGTTATAATGAGAAATTCAGTTTTTTTATCATTTCTCAATAAATATTAGACGGATTGCGTTCAAACAAAAAAAAGGCACGAGCACAGAACACGCTGGTTAAAATAAGACCAAGTTTGATGAGTTTGGTTGCGTAGTTTTTTTCGCTACAGGATCATATCAAGGCACGGTTTGGGGGACTGAAATAATTTCTGTAATTATAAGCGTTCACGCGCCGCAGACTTGTCAGGTCGTAGAGAGGGTGGTAGTAGGGTGGGGTTTCCTGACTTGCCGTCTGCGTCTACCGACGCTTATGATAACACAATTTTATTATTACCTACATTACTTATAATTGTGCCAATCTCATTCCCACCTCATAAAGCAGCTAATTTTTCTCTTAATGACGGCGGTTCAACAAGCCTTTTATACATTTTATTTCATCTGATTTGTTGAGTTTCAATTTCATGATCATAATGCTTTTGAAAATCCAAGATTTTTCTTCAATACAACTTTCATTTAAGTTCACTTTATCAATGTTATACTTTGATCAGTGGCGGCGCGTGCAAATTGACAAAGTTGGATTTGTATCCATCTTAAGTCATGAAGAAGGTCGAAATATCGGGGGTGCACAGTGCACTCCCTCAAATCGATATTTTACACGGGTTTAAATGGACAAAATGCAAAGTTGCTAGACTGCAGCGAGTAGCGCCGTCACTGACTTTGATCGAAGTTTCGATTCTACTCGCTTTCAGTATCACGCCCGAGTCAGTGGCGGTTCGGGAAATGCGATATATCGATGTCCACCCCATTTAAAATTATTGAAAAGTATCGATCGTCAGGGGGTGCAATTGAACCCCGAGAAATCGATATATTTCTACAGTTTTAAATGAAGTAAACATCGATATATTGCATTTCACCATTTTTAACAACACGTTTAATTTGAGCGAGTGAACATTGACTTGTCATTGCAATTTGCCAGTTTCTTTATAATTCGCAACTTTACAATTCAGAGGTGTTTAATGTTTATTTCTTTATTTCTTTAACATTTTGAGACATGCAAGTAGTGAGACGGTTGCAAATAGATTTGAAAATATTCGATACCAAGGCCACCGGCCGCTGAAAATCTATCAAATTGGGGCCGAAACTCTAAGGATGACGCGGTCTCTCTCTTTTTTTCAGGAAATGTTTTTTTCCTTATTTCTTGTTTCATCTTCGCTCCTTCGCAGGGGCGCAGGGGTGGGCAGGCTCCAAATTTCTTGCGAGTAACGGTTTCAGAGGCCTCTGGAAAAGGGCAATATGTTTACGAAGTAGCACTGATTTCGATCCGAGGCCCCTAATTTGCCATCTTTTAGCGCTTTGGGGGGGGGGTCTTTGTTGCTTCTCCTTCCTCTTATTCAAATTTCCCAGAATTATGTTTTTTCAGTTTTCGAATCCTTTTTGTTCTAGAAACCATTCGATTCAGTATGCTTTTTGTACTATCCGGCCCACTAAAGATCCCCTGACGGAGGAGTTCTAGGGAATAGCCCCTCCTATCCTTCTTGAGTTAGTCCACTCCCCTGATTCTTTGTTATAATTTGTAACACTTATCTCCTCTTTGTTATGTCTTTTCCTTATTTTCTGCTGTTTGTATTAATTTATTTGCTATCTTTTACTTGAATTACTGTCTTAATTTTCCCTCTTCTTTTAAATTTCAGTCGAGAGCAACTTCTCCCCATCTTACACCCCCCCTCCACTTCCCACCATTGGCGTAGCTTGTAATTTGGCAACGATGCAGTTTGTCCATTTGAACCCACGAAAAAGATCGAACTATCGGGTGTTTGCTGAACACCTTCGAATTCGACCTTTTACATGGGTTTAAATAGACAAAAGTACAACGTTGCCAAATTGCACGCTACGCAAGTATGCTTCCCACCGGAAATAATGTACTATCGACGAATTAAAGACTGTCGCGAGATTTTCACACTCTTTCAGTTATGGGTGTGAGTGTGGGACTGATCTGCAACGGCTTTCCCGCCCCCACTCGCACTGGCCTCTCACCTGCAAGGTGTGAGGAGTATGGAGAGTGGCCGACACAGAGCCTTGAAGGCTAAACTTAGCTAGTGAAAACCTCGCGACAATCTTTAATTCGTCGATAGTACTGTAATGCTCGTCACGGCTGATAAATCCCGATAGCAAGTCCCGCACTGCAAAAAAAAAAAAAAAAAAAAACAGGTACTTACCTATTTGATAAGTATCAAAAACCTTCAGTATAAGAGAGAACTTCCGCACAACCTGCGTACTTAGTCGTTTTAATTTTTCGATTTTCATCAAACTCGCCGAAACCATAAATTATTTTGTCTGATGCTTTGGATTAAATCCCAGACCGTTTCATTCAAGAAAACAAGGTGTATTCAATGGAATTCGTGCTATGTTTGTACTTTACGGCCTTGGAGTGCGAGAGTTCTAGATCAGCTGTGGAGCGGGCTCGGACTGACAGACTGCGGGGCTTTTGCACCGCTTAATCGCCAACTCCCCACCAACATTAATTCATCTGCGGCAATACCTTCATATTTACCGCTCTCTGGGTGAAAGTGGATTCAACTAATCGGGTATTCGTTTACTTTATGCTGTATATTTTGATTTAGTTGCTTTTACCTGTATCTCCTCTGGTAGCTCAGTTGGTAGAGCGGTGGACTGTAGTGGTATAGATCAGAGATCCATAGGTCGCTGGTTCAAATCCGGCCCGGAGGATGAAATTTTTCCTTCTATCGCGTCCCAAACGAGGTGAATTCTCTGTAAATACTTATAGTATATATTAAAAGGCATAAAAGATTATATACCTTAGATTGATTTAAATTTTCGAAAACTTTAAAATTTTATTCTGCACGGAAAAAAAACTACGGAGAAAATAACCATACGGATACCTGATTTTGGCACCTGCTAGATGTTATGGTAATGTTAACCAGAAGTATACTATGTTTTGACTAGGTACTAGGTGATGTTACCTGGCTGCATGTCGAATTTACTCAAAGTATCGGTAAATGTACCATACTTTTGGTCAAGTTTATCATAACATCTAGCAGGTGCCAAAATCAGGTATCTGTATGGTTATTTTCTCTAATCTTTTTTTTCCCCGTGTGTTATAAAAATGAAAGAAATGTTCTGAAAATTTTGAAAAAAAATTCAGATATACCACGGATTGCAAAAATGAGTTGTGAGCAATGGCGGTACGGGTAATTTCGTAATGTTGTATTTAGTCCATTTAAAGTCATGAAAAAAGGTCGAAAAATTAGGGATACTCAGTGCACTCCCTCGAATCGATATTTTACATCGCTTTAAATGCGCACTAAATTCAACCTTACCAAATTGCACATATACCGCTCCTGGTTGTGAGTTATCTCCACCTAAGATTTAAGGAAGTTGGGGGGGGGGGGTTACAAATGCTACAGAAAGTTAAACAAGAAATAGAAGCAGCAATGAATTACAATACTCCGGAATACTCTATTTAGGTAGAGAGAAAAAAGAAAGAAAAAGGGAGGGAAACAAAAATAATTAAATTATGAAATATTTTATTTCGTCGTTGTGCAGGGTCGCTGGTCCTGGGGTCATGAGTCACGGTGGGGGGGGGGGGGGGCACGCATGCCTAGTTACGGCGCTGAGTCGAGGATAAAATGCATGGAGGAAAAGAGACAGAGACAGTAGACACGCACGATTCGACAAAAGACGCTTACCCACTATTTGAAATGAAGAGATGATCGATGGTTTGTCAAGAGGATAATCGATGAATTGACGGAATGACAGCATTGACAGCATCGATTTATTTCTGACGGATGTAAATTGAGAAACTGCTTGAACACTAGACGAACCATTTAAGTCCATTGGGTCAAACCTAGCTGATTGTGTAAAGAAAATACATAAAAAAAAAAACAAAAAACAAAAAAAAAATGAAATTAATCAGTAAGTACGCCCTTCTTTATAATTTACGGACGAAAATTACTTGTAAGAGTAAATCCAACACAAGCACTTAAAAATTCTTTAGTGAATCACAGTAAATGGTACCGCAACAACCAGTGACACCGGTGTCAAATGAAAGTCGTCTCTTATTGGTCACTTTTTGATGGAGTTACATAGTATTGTTTGATAGGAATCTCCCATTGTTACTGCCCTCGGCCACCATTACGCCCTTGTAAGTAAAAGCGTTTATTGAGTTTAAGAGTGGATTTCGGAAGATTTCAGTGCTGCCATTGTTATTTTTCGAGGTTTTTACACCAGAATCGACTGTTAAATCACTTATAGCAGAATTGTGCAACAGCCCAATTGCCGAACCCTTCATCGAAAGGCATATGAGGACGTCATAAGCGGTGGTAGCCAGTGAAACAGTTTAATCTTTCTTTTACCTTCGTCCTGACAAGGGTTTTTGATAAAGTCCCTAGTTCCGTACACTTACAATGGGGCTTTTGCAAACATTTGCTATAGGGGATTGAAGAGTTAATTCTTGCATAAAAACCTGTAAAATGACGATGAGTACACTAAAAAATCACGAAATTCACTCTCAGAATCGGGCTTAATGGCGGAGAGACGCAGGTATCATGGGATAATCCTATCTAAATTTAGACATATCTCTGTGTTTCCGTAGAGTAAGTGACATAATAGACAGGAATCTGCCATGATACCTGCGTCGAACCGCCATTACCATCTTGCCGTTATATAGTTATGTGAGGTTATTACTGAATTTTAGACTTTCTTAGTGTGATTTTCGTCATGTTTGCTGGTCTTTACATGAGATTGGACTATTTATCTGCTTATAGCAAAAGTCTGCAAGAGCCCCATTAGTCCAAGTCCGTGTCCCACCCGCACAAAGTGAAAGCTTTTCTTTGCGTCCATTAATTTTCATTATTATTCTCTATTCTCACAAAACCCGCATTTGAGCGATGGAAGACAGAACTGTTGCGCTTCAAGTAAATGTGGCATCAAAGGTTATTTTTTTAAAAAAAAATAAAAAAAAGTAAATAAATAAAAAGTGTTTCTTAATGTACGCAAACGCTCGTAACAAAGTTGTTGCGAATGTAGGTTTATTGAAGGTCGTACCCTCCGAATTAAAACTTTCAATCGCTGAATTTTTACTTTTTACGACGATGCATATGCTTACGTTCACTCAAATCTTGCCTTGAGTGCATCACGAGGTGTTGACGTTCAGCAGATGTATACTTACAAGGAAGTAACCCTGGATGTAATTAGGAATATAGAATTAAAAATATAGTAATATATTCGAAGTAGTATAGTAATAGTAGTTAGTAATATATTAGTTCGAAAAAACCATCGAAATATTCTTCCTCAAAACTATTTAAAGAAGTTAAAGTACTTAAGTTTCAAAATATTTATAAACTGGAGCTTATTAAATGGGCTATAAAAAATAGGCTGATAGAACAGAGGCGTGAATCTACATATAACACCCGAAGTGATTCAAAATTATTATTAAAAACGAAAAAAGGCAAAATCAGCAAATCTTACAACAATATTCAAAACAATAGTATTAAAGCATATAATGACCTACCAATGGTAATAAAAAAATTGGATAACGAAAAAACAACCCCATACATCGGGCTTGTTAAAAGAGTAAAAATGTTTCTGATAAATAGCCAATAAGCCAATAAATCAATGCCTTTTCCTCTTCACTTGGACTATATAATTTTAATTATTTTCATTATTTATCCTATTTCTTATTTATCTTTTTATTTGTTTAATTGTTTACATACATATAAAGCTTTTCTTCTTCTCCTCCCCTCCCTTTATTTCATTGATATTTTTTTTTTTTTTCCCCCTTCTTCTCTCCTGCCGACAGACTCGTTTCGCCCGCCACAAGACTTAGTCTTAGAGGGCGAAACAGTTAGTTTATTCGTCATCCTTTATTTTTCATATTTTTCTCTCATTATTTGTAAAAAAAATTATATATTGTCATTATCGTTTCTTTTTTCTCTTTCATGTATTTTTTTATTGTATTTTTTGGATTTTTCATGTATTTTTTTGATGATGAATAAACTCTTAAAAATTTAAAAAAAAAAAAAAAAAAAAAAAAATATAACTAAATATATAGCACGTAGGTCGTAGGTACAGCGTTTAAAGAAAGTGTTCACAAGGGGAAGAAAATTGGTCACCTAGTTTAAGTTTTTCAATTATTTTCATCAAAATTGATCGGATTGATCTAAAATTCCAAAAATGCCGGTAATGATCGGACTGGGCAGAGCCTTTTTTTTGAAATTTCCGTTTCAATGAGTTTTCCATAAATGATCACTATGCACTCTGGCACTCAAATACAATCTGGAATAGCTTTGATCATGAACGCCCGTAGAACGAATGTTTATGACTCATTAGTAAGTGAAAAAAGAAGGAAAAAACGAGAAAAATATAATTTTGTAAGAAAATTATCATTATAAATCTCTTTTCCGAATAAATTTCATTTGTTGGTTTTTAGGGTCATTCAAAGTGATCTTCTTTTCCTTCTCGATGCTTTGACTCTATCTTACGGTGAACTGGTCGATTGCGGCTCGGATGGTCTCGAGTGGAATTTCCACTCCCATAATTGCATCAAAGTGTCACTAAAATAAACACTTTGATGATTGCATTGGTCGTGTTTTGGGATCTGCATACTGAGCAAAGTATGCTGATATGGTCTTATCATAATTTGTCTATCTGATTCTTGGATTAGTATCGGATAATGCCGCGCGAAACGATGGCTGCACTTACCTACTGAGCATCGTTATTTGGTATGTCGAGGTTGATCTCGTTTTTACTCTCGTTTGAGCGACTAAGTGATTCAATAAAACTTAAATAAACATGGTTTTGTAGCTCTTGATATGAGCTTTCAGAATATATATAGTTATATATATATATATATATATATATATATATATATATATATATATATATATATATATATATATATATATACTTTTTCAATCGTTTAGCCGCCATCTTGATTTTAGTGCGGGACAGAACTTTTGGCCAGACTGTGTATTATCGATACACATTTTTCTACCGATAACACTTATAATTAAGTTTATATATACTATATAAACAAATAGAAATTGAAATAATTTTATTTAAATGTGAAACTAAAGAAAATCAATTTTTAAATTATTAAACTGCAAAAAACTGGATATTTATTTGTCACCTCGCCCTCCTTGAGGGGGGGGCTCCTGCGCACTGTATGCCTGTGGTGGGTGCTATGACGATCAAAAAATCAGGGAAATACTAGTATATAGCGAGGGTATATACCATATAGTTACCCACATTGACTTTCGTGGAGCACGGGAGTCATTAATGTGGGACGAGGGGAAATATTTTATGGAAACAGAAGTCATCAATTTCAATAAAACCAGAAGCTGTGCTGTGGGCGTTTACGATGTCAGTGGCGGCAAGCGAATGGCGCACACTAGGCACTGGATCGAGCGCAAACATTTTTCTCCCGCGCGATGAAAAGTTGTTGGTTTTCCTTCAGAGGAGTCCCGGTTAGATAGCGGATCCAGAATTTTTTTTGAGAGAGCTTATGCAAAATTTGAAATTTGAAGTGTCGCAGTGGGGAATATTGGGCTATTTTTAGTTGACAAATTGCGAAATTTAAAGCTGTGGGGGTGGAGGGACTGGGCATGTTCGGTGCCGTAATGTATCACCAATACGATAAACCCAAAATTGTATAGACTAGTAAGTAAGTCTGAAATTTATGTACGAATCTATTAATTGTGAAATTGTACAATGAAAAAAAAAGAAAGAAAAAAAAAAAAACCTTTACCGTTCTGAAAATTTTTCACGGCTGTTTTTGTCCGATATTTTTTTCGCTGTACATATTATACATAGCTCATTTTATTTCCGTAATTTCTTCAACCATCCAAATTTTATTCTTCCTCTTTAAAAATCTACAGGGAGAAGGGATCCCGCCCACCGAATTCCCATCTATACTTATTCGCCACCGTTGTAAATAATTTTGTTTTTTGTTCCTCGAACGATGTCCAGAATAGTCCACGTTCTGACCCATTGTGTTACGTGGCAGCATCAGCGCATCAGTTCAGCGCGCTGTGTATGACGACAATCGTAGTATGTGAACCGGAAACAACCAGACGGAACCTCTAAGCGCCATTCAATCGTGAAAGGTTTTCTTATTCTCCTCCTCCCACTCTCCCTCCTCTCTCTCTCTCTCTCTCCCTCTCCACCTTAAAACTGCAATGCGGAACATATAAATGGTTCTTTTCTCTCTAAGTTTCAAGGTGTAAGGGGTGGGGAGGGGATGGGAGGGGGTTTCGGAAATGTCGAAGACACGAGGACGAAGCGAGGGTGGTGGGAGCATTCCCCCAGTTAGAAGTTAAAAAAAGCCATCAAGGATGAAACTTTAAAAAGTTTTCTTGGAGTAATCGAGGCGCGATTGAATTTCAGGGGTTGATCCTATGTGAAGCACATGAATCTGGTGCTGGTCACGGACCAACTAAAAAATTTAAGCGCATAGCTTTTGCGTTTCGCTGACGGCGCACGTAACCGCGTCCACTGAAAACACCGATCGTATCAGAATTAATAATTGTTCTGAAGTAAATTTTTAAATTTTGAATTAGGCTGGAGTATGAATTTGTACATGCATCGATCGACTTTTATGGCTTTTGTTTCCATGCTTTATCACTTTTGTACGCGGAAAACGAGGAGAAGACGGACGAAAGCTGAATTAGCCGTCCGTTTGCATCCGCTCACGGTTCACAGAATTTTTACATGAAGTCTCGAAGGAGAATAAGGAGATAAGGAGGAGGAGAAGAAGAAAAAGAAGAAGAAGAAGAAGGAGAAGAAGAAGGAGAAGAAGGAGGGGAAGAAGAAGAAGAAGAAGAAGAAGAAGAGAAAGAAAAAGCTAAGAGAAAGAAGAAGAGGAAAGAAGAAGAAGAGGAGGAGGAAGGAGGAGGGAGAAAAAGAGAGGAAGGAGAAAGGAAGGAGAGGAAGGAGGGGAAGAAGAAGAAAAAGAAGGAGATGAAGAGGAAGAAGAGGCTGAAGAGGAAAAGGAGATGAAGAGGAGGAAGAAGAAGAAGAAGAAGGAGGGGATGAAGAGGAAGAAGAAGGAGAAGAGGAAGAGGGAGAGGAAGGAGGGGAAGAAGAAGAAAAAGAAGGAGATGAAGAGGAAGAAGAGGAAGAAGAGGAGGAAGAAGAGGAAGAAGAAGGAGGGGATGAAGAGGAAGAAGAAGAAGAAGGAGAAGAGGAAGAGGAAGAGGAAGGAAGGAAGAAGAAGAAGGGTAAGAAGAGGAAGAAGAAGAAGAAGAAGAAGAAGAAGAAGGAGAAGGAGAAGAAGAAGGGGATGAAGAGGAAGAAGAAGAGGAAGAAGAAGAGAAAGAAGAAGAGAAAGAAGAAGAAGAAGGAGATGAAGAGAAAGAAGAAGAAGGAGAAGAGGAAGAGGAAGGAGAGGAAGAAGAAAGAGGGTAAGAAGAGGAAGAAGAAGAAGAAGAAGGGAAAGATGTTTTTCGGGGGTTTTCTGGCACAAATCATCGAGGAACGTATTTTCGTGCACAATTTTTCATCACAATTTTTCGGTAAAAATCGAGCTCCAAGGCCACGAGCAGCACGAGCTCTGGAGCATCTTGGCAATAATCCCTAACAACCACTTGATGCAGTGCGGCTCACACCGTCCACTTTGTTCCATAATAAAATTAAGATTTCATGTGAACGTCGACAGTCAACATAAAAAAAAAACCGCCTGTATAGAATAAAGGCGTTGCGTCTCACTCGTAGGGAATATAGGGATGCGATGTTATGAGAGGGGGAAGTGAGGGGTAGAATGTAGATGGATGATGGGAGGGAGATGCGAGTATTATTCGGCAAGGATTGCAACACTTTCCTTTACTTGCAAACTTCCAAGTTACCAAGTTCGAGTCTTGGGTGGTCGTCGCGTCGCGCGTCGCGCGTCGTCGTGTCCGTTGCCCATGTTTTCACACTCACCACCGAGCGTCGCCGCACTGTAGTCAGAAAGCGACAAAAAAGAGGCCAAAAGCCCTTGAAAAAAGTCATCAAAAATAATAGTTTTCGAACTTCAAAGCTTATTTTAAACCTTTCCAGTCACGTTTCTTGGTTTTAACCCCTAATGAACCAAGAATGAGTTTACTCGTTTTTCTCCTCTAGTATATATATGTTTCACATTGATTCAGTCTTCATCCAGGATGCACGCAAATATAGATGAAAACACAACAAGATAAGGTCTCGTCGGTCGCCTTCAATTCGTCGTATATAATGGGTCTGTTGCAAACTTTTGCTACAACAATATAGAGTGTTAAATCTTAAGAAAAATCACGTGAAAAGTCCATTGGTGCAATCAGAAAGTCATAAAATGCAGTATTAAACTCACAAGAGGCATTTAACTAAAATCCAAGATGGTGGTAAAATATCGAGCAACCTGTGAGCACGCACCGCCAACATCCATGATGGCCAATGTTAACGGAGGTTATGCGTTTGTTTGCGTTGTGATTGGTTGTGATCGATGTTGTGAGGTTGGCTATCTCGGATACATGGTGTTTACATGGTGCTTGCATACAAGTTGCTCGACATTTTACCGCCATCTTGGATTTCCGTTGAATGCCTCTGATGAGTTTGTTATTGCATTTTATGACTTTCTGCTGCCACCAATGGACTTTTCAAGCGATTTTACATGAGATTAATCACACTATAGCGCTGTAGCAAAAGTTTGCAGCAGACCCATTCCAACTCCACAGAGTACGAACAGTTAACTACCTTCCCTGTATGAGCGGAAGAGTGGTGTTATCTTGAACAAACCTAGTCCCCTAGGTTTAATTACTCGGTTTTAATCACTTGTAAGTCACTAAGTTAATAAGTGTTCTCTTTGATTGAAATTGGTCCAAAAGTTTAAGAATGGTAAATTCGTCGTTCCCTGCACTTTGGGACCTATCTCCATTTTAGCGATTTTTCAGGATAGCAAAAACAAAATATAGCACATTTTCATCAACTGTTCCTTATTTTCGCAACTGAGAAACGTAATTTGGTTTCTCATCCTGTGGCTCGAAATAAGCTCAGAAATTCTAAAAATGTATTTGAAATTGACCCAATTTTGGTCAAAACTTGAGGAAAAGTTACTTTTTTTACACTGCCTGGATTTACGTTTCTTCGTGGTAACAGATTTTTAGCTCTTTAAGGTTGATACGTCCTTAGATTTCTCTTTAATTACTCCAGAAATATTGAGAAAGGAGCTTTGATAGTCAGTTAGATTGAAAAAGCGCCCTTGAGGACGTAGGGTCTGCCCGACTCGAAATCGCCGATTTTGGAGATACATCTCTACGTGTGAGGAATGATGACGAATGGGGCTCTTGCAAGCTTTTGCTGTGAGCGAATGAATAGTCCAATCTGCTGCAAACACTATAGCAAAAATCACGAAAATCACTCCAAGAAAGTCTGGAATTCAGTGATGAACTCACATAATTGCTACGCAACGTCAAGTTCTTAATGACGGTTCAACGCAGGATTCACGGGAGATTCCTGTCTATTATGTCACTTTTTCTACAGAAACACAGATGTGTCTCAATTAAGATGGGAATCTCCCATGATACCTGCGTCTCTCCGCCATTAAGCCCGATTTCTGAGAGTGAATTTCGTGATTTTTTAGTGTACTCATCGTCATTTTTACAGGTTTTCATACAAGAATCAACTCTTCAAACCCATATATATAGCAAAAGTTTGCAAGAGCCCCATTAATGAGTTTATTTTCTGAGTTTTGGCCACTTTTTGATCATTTTTTGGACCATAGTGCGCAGCCTCCGCCGCGCTCCGTTGACGTCATCGTACAGAGATGAGACAACTGGGATCGGATTCTCGCGGCCAGCGTCGCGGCTCTTTTGACGTCCAAACCGTAAGGATGTGGGTCAGGGTCGCCGTGGCCGCGTCACGTGACTTCCTTCAATGGGTACTTACTTATACTTTCCTTCCTTCCTTCCTTCCTCCCTCCTTTTCTGCGGTACCGCGCGGATTTCCGCGAGTAAGCGGTTCCCTCTTCCCGCATCTCGCGCTCTCAATGTCCCCCCCCTTTTTGTAACATTTTTACGACTATGGTCCCTTGACGGGTCTTTTGCGTACTTGTGCAGCCAGCAGTATGGAACATTGACTTTGATGCAAATTTCCACAAAAATAGTTATAACAGTAGTTACCTGGGTATAATAATAGATAACAAACTGAACTGGCATGATAACATTTTCACCTACCTATAATAAAAAACTAAATCAGCAAATATTCGCTTCACGAAAATTGTCAAATATTATAGATCAGAAGACCCTCTTAACTTATTACTTTGCAAATTTTTCAATCGAAATTGTCTTACGGAATTTCTGTTTGGGGACATTCTTCAAAAATCGAGGATCTATTAAAGCAGATCTATTCGTCTGCAGACGGAAAATACAAAACAGAGAGGAAGAAGATTATGGATAAAGTGTGTTGAAAAAACGTGTCGGTAAGTAGGTGTTACACTGAACACAATCTTTATAAGACCACCGTGTACAGCAGGATTAAACTCCGCGAGTGTTTGTTTGGATGAGAATTACAAACCGGTAATTGGGTCATTACGTTGATTAAAACATCTTGATGAAGACGTTCTCACGTTGTAGGATGAGCAATAAAACAATACAGTGTGACTGCTAAGCTCTGCTCAAGACTTCGGGCATAAACTTGTGAGTATAAACCGTCTTTTTTGTTTGCTTTATATGTTTGGTCACTCATATCGTATATAGTGTACCAGTGGCGCTATCTGTCAGCGGACGAATATCGAAATTGCTACAGGTGTGAAGTTAGAATCTTCTGGATATGGAGCCCTCTCTTATAAGCGCTCATTGAATTCAGAGCTACCGGTTTGTGTAGGTGTGTGTCGCAGGCAAATCGCAAGCAGGGCTGCCGTTTTGCGTATAATCGATGATATTTTTCTATTCACCGATGATTCCACCGGTTGAGAAAAGATTACACAGTTCAGTTCAGTGTATGACTCTAATGTACGAAAATACTCTAATCTGAATTCTTTCCTTAATCGGTGGAAACTCCGTTGATTAATTAAAACATCCGCAAGTTTTTTGAAGTCATCGACGACTCCACCGGTTGAGAAAATATTACAAATGCGAGTATTTTAGTTTGTTACAGTCGTGCACTGAACTGCACTGTGTGATCTTTTCTCATCCGGTGAAATCATCGATGAATTGAAAAATAGCATTGATTATACGCAAAACGGCAGCCCTCACGGAAAAAAATCAGTGGTAAAATTAACCATAACATAGTTGATTTTGGCACCTCCTACAAAGTATGGTAAATTTCACCTGATGTTTGGTATGATGAAGCACACTACTAGTTTAATATAACGCGCAGATGGATGCGTTGACCAAAAGTGTACCTCATCATGCCAAACATCAGGTGAAATTTACCATACTTTGTAGGAGGTGCCAAAATCAACTATGCTATGGTTAATTTTACCACTGATTTTTTTCCGTGCTGATCGCAAGCCGCTTATTTATGATCAGACAAATTCATATCAAAAGTATAGACTGTTTTAGTAGAGCGATATATCGTATCGATTGCCGTTCGAGGGCCTCTGGTTCCAAACAAACTCTGGTTCAATGTAATTTCCCCACAAGCGAACTTTTGAATGGAAATTTAGGCTATTAAATCAAACAATTTATGAGACCTTTTTGCGATTATACGTCCTCTACGTCCTCAAAAATGCTCAATTATGCCTGGTTCCTTGACTAAAATTGCCGGAATCAATGAGATATTACAGATTAAATGTTGCATTTGTAGGTTAGAATCGCCCGTAATCCCGCCAATTCCACAACAATAACATTTGGGTGATTCCAACCTCCAAACGCATCGTTTAATCTGTAATATCTTGTTGATTTTGAGTGGAACCAGGCAAAAGTAAGCATTTTCATAACGTAGACGTAGAATTCATAATCGCAAAAAGGTCGCATTAATTGTTTGATTTAATAGTCTAAATTTCCGTTCAAAAATCCGCTTATGGGAAAAAATGCATTGAATCAGAGTTTGTTTGGAACCAGAGGCCCTCGGACGGCAATCGATACCATACATCGCTCTACTAAAACAGTATATTGGTGACTTACAAAACAATTATATCGAGATTTGATTTAGCTCAGTCGAAAGCTATAATAAGCTATCCACAGATTATGTTTTTCTCAACTCGTGTCCTCTTTTTATGAATTTTTAAAGCGACTAAATGCAGGTGTTTAAACACACGTATCATCTAAAACACCGTAGGTATAGAACTTATCAAAATAAACTTAATCTGATTAAATCGCCACCAGAAAGAGCCTTCATTTGCTACATACGTGGTCCTTGGAAGGGGCTTTGGAGGCTCAACCCCCCCTCACAATTTATTGTAAACGAGCTTTAAAAAACAAAAAAATCAAAGGTCGTTACTCTTCGAGCCCCTCAAATTTTATAGGAAAAAGGGCTCACAACATAGTGACAAGTAAGCAGAAAATTACTCGCGTTAAACTATTCAACATCCCCCCCCCCCCCATTTTGACTCTCGGACCGCCCATGACTATTACTAACCGATTATAGCAATCAGCGTCGTTGATGTAAGCGAGAGATGCTTTTAAACAGCCTTGGGGGACGTTAACATGTACATAACAGTTAGACAAAAATTTCGGGTTCCTCGAGGAAAAAAATAATAAAAATGCACCCAGTCAAAAAAGTCTCACGAATTTCGTTTATTTGTGTAACAAGGCGGAAAAGAAGAATAGAGGAATAATTGATTTTGGAGTCAAAGAAAGTTTGTGAGGATTATTCTCTATTCACCGAAGAGAGTGTTGCGCAAGGTCTCTGTGAGCAGCTTTAGTCGCTAGTAGAGAAGATGCGGTAGTTTAAAGACGTTGCCAGATTTTAATGAACGCATTATTGAAGCATTTAGTAAGAAAAGCTTGATACATTTATCGCTTCAACGTCTCGATTGTGACAAAGCAAAAGGATGTAACCTCCAATTGATTCAGCGGGTGAAGGTCAATATAATGGAGCTGTTGCAAACTTTTGCTAGAGGCTTATTAATAGTTGATTTTAAGTTAAAACCCTGTAAAAATGTTAATTAGCGCACTAAAAAATCGCGAAATCCACTCCCAAACTCATAAAATGCTTTCAAACGCGAGACCGTAATGGCGGCCGTTGCCGCCGATTACATTGGGTTTCCCTATCTCAATCAGCTCCATCCTCATCATCAGGTGTTCTCGTGACACCACACAAGAAGAAAGAATCATACAGTTGCCATAAGATTTAGGCGGCAACGGCCGCCATTACGGTCTCGCGTTTGAAAGCATTTTATAAGTTTGGGAGTGGATTTCGTGATTTTTTAGCGCGCTAATCGTTATTTTTACACGATTTTACCCCCCGTCAACAAATGAAACGCCCGTTTTGGTCCTAAAAACGTTCTAAAAATCGCCTAATATTATCCAAGTGTCGTTTCGGTTTCGAAGCGAACGTCCTAGTGTCGGCCTGCAGTGCAGTTTGAGTAAGGCGGATGTCCGTTTCTCGTGTATTTTTCGGAAACAATGCAGACCTTAGCCCATATGCATGCGTTAGACCTAAGGTTTTTCCCAGGACGTTTTTCGGCTCCGGGAAATAATCTTAAACATAATAGGGACGTTATTCGGACAGTTTCATTTTTTGCCGGGCCCACAATCAACTGTTAATATGTCTGTGTCAAAAGTTTGCAACAGCTCCATTGATCTTAAAAAAAAAAAAAAAAAAAATCCAAAGAATATATCCTCATCTCAACGAAGTAAGATTAAAAACCCAAATTCAAAATTTGTGGCGAAAAAAGCGTGGAATATAAAAGAGCAAATCGTGATGTCAAAAAGATAGAAAGTATTAATCGGTGAGGGGTATCGATGTCTTTACACTGTCAAAAATGTCATCTAATGAAGAACTCACCGAAAAAACTTGATAAGTAAATCTGAACCAAAGTTGGGTAAAATTGAACCAATGTCACACGTAGGAGTATTTACCCCAAAAACCTGGCCAAAAATAATTGCGTGTTCTTGAATATTTGAAAATCGATTTTGGTTAATTTTCCAATTTAAACTCAAAACTCCTATTGCACGGTTTATGGTTGGAAAAGGGGTAAAAAATTAAGAATTTTGGCTCAAACGAAAGGTCGATAGCTCCTTCTTTTGCCGAGTTATTGACGCTTATTTCATAAAAAAGGCTTGGCTTCAACATGTTTTTTTAAAAAAAGGGGCAATTTATTGCAATTTTTGACTGTTGGAGCAGTTGCCTAAAAGAGTCTACTCTAACCCCCTTGTTTTGGTTGTGCCCGGTTTTGCCCGGAACGTATTCAAAATTGCCTTTTTTTAAAAAGATAGAGCCTAAAATTAGAGATTTTTTTCATGTCCATTTTAAATTAGATGTAAAAGGGTCAAAAATGCACGGAAAAAGAAATTGTTGCCATCAAAATGAAGCACATACCATCTAAAACAACGTCCAAAATCGCTGAAATGTTTGGATGCCCCAACGCTTGTCCTCGATGGAAAATGTTAGCTGATTATTAACAGCGCTTTGAGCGGTGAACAACCGCAGGTGCGTCGAGCGCTCAGTTCCATGTTCTCTCCTAAACAGTAGATAAACGTAGATGTTCCGACACATCTATTACGCAATAGAGCGGTTACTTACCTCTCAAAAACCACCAATAGTTTGTTTTTTGGACGACTTTTCAATTTTCCGTTTTTGGCCAGGTTTTCGGGTCAAATACTCCTACGTGTGTCAGTTGAAGTTTACCCCACTCCAGTTTAATTCAAAAGGTTGGACTGACTTAACTATTGCCATAACTATACCTACCTTTCTTGGGCGAATAAATTTTAAAATATCTGTTAGTTAAAATTTGCCTTAACCTTTGTGCTCAATTATTTTCACAGATATTTTAATTTAAATTTACACATTCATTTTTTGCCGGTGTTCAGAGAAGTGGCACTCCCAAACATTAACCCTTTTACTATTCGGGGACTGATCATTTACTTCATCAATAAAGCGACAGCCGTTAACACTGTCTATGAGTGATATGCTATTGGTCTAGAATTGTAAAATTTGACCGTTGCTATGGTAACCATCGTGAAAGTGTCCGTTATTTAAATGCGACTCATTGAATTTAAAAACTGGGCTCTTTGGTTACCATAGCAACAGCTAAAATCTCCTAATTCTAAACCAAGGGACTGATTTACTTGATGAGGACTGATAGTCCTCGATCAAGTAAAATGATCGACCCCTCGGGTTACGAAGACAAATCACCGCTTGTCCGCTCATATTAGAGTCCCTATCTACCATGAGAGTTGCGCCAAGACTTTCAAAATGAAGAAGAAGAAGCGGATCAATGGAGCCCCCAAGAGGCAAAATGCAAATGGCGGTTGGCCGTTTGCCTCTGAGCTGTTAGGCAATAGGTTAGGTTAGGTTCCGATTCTTGCCAATAACGATCGTTATTGAAGGAGATAATGTTCTTCGCGATAAAATTTAAGCATTGGAAAAATCAGTAATAATTACCGCGGTCACTGGTACAGTAAATGTGTGATAAAAGTGAGTGCGTGAAAAGTAAACAAACCCTCCGCCATATATGCCTTTGCCTCTTGGGACTTTCTTGACGGCCTAAATCTGAGAGCCAATCAGAAATGGATGCAGCAATGGCGCAACTCTCATAGTATATTGGGACTTTAGCTCAAATTAGGTGGGTAGATAAATGTTCCTACTCCGTGGAGTTAATTTTGCATATTCGAGTAATTGAAGGCGCTCAACGAGTCATTAGTTTGAAAGTGTTAAAAACTTGGAGTGTGGCAGTGTAGCTTCTGTCAATAGAAAAATCGAAATGATGCCAGGCAGATGCATGGTAACGAAAACCGAGTATACTCGGGCGTGACATTTGGCAACAATGTATTTCCTCCATCTAAATTCATTAGAAAAGTCGAACGCTTTAGTCATCGGCGATGACCAAGCATTTCGACCTTTCTAATGTGTTTAAGAGGGAAAAAGGAACGTTGCCAAATCGCACACCTCGCCGCTGGTAGTATTGAAAGGGTTAACTCGCGTCCAATTTGGCAACTCAGGTATTTGGTGTGGCTGAAGAGCCTTCTTGGCTTCATTTTCATCCCGAGTCGTTATTTAACGGGCGCGTTCCAAATTTTTATGGCTATAGTATTTGCTCACCTATACCTAAGCGCAGGTGGCTATGAAGAAGAAGAAAGAAAAAGGGAAAAAAAAGTTACGAGGTGTTATGTTTTGATGAGCTCCACGATGTGCGTTTGAGTTGGTCGAAAGATTCTGAGACGCGAGTAGAGTCATTATATCCCATCTCCCTTCCCCCAAATTGCATGATATTGCCAGTCCATCATGCTCACACCCGCGCGTCCGCAGTGTTGTCAGATGTACAGATTTCGGCCGTTTTTTTCAATGTAAAATATACGGCTTTTGAGATAAAATCTGACAACACAGCTTCAATACAGAGTTGCCAGATAAACAGTTTTAAACGTTTATTTCCCATAAAAATCAATGTAAAATAAACGGCTTTTTGACATCAAATCTGGCAACACACAGCTTCAATACAGAGTTGCCAGATGTGCAGTTTCAGAGCGTTTATTTCCCATAAGAATCAATGTAAAATAAACGGCTTTTGCATCAAATCTGGCAACACACAGCTTCAATACAGAGTTGCCAGATGTACGGTTTTAGGCCGTAGTTCACTCCTGAATTGGCTGGAGCCGATTGGAGCCGAACTGGCACCGGGTCGAATTGGCTCCGACAAAAAACAGAAAAAAAGGGCAAGAAAAAACTTGCAATCATCAACAGAGTCGCCACCACATGAGAAGCAACAAAACGAAGAAGGGTATCTATGAGATTTTTTTTTTTTTTTTTCATCATGTTCAAGTTCTGAAAAAATTTGAAAAAAAGAAAAAAAAAAAAAAAAAAAAAAAAAAAAACCCGCAAGGAAAATTTTTTAAAATATTTTTAAAATGTTCACATGTGGGAAAATAACGGACGTTTTCTTTTCTTTTTTTTTCAAAGTTATTGAGATCTACCAAAAACAACATTTTGAATGTCTTCTATTCTTGTTGACAGTTCTGAATGTGGATAAAATGGGAGGGAAAATGATTTTTTTTTTTTTTTTAAAGATCTTTTGACTTTAACGATCGGAGCCAATTTGACCGACCTTTGACCGGAGCCAATTCGACTCGAAGCCAACTCGACCGGAGCCAATTCGGATGAACCCAATTATGTAAGGGGAGCACCATCACGTCGATACAATGATAAATATACGAAAATGTGGCCTGGAAAAATGTGATCCAATTTTTCCTTTTTTAGAGCTTCTCACTTCTTCTTCCTCCTTCATTTAAAAATGAGGGCTTAACCCTTTAAAGGCCACGCCCGAGTATACTCGTTTTTTCCCCTCTAGTCTATTTCCTATTGTTTAAGTCTTCATTCCGAATAAACGTGATTATCGATGAAAGCTTATTTCAAGATAAGGCTCAGTCGAGTGCCTGCAATTTTTCGTATAGGCATATTTCGTATAGGCATATTTCGTATATTTTTCGTTCAGCTCCCTCGAGTACGAACAGTTAACTAACTTCCCTGAATAAACGGAAGAGTGGCGTTCTTTTGAACTAATCTGGAGTAACGACCTTTGATTTTCCTTTTTTGAGCCCATTTCCGATAAGTAAGCGTAGAGCCCCCAAAGCTCCCTGTATTACAACAACCCTGTATTTATCCACCATGTATTTATGCACCTAGAGTCCCTATATACTAGGAGAGTTGTGCCAAGATTCTCAAAAAGAAGAAGAAGAAGCGGATCAATGGAGCCCCCAGGAGGCAAAATGCAAATGGCTGTTGGCCGTTTGCCTCTGCGCTGTTGCCACTTTTTCGCTACTTCTAATAGAGGTTAGGTTCTGATTATTGCCAATAACGGTCGTTATTGAAAGAGATAATGTTCTCCGCAATAAAATTTAAGAATTGGAAAAATCAACAATAAATTACCGCGGTCACTGTTACAGTAAATGTGTGATAAAAGCGATTGCGTGAAAAGTAAACAGACCCTCTGCCATTTGCATTTGTCTCTTGAGGCTTTCTTGACAGCCTAAATCTGAGAGCTAATCAGGAATGGATTCAGCAATGGCGCAATTCTCGTAGTATATCGGGACTCTATATGCACCTACCTGTATTATTAATCTACCTTGGATGGAACTATGATTCAATTTATTTGCATAACCGAATCAGACGAGTAAAGCGCATTCCTTAGAGTTCATCGATACGTCACCAAGTGTATGTTCGAGCAGCATGAGTTTACCCTTGTGGCTTCAACTCAAGGTAGAGAGGCACCAAACGCATAACAAGTTAGTTTTACTTTTACGAACGAAAGGGAGGAGCCACGCCGCACAGTGAATTTAGTCAATGGAAAAAGCCGGACATGGCGAGGCAATTTTAAATGTGCATAATCTTTGTTAATACGAAACGTAAAAGTTTTGACATTTATTTTAATGAATTTATAGTAAAATTTTCTATAAAAATCACCCCTCATAGTTTGTTTTTTGACCGTAAAAACATTCAAATTTTCATTATTATAGTAAAATATTCCATGTCCGACTCCTCCCACAACATAAGTAATACAGTAGTTTACTGTACCGTCGCCCGTAAATAGTCGTTTCTCTACTTTTTTACAAAGGAAGACGGAAGAAAATTTCAGCCAGGCACGTCGATTATGATTCAAAACCATTTGATTCGGAGTAATAATAATAATAAAAAAATGGTCTTTTTAAAATTAAGTTACGGCACTAATATTGATACTATGTGAGTCTGTGTATATTATGACCTAAAAAAAAAAAGTCACCAATCTCTCCGGTCTAATTTTCAATACCAATTAAGATTTTTTCTTTCCTTTTTTTACGTCGACTTAACTACACACTGAAAATAAAAGTGCTAATTGTAACTATTTTATAGCTAAAAGTATGGACACCACTTGAAAACTGTCCTTTTTAAAATTAACTTACGGCACTAATATTGATACTATATGAGTCTGTGTATATATGACCCCCCCCCCCCAAAAAAAAAAACCCACCAGGCAATCTCTCCAGTCTAATTTTCAATACCAATTAGGATTTTTTCTTTCCTTTTTTTTACGTCGACTTAACTACACACTGGAAATAAAAGTGCTAATTTAAACTATTTTATAGCTAAAAGTATGGACACCACTTGAAAACTGTCCTTTTTAAAATTAACTTACGGCACTAATATTGATACTATATGAGTCTGTGTATATATGACCCCCCCCCAAAAAAAAAACCCACCAGGCAATCTCTCCAGTCTAATTTTCAATACCAATTAGGATTTTTTCTTTCCTTTTTTTTACGTCGACTTAACTACACACTGGAAATAAAAGTGCTAATTTAAACTATTTTATAGTTAAAAGTATGAACACCACTTGAAAACTGTTAGTTTGAATGTTTCAAATTGTTAGATTACCTCCCGTGCCGTGTTAATTTAACAAATTTAAACAGTAAAACCAACCGTTTTTAAGTGGTGCATGTCTATACTTTTAACTATAAAATAATTAAATTTAGCACTTTTTGTTTTCAGTGCAGCCGCAACACTCTATGGAACATGGAGAGGACTTCACTCTTTTGTGAAATCAGTGTCCCCCCCCCCAAGGATGAGAAAATCTGTTGGGAATTTTTCAAAACTCGGGTCACTTCCCTTGGTTTGCCCCGGTAATGCCGAGGGTAGGGGGAATCGCTTTAATATCTATACAAGACGCACGTCCGAGCGTTGCATACTTTCCCTCTTACCCCGCGCAATCTTCCCTTCTCTAATCATATGTCATTACGATCCCGAATCGGCATCGAAAATTACAGTACCGAGAAATTTACCAACGCGAATTTCGTATTGTGCGAACTAGTTTGCATTGCTGTGCATCGCAGTGTAGGAAGAGGGGGGTAGAGGGTTGGGGGGGGATTAAAAAATGTATACATCCTCAGTCCAGCACAAACTTCGGGATGGATGCAGCCGAACAAAATTATGGTGGTTGTTTTGGAATACTAAAATTGCTCTCCGCGCGCCCGAAGATCTTTGAGGTTGAGGTTAAGGCCGTTCGAAGAAACTGCGCCTGCGCAGAACGAATGCAGCACGGCGCACAGTAGAGATTGTCAATAGGAGGGGTCAGATATGGAATAAATAAATAAAATAAATAAAATGAATCCTTTCTACAATCTAAATGAGTACCTGAAACCATTGAAGTGATGGACAAGTCTTTGTATTCCTCTGTATAGTAATTAGTTATTATATTTTCTACTTACCTACTGTTCTTAATACTGTTTTGCTATATAAATGTAATACCTATGTTTGACCTGCAATGAGCTGTAGAGCTGGTGTACTAATAACGAATAAATAAAAAAAATAAAATAAATAACCAAACACGCAAATTTGAATGGTTTTACAGTCAGAAAACAAACTGTAAGGGGTGATTCTTATAGAAAATTTTACAATAAATTCATTTAAATAAATTTCGAGCCTCTGCGTTGCGTATTACCAAAGATATAATTATTTAAAGGCGCCACGCTATGTGTTCGGCCTTTCTCATTGACTCGCTCCACTGTGCGCCGAGGCTAGGCTGCGCCGCACGGTCAGTGCATCACATTGTTATGTATCTAGGTGTTTTCCGAACCCCAGCATCTCTACCGCTGTTTGATCTAGGTAAAATTACAGAGAGGAAAATAAATACATACAGGGTGATTCAAATGTGCATTCTTATGATCCGACTTACTTATATAGCTTACAATTGGACTGGATTGCGCGGCTTATTTGAGCCACTCAAGGCATAGGTGGTTGGCCGCGCATAGACGAATTGACGGGGTGTGGAGGTGCAATGGGTCTATTGCATACTCTTTTGATACCGGCGTGTCGTGGAAGGTTGATTCTGGTGTAAAGTCGCGTGAAAATCATATAATTATTGAGAGGATCAAACAGTCTTAAAATCCACCCATAAACTCACTGGACTAAAGACGTTTAAAAAAAAAAAAAAAAAAAAAAAAAAAAAAAAAAATGTTAACGAGAATGTAAAATTTACCGGAAAAAACACATAGAATGACACAAAATGTAAGTACTTCGAGGAAGTGACTCGTTTATTTACATTCTAACCAACAATATAAATTTCCGCCGTCGCGTCGGCCATCTTTTGGTGCTTGCGGTGCATGCATGCAGGGTTGTTAATTTCGCCCGTTCGACCGCCATCTTAGGCTTTCCAACCCATAACATCCTAGCGTAGCCTTATGGCTACAGCTAGAGGGTAGTTTCCATTTTTCCGGGGTTTTTAAATTAGGGGGTAATAGATTGGCAATCAGACGTTAAAAATTAAATGTCATTTGGCATCAGCTTTTTTGGGCATTCTGAAATTATTATTAAAAAAAAAAAATTAAAGGTTTTGGGGTTTGCTTTATTAAGGGTTGTTTTGAAAATGGTAAAAAAAATTAAGTAACTCAGGATGTTATGGGTCAACATGTGTTTTTTTTTTTTTTGTTTCGTGCATTTTGGTGAATATTTTACGTTTTGTGTTGATTTTCCCGAATTTTGAAAAGGAAACGTCGGGCAGGTATTTACTTTGCCGAATCCCGTCGTCAGCCATCTTTGCTGCTCGTGGTGCATGCGTGCAGGGTTGATTCGCCCGTTTGACGGTCATCTTAGGATTTCCTTAAAAACGCCTTTTATGACTTTATGAGTAAATTTAGAGACTATTTGATACTCTCAATGTGATTTTTACGCGATTTTACAACGTAATCAACCCTCCACAATGGTGTCGCAAAAGTATGCAAACGGTTTGGTGTTGCAAACTTTTGCTACAACGATTAAGAATGTTTCATCTAATGTATAAATCGCCTGAAAAGTCCATTGGTGGCATCAGAAAGTCATAAAACGCATTAATAAACTCACAAGAGGCGTTTAATGAAATCCAAGATGGTGGACAAATACCGAGCAATCTGTATGCATGCACCACGAACATCCAAGGATGGCCAACTTTGACAACCTCACAGGAGGTAGAGGTTATGTGTTTATTTACGTTGTTATTGGTTGTGATTGAGGTTGGTTATCCTTGGATGTTCGTGGTGCATGCATACAAATTGCTCGATATTTCTGTATTCTCTATATTGGATGTCATTAAACGCCTCTTGTGAGTTTATTATTGAATTTTATGACTTTCTGATGCCACCAATGGATTTTTCAGGCGATTTTACATTAGATTAATCTCTCTTACTCGTTGTAGCAAAAGTTTGCAACAGACCCATTACCTACTATTCATCGTTCAATTTGTTTATATTTGGCTGTAGGCTCCTCCATTGGAGTATAAGCTATAAAATCAACAACAAAAAACAAGAACAAAAACAAAATAACAAAAAAACTAAACAAAAAAACCAAAAACAAAAACCAAAAACCAAAAACCAAAAACAAAAAACAAAACAAAATTGGCCGTTCATTTTGCTTTTTAATTTTAAAGCGTCCTTTTCGATGAAAAACTGAGGCTTACATTAATTAAAATTAATTCATCTGTATTATGTGGTATGAGAAAATAACGTCGGAAAAATTCAAAAGACTACAGTTTGTTTAGCTCCGCTTCCACCTCGGAAATGACGTCTAGCTGCAACAAATTAAAGTTTCTCCAAATCAAATCGTTCATCCATCAAAATCTTGTCAGGCTAAACCTCAACATCCCACCTCTCATGGTCTTCGTGTTTGTAAGTATGTACATATGAAACCACTTGAATCACGTTATATTGACCCAATTTTGCATAAATTGGACTAACACCTCTTATATCTTCTATTATAAGAACTGTAAGAACAACGCCTCGCGCAGGTGCAGTAAGACATTCTATCACTGCAAAAATGTCCTGATTCGACGGTGACGTGACGAGACGTTTATCTCACTCCTCCAATGTCGAGCGCCTTAAATTCAATGGTTAGTCAATTAGTACGACAAGGCAAGTGCGTGATGCTGATACCTTGGGTCAATGAGCACTCGTTAAACGCGATACCTGCAACGCGTGACATCTAATTGAATCTGACATCGAATGTGTCGTCCGTTATGAAACGTGAAATGAACCACCCCGTTATATTTTAGAGGTTTGGAGTTCTACGCAATTATTGGCACAACATTGCTGCAACATCGATGGAGAATCATATGAAGTTTAGTGTAAATTCTTTAGATATACTGAACTATTATAAGAGAGGATAGTTAGGAATTTTGACCTGATTGCGTGAACCCTATGCCGTCGCCACGTATTGAACCACTGGGAGCTTGAATCTTCCTCAAAGCACAAACCCAAGTGGCAAAAACAGGTTTGAGACACCGCCAGTGTAATTTTAAATGGGAAAATAGACTTACGAGCACGCCTGACATTTTGGTGGGCTGTTTGTGGTTGGCAAGACTCAGGGCTCTCATAACGTCCCCCTTCTCTTCCTGGGCACCACCTGTGAAATTCTAAATGGGAAAATAGACTTACGAGGAGACCTGTCATTTTGGTGGGCTTTAAATCGCTGACCAGGCACAGGGCTCTCAAAACGCCCCCCCCCCCTGCTTTTCCGGGGCACCACCTGTGTAATTTTAAATAGGAAAAGAGACTTACGAGCACGCCCGTCATTTTGGTGGGCTTTTAAGCGCTTAGAAGGTACAGGGCTCTCAAAACGTCCCATCTGCTCTTCCGGGGCACCACCTGTGTAATTTTAAATGGGAGATCAGACTTACGAGGAGACCTGTTATTATGGTGGGATTTTAATGGCTGGCAAGGCGCAGGGCTCTCAAAACGTCCCCTGTACTCTTCCGGGGCACCGCCAGTGAAATTTTAAATGGGAAAACAGACTTACGAGCAGACCTGTTATTTTGGTGGGCTTTTAATGGCTGGCAAGGCTCAGGGCTCTCAAAACGTCCCCTGTGCTCTTCCGGGCACCGCCAATGTAATTTTAAATGAGCAAAGATACTTACGAGCGGACCTGTCATTTCGGTGGGCTTTTAATCACTTAGAAGGTGCAGGGCTCTCAAAACGTCCTCAGTGCTCTTTCAGGGCACCGCTAGTGTCATTTTAAATGGGAAAACAGAATTACGAGTAGACCTGTCTTTTTGGCGGGCTTTTAATGGCTGGCAAGGCTCAGGGCTCTCAAACCGTCCCCTCTGCTCTTCCGGGGCACCGCCAATGTAATTTTAAATGGGAAAACATACTTACGAGCAGACGTGTCATTTTTGTGGGCTTTTAAACGCTTAGAAGGTGCATGGCTCTCAAAACGTCCCCTCTGCTCTTCCGGGGCACCACCTATGTAATTTTAAATGGGAAAACAGACTTACGAGAAGACCTGTCATTCTGGTGGGCTTTTAATCGCTGACCAGGCACAGGGCTCTCAAAACGTCCCCTCGGCTCTTCCGAGGCACCGCCAGTGTAATTTTAAATGAGAATACAGACTTGAGATCAGATTTGTTATTTTGGTGGGCTTTTAATGGCTGGCAAGGCGCAGGGCTCTCAAAACGTCCCCTCTGCTCTTCCGGGGCACCGCCAGTGTTATTTTAAATGAGAATACAGACTTACGAGCAGATCTGTTATTTTGGTGGGCTTTTAATGGCTGGCAAGGCTCAGGGCTCTCAAAACGTCCCCTATGTTCTTACGGGGCACGACCTGTGTATTTTAAATCGGAAATTAGTGTCACGAGCAGACCTGTCTTTTTGGTGGGCTTTTAATCGCTGACAAGGCGCAGGGCTCTCAAACCGTCCCCTCTGCTCTTCCGGGGCACCGCCAATGTAATTTTAAATGGGAAAACATACTTACGAGCAGACGTGTCATTTTTGTGGGCTTTTAAACGCTTAGAAGGTGCATGGCTCTCAAAACGTCCCCTCTGCTCTTCCGGGGCACCACCTATGTAATTTTAAATGGGAAAACAGACTTACGAGAAGACCTGTCATTCTGGTGGGCTTTTAATCGCTGACCAGGCACAGGGCTCTCAAAACGTCCCCTCGGCTCTTCCGAGGCACCGCCAGTGTAATTTTAAATGAGAATACAGACTTGAGATCAGATTTGTTATTTTGGTGGGCTTTTAATGGCTGGCAAGGCGCAGGGCTCTCAAAACGTCCCCTCTGCTCTTCCGGGGCACCGCCAGTGTAATTTTAAATGAGAATACAGACTTACGAGCAGATCTGTTATTTTGGTGGGCTTTTAATGGCTGGCAAGGCTCAGGGCTCTCAAAACGTCCCCTATGTTCTTACGGGGCACGACCTGTGTATTTTAAATGGGAAATTAGTGTCACGAGCAGACCTGTCTTTTTGGTGGGCCTTTAAACGCTGACAAGGCGCAGGGCTCTCAAAACGCCCCCTTTGCTCTTCCGGGGCACCGCCAATTTAATTTTAAGGGGGAGAACAGACTTACGAGCAGACGTGTCATTTTGATGGGCTTTTAAACGCTTAGAAGGTGCATGGCTCTCAAAACGTCCCCTCTGCTCTTCCGGGGCACCACCTATGTAATTTTAAATGGGAAAACAGACTTACGAGAAGACCTGTCATTCTGGTGGGCTTTTAATCGCTGACCAGGCACAGGGCTCTCAAAACGTCCCCTCGGCTCTTCCGAGGCACCGCCAATGTAATTTTAAATGGGAAAAGAGCCTTACGAGCACGCCCGTCATTTTGGTGGGCTTTTAATCGCTGACAAGCCGCAGGGCTCTCAAAACGTCCCCTGTACTCTTCCGGGGCACCGCCATGGCTTTGAGACTATGGAGATGTCCAAATAATCGAGGATATAATCGATGAATCTATTTCACTGACTTACAACAATGCTTCAAGGTGATTCCAGCAGCAGGCCTATCTTTGAAATCATTAGATAAGGCTAATAGCACAGAATAATACAATCAGAACGGAAACTCTGTCGGATTTTGAAGCAAAATTCATTTTGCGTCCGCCATGTTGGGATACATGATGTTTACATCTGGATTCGCGCATGAAAAAAAAAATATAGGACATGATCCGCGAAATTTTCAGTCTGAAATGCCATTAGAATAAAAGTGAGGGCGGAAACTTAAGATTTATTTCCAGAATTTACAGAAATAATGAGTTTCATTACAAATCACACATGTCCGCCATGTTGGGGATATAGGACCACAGCGTTGCCTATTGGTGCCCTTAAATTCCAAACTTGCTTCCATTGGCTCTTATGGGAGTTTCCGTTCTGATTGTGTTATTCTGTGCTAATAGATTGGATAAATGAAGCGCTGGGATTGGTCCCTTCAAAGTGTTTATCAAAAAGAAGAGATTTTTTTTTTGTTTTAACCAAGTATTCTTCCGCTACATTCGATAAGCTATCGCCCGCTTGAAACACCCTGATAGCTTATCGAATACGTAGCGGAGGGATACTTGGTTAAAGATATCTTCTTTTCGATAAGCAATTTAAAGGTACCAATAGCAGCGCTTCATTTATCCAGTCTATCAGCCTTGTCTAATGATTCCAAATATCGGCCCGCTTCGGCGAAACTTTACCAGATTTCAATCCGATGGATGGCGCCACCAGTCACTATTAGGAAATGTCGTGTATTTGGCATTTTAATCAGTCTACTTCGAACTTTTCTTTTAATTTTTTGTGTGAAAATTATACTTGTTCTCCACCGGTTGAGAAAATAATACATATTGGTGTTTTTTCGTGCAGTACAGTCATACACTGAACTAAAATGTGTAATATTTTCTCAATCGGTGGAATCATTTATGAGTTCAAAAATGTCATTGATTATACGCAAAACGGCAGCACTGTACTTTAAATTGAAAACAAAGTAAAAACGCAAAATCAAAGAACGTCAACATCGGCGAAATTTTCTGTGGATTTTTTGAGCCCAGAAGTAGCAAAATTGGTTTAAAATTAAAGCCGTAAATGATGAAATTCATTTCGCCATTAGCTTAGTATGAGAGCATAAGAGTGAGTGCGAGATACGCCTATCTGCCTCACTCGCACTCATTGAGGCTTATGGGAATTTTCGTATTTCATCATTTTCGGCTTTATTTTTGAGTGTTTCAGCTTGAAACTTTCAGGGTTCTTTTCTGAAGTATACTTGCAGGTGCTGACGTTCCTCAAATTTGTGCTTATAGTGTAAATTCGTCAATTCGAGCCAAAAACTGTTGACTTTTTGAGCAGAGCGACATCATCTTAATCATTTGGGTGGTTTCATGTAGAAGAGTACCAACAGCTACATATGAAACCCGCATCAGTTGGCTCCCTTTTGTAGATACGGAATATTTGGTTCACTTCTGTAAAAAGGTGGCCTCCGGTGGAGTAATCTATCGCTTAATTCCAATGTAGTCAATTAGACTGAAGGAAAATCAAATGATGGTCGAGTGATTTTTACATTTTCAACACCAGAAAGGTTGAGGACCTCAACCTTGCTGTTATGAGGTGACATTTGTGGACGATTTGTGGTAAATCTAAGGATCAACATTGTACGGTCCCAGGCACTATCAATGGTTTATTATATTAATGGGGCTCTTACGAACTTTTGCTACACGGAATTGAAGAGTTGGTTTTTGCATAAAAACCTGTAAAAATGACCATGAGTACACTAACAAATCACGAAATTCACTCTCAGAATCGTGCTTAATGGTAGTTCAACGCAGGTATCATGGGAGATTCCTATCTAAATTGAGACATACCTCTGTGTTTCCAAAGAGAAAGTGGCATATTAGATAGGAATCTCCCCTGATACCTGCGTCGAACCGCCATTACGATCTTGCCATCTATGTAGTTATGTAGGTTTATTATCGAATTTTCAACTTTCTCACTGTGATTTTCGTGATTTTTGAAGGTTTTCACATTAGGATGGACTATTCATTTGCTCACAGCAAAAGTTTGCAAGAGCTGTATTACTCTAAATAATATACCTAAGCAGCGATAAAAAACTTGTGACGCGAGCCAAAAAAGAAATGTTAGGATCCAAAATGTTCAATTTAATCACAAAACAAATCATGGAATGCCTTTTAGATTAGTGACTATACCTACAGTATGAAATATTTCATCCATTCATTTTTATGTATATCCTCACGAATATGTTCAACATTTTTTTTTCTATTTTGGTCTCCCCCGTTTGATAGCTTTTTTTATGACCTTCCATGGCCCCCAATAATTCAGAATATTTTTGGAAAGAATGGCCACATATTTAGTTTAAATGTTGTTCTACAAATATAAAGGATTACCCGTGAACTAGCAATATTTTTGACCCCCTCCCTCTGAAAGTAAACGTATCCTTCTTTTGAAATGGCAAGTTAGCGCAAAAACAGGGATTCCTCTCATCGGTCAATTTTAATCTAACATTGAAAAATGTACGAAAACAAAAGAAACCTAACCGATTTCATGCGCATTTATATATTCTTGGATATAGTTTTATTTAAAGATGAAAAATTATCTTGGCTGGTATGAAGCTGAATTCCAAGAGAAAATCAAGAAATAAACGTCTGTTATTTTCTCCGAATTTTAGGCTCAAATACTAAATTTATTTTCAAAACGGGAGGTGACCTGATTTGCTTGCAAAGATTGTTGAAGAGGAAAGGTAATTCTTAAGTCGCCTTTGCCTTCAAGTTCATAGAACATATATGCACGTATAAATAAAAAAAAAAAAAAAAAAAAAACAAAAAACAAAAAAAAACAACCTCAAAAGAGGTGTAAATGGCCGTTGATGTTAAGGCACCTCTTTCAAACAATAAACGAATTTATCAATCAATCAATCACATATTCTAGAATTAAATAAAAACTAATCTGGCTGGGATGCGCCTTCAATTTACTGTGTATGCAAAACGAATACGGTTAAGCCTGAATAGTTAGCTATCTCAACCGCTCTTGACTGAATTACTTATAATATCATAATTCAAACGGTATTTATTTGTATTCCATGCCGAAGATTAAATATTCTACCTATACATTCTTCATTTTACTTTTTAATATGTACGTTGTACAGCCTTTAAGCGGGAGTTACCCGATTCCCTCCCAAGATTCCCTCCCGAATCCGATTCCCTCCCGTGACGTTCTCCGATACCCGATTCCCTCCCGGTGTCGAGTAAATGAAAAAAAAATTGCAACGTCGCAACAACATGATAAAAACTAAAATTAAACTCACCATGTCAGGGATGTTTAATTCGGACCGTAAGTTGATAGGCAGTACAAAATTATAAGATGCTCGGATGAAGAAAATGGGTTTCGGTATGTTAGAACGTTTCCATACTCTTCTTTTCACAGTCATAAAGCAAAATTTGAAAACCTTCTCCCTCCCTTAACCTATATCAAGGCTGCCGGATGAAAATAATGTTAAAAAATTTGGAAACTAAAAGTCTTAAAATTCACTGTACGGGTGCGTATGGAGCCTGGTGCGTCAAAAATTTGAAACTTAAACGTATATTACAAATTCACAAAAAAACATTCGGAGAATTCCTGTATGAGACCGTGCGAATATATTTAAAGAGGGTCTCGTCGTCACAATTTTCGGGGAGGTTTCCGATGGTTTTTGCGAGGAACTCACTTTTTTTTAGGATAATTGGCCGGTTTCTCGCACTTGTGTTATTCGCGGAATTGATTAAAATTTGTGAATCCCTGACATTTTTTTGGGAACCCCGATAAAGGCAGGAAAGTTGGGATGATGCTTGTAAAAAAATGAGTTTTATCTGGAATGGAAACTTTCACATGCGTTTGTTGTCATGGACGGGGCGCGGCTGTTTTTGAAGTCCAAAGTATGGGAGGAAAGAGCTCGTTGTCCGAGCATCTTGATTTTGTACTTGTTATCAACTTACGATCCTAACTATTATTTATTCCTTAAACTTATTGTTGCAACGTTGCCATTTTTTTTTTTCATTTACTCGACAAACGGAGGGGAATCGGGTATCAGGAGAGCGTCACAGGAGGGAATTGGAATCGGGAGGGAATCGGGCGACGCCCCTTTAAGCACACGTTCTTACAAATTTTCACTATCAGTCCTTTAGGTATACAGGGTAAGTGAAAAAGGGACCCTTGTCGATGGCGTCTCTTGCAATCCAGCAACGCTGTATTTGGTCTACTTAAACACATGAAATGGATCGTTCGAAAGAAGCGTGCTCTTCCTTAAATCGATAGTTTACTTGTGTTTAAATAAACGGAATGCCAAGTGTCAAATAAATAAGCTAAATTCTGAAAATAGCATTCAGAATGTGAGATGTAATAGCATGCAGCCTGAGTACTGCAGTACTCGCCAAAAGGCTCTCCGATGTAAGTGACCAGGGGGGTGATCACGGAGGATCGTTTCGTTTCGTTTTCGTTATCGTTATCGTTTACGTGTAACCTTATGGGTGGCTCAACTGATCGAATCGTTTTGAGCCTCTCGTAACGATTGAAACGGTCGAAAGGAAGCGATGAGTTGGAGGCTGTCGTTTACTCGATCGTTTGAAGTAGGAAGAGGTGAGGAGGGGATCACCTGCGCGATCGAGTTGCGCAGAAGCAAGCCCATTTGATTTAATGCAAACGATAACGATAACGATACCGAAACGAAACGATCCTCCGTGATCACCCCCCAGAGCCCGATGACACACCCGATGGAATTTACACAGGTGAGTCTTTGATTTTCTTGCCCCGTCTAGGAATTTTTTTTCGAATATTCACCGGTCCAGGAGTATTTATGGCCAGTCTAGGAGTTTACGGCTTCCCCCGTCTATACGAATAGCAATTTCATAGACAGTTCTAACGATCAGTAAATCGAAATAGTAAATGATCGGTCAGCCTGATGGTAAGTACTTGCCTGTATAATAAGCTATAGTTGTTCAGATCAGCGAGGTTATTTCTTTCCGGCCTTTTTCACGTTTCCTTCCTAGTGTGAGTTGCCACCGTCGTCGAGTCGCGCCTCTGTTTATTACTTAACGAATTGTTTCTCGTTACTAGTCAATGGAAGCTCCCCCCTCTTTCTCAACCCCTTCACTTCCCTCCTCCCCCCTTACCGCCCCTCTCCTTCCCCTCCCTTTAACTCCTACGGAGGAATCCCGGCTTGCGCGGCGTGGCTTGGCTTCGGCGTGGCGTCTCGTCGGCTTTCGGTGTGCTGTGAATAACGCTTTGAATGTATTACGTATCCACGTAAGTACAGCTAAAACAGTTACCTACTTCCTCCCTCCTCTCTCCTCCCCCGTGACTCGACTTTATCCTCCCTTACGAGGAAACGCAAACGAAGACATTAAGCGCAGCTAAAACATATTCACGAGCACCTCCTCTCCTCAGAGCCCCCTCACTCTCTCTCTCTCTCTCTCTCTCTCGCTCTCTCTCTCTCTCTCTCTCTCTCTCTCTCTCTTCTTTCTCTTTCTCTCTCTCTCTCTCTCTCTCTCTCTCTCTCTCTCTCTCTCTCTCTCTCTCTCTCTCTCTCTCTCTCCTTCATACAAACCATTTGTTTTCTTTTACCCACATTTATGCCCATTGACCCAATTATGATGATTTTTTGGGGACCAAATTGCAGTAAATATAGGCCAATGGGGCAGTTGCAAGGGTCTGGAATGTGTACTTTTTACGAAGAAAATAAAAGTGCTTGATGAGCTGAGAACAAAGATGCCTTTGGTTTCTAATTATGTACCATTGTTCAGGAGATGCGGTTTTGGCCCAAAATACATTGTTTTAAATGGAAATTCCGCGTAGTGACGTCACAACGCCCATGATTTTTTAAAACTACGCACAGTGTATCTCCAAAACAACGGAACATTTATGAAAAAACCAAAGGCTCAACTGTTCTCTACTCATCAAATACCATCATTTTCTTTATAAAACACACAGAATTTCAGACCCTTGCAACTGCCCCATTTCACTCAAAAATCGATGTTGTGATCTTTCAGCTCGCATCATTTAGCTGGACCAGAAAATGTCACAATTTTTTTCAACTGTCTGAGATGGTGTTTTTTGAGAAAAACGCCAGAAAACACCTGAAAAATGTTCAAATAAAGTTGGACATACAGGGGTTAAAATTTAACCGTTTCTCTATATTGTCTTTTTATTTTCTAAATATCTAAACTTGCTCCATTAAAAGCAAATGAGTGAGAGCAAGGGGGTTGGGTGGAAGAGAGAAATAAATAGTTCTAATTCTGCATTCCTCAATTCACACTGTTTTTTCCCTTTTCTGTTAATTTATTTTTAAAATATTTCTTTTTCTTTTAAATCATCGTGTTCTAATTTAAATTAAGATTATTTTAGTTTTCTGTAAATATGTACTTGAAAACTATGCGCATTGAGGGTTAAATAAAACCACCCCCTCCCTCCCTCTCTCTCTAAACTTCTCCCTCACCCCCTTCATCTCTCTGCGGACAGTTCTAAAAATGAGCATTCTTAAATTTTAGTTTAAAGTTTCTGGCACTGGCAAACGGCCGACGCCGCAAAAATCGCGATATTTTCCCCGGCGAAAGTACCAAAAAATCAGAGATAAACTTAGTGTTTAGTGCTTAAAACACTGAAAAAAAGTAAAAACACCAGAAGGTCAGAAGCACAACGGTATATGAACCAAGGGCAAAGGATTGTACTTTTACCAGAATCTCTTTTGTTTCCACCGTAGCTCTTGGAAATGTTGAGGAAATTCTGGTGAGGTGACCCTATTCTTTGAAAGTCATACCAGAATGTTCTGATAAAAGCACTGGACTCCCGTTGATCACATTTCACATATCGTCGTGCTTCTCGTCATATTACTTGAATTTAAAACTTGAGTATTTTTTTGTCCAGTGAATTGCATTTTAGGAGGTTTAAAATTTTCAAACATTTCCGGGGGACGAATAAATAAAAAGAGGCGTATCGTCCAATTTGGCAACATTTCAGTTCGTCCATTTAAAGCCATGAAAAAAATCAAATTATATGGTGTTCGATGAACACTTTCGCATTCGACCTTTTCAAGGGTATAAATGGACTCAATACAACGTTGCCAAACTTCACGCGACGCTACTGTATGCAACACGCAACGCACGTGGTTTTCTATTGAATCTGCAGTTATATTTATTGCGTGCGATGTTGCGATGTGTCCCCGATTGAACAACTATAATAAGTAGTCTCAACAGACCATATCAGTAATGTTTGGCACAACAGACTCGTAGGCTACTGATTAACGACAAATACATTATTTACGTATGACTATCGATGCAGTTTCGGAACATCAACGGTCGCACACAGGCTGGATCGGCTGGCTCAAAGGTTGCCAGGACTCCTCCTGAAAAGTGCCTTCAATGTGCTTCGACGCAACACGCACGTACCGATGTTTATGGGGAGCAGCCACGTGCCTTAATTTTGAGAGAGAGTCACAAGTTTAAAGAGTTTTTATGATTTACACGATGCTATTTAAAATTTCAGACTCTTGAAACTGCAACATTATGACCATTTTTTTTTATTTTTGAATAAAATGATCTGATGAAAAATGCCAGAATTTTTGGGACCAATCGTTTATTTTCTAGGCGCAGCAAATTGGTCTCCGTTTGATAATGCTGTAAATCTCTGCCATTTTTCCGTCGAAAAAGAAGCTAGGCTTGGTATACATTAAATAGTTACACTAAACACTAGCATTCGGCAAAAATTTAAATGGTACAGTTTTTTAACATATATACTCGTAGTTCAGGTGGCTTAATTCAGGCGGGTGAGCTTTTTATTAGTTGTGTATGCTTAGTCGGTGCTCTGTAATATTTTACCTACATTTCATCTGGGGACAGGGCCGCCCATTGGAATTTCGAGCCCCCGGACAAACTAAAGTTTCGACCCCTCCATGCACTGGGAGTGGGTGGTCCAGCCGGGGGTCTTCTCCCGAAAAATTTGATAAGTAGATCTTTCTGATGTCCTATTTGAAGTTATTTTATGCTCATATTTTAGGAAAAAAGAATACAAAAAAATCCTGAAATTCTGACATGGAAGGAGTCTTGAAACCACAAAAGGTATAATCGAGCCTTATTTTAAGATGGTAGAAAATGAGCTCACTGATTCACCTGAGCAATTGGTAAGTACTAAGGAAGTTAAAGGTATGTTGTCTTGTCACGTATATCGATCCCTATGGGCGACCCTACTGGGGACTAGTTTGCGGACAGCTTGGACAGAAATTCTAGTTTCAAGCGGGGACCAATTCGGACAGTGCCGTATAAATTGGCGCTATCCAACGGGAACGAACATGGTATCCCCGAAATTCCGTCTAAACTTGTCTTCGACTTTGAACTTTTAATTTTAAAGTAATCCTCAGTGAAATGCCAATGCTCTAATGTTCAATGTTCATTCATTTTCATTTTGAAACAAGAGAAATAATGTTGAAACATTCCAAAGATTATCGGTCTGGGTGTGCCTACACCTCTGAAACCACCTCTAGAGGTTACGCGTTTGTTTACGTTGTGATTGGTTTTGATCGATATTGTGAGATTGGCTATCCTTGGATTTTCCGGGTGCATGCATACAGGATGGCGGATAAATCCGCCATCTTGGATTTCATTAAACGCCTCTTGTGAATTTATTATTGCATTTTATGACTTTCTGATGCCCCAATGGACTTTTCAGGCGATTTTACATTAGATTAGATACAAAAACTCCTAATCGCTGCAGCAAAAGTTTGCAACAGACCCATTCTGATCATTTTTGTAGACGCTTTTTTCTCCATGTCAGTGCCCTCCTTTCAAAGCCCCAAGGGATGTCCTGACTCCACTTCAGCGGCCACTGTGTGCCGACGGCCGAGGACCGACCGACCGCGGCCAGCGTGGAGGAGTGCAGCGGGAGGAAGATGTCCCGGTCTCGTCCTCCCGCCAAGCCACGCCACGCCGCTTTGGCCGCGCGTCCCGACATCTCCCCCAGGACGGACGGGGGGAGGGGGAGGGGCCCTCCAACGCCGCTCCTCCGCCAAGTAAGGATGCGAGGAGGGCCCTCCAAACAAGTCCGCGGACGAAGTGATAGTAAAAGTGAAGTGAGCGTATCCGAAACCCGTACCTCGTACCTGGCCGGAGTGAGTCGACCCGCTCCACGCCGCGGCCGGTAAGTACCCCGGCTAACCCATCCCGGGTTTAAATACCTCGCTATCAAAGATTACCGTCATTGTGCAGTGATACTACCCGTACAGCAACATGAGAACTTTCTTGGTAAGTAATACCTCGCGTCAATCCTCTCCCTGGACTTTGGCTCTTTTCTATGTTTCGAACTTTTGACTTTTGAAGATCCCCCCGTGTCTTAATTTTTCTTCCTCTTTTCTTTTGAACTTTTTGCCTCCTGTCTTTGGGACTTTTGAATCTTTTTCGCGTATTTGGATCAACTTTTGATAATGGCGAATATTTCTCGGAGGAATTAGTTCAGCTTGTTTCAAATTTGTATTTTATTCGAGCCCTCGTTACGTTACCTTCTTGTTTCGAAAATACAAAGAAAAATTGATTATTTTTTGAAAGAACCTTTTCGATCGGGTCCTATTTTTCATACTTCATAATTAAAATTTTCTCTGGATAAGTTACTTCTTTAAAGATTCTCGTCGAGTTTACTCGAAACGAAAATTCAAATATTTGTACCAGGGAATATCTTCTATTTCGTTGATGAAAACCCTCAGAGCTCAAGAGCCAAAATATTCATTTATTATGAATCTTAAAGAACTTTAAGATAGAGTCAACAGATTTTAAGCTTTATCAATTTTTTTTATCAAAATATAGACGAGTCACCTATTTATTTGCTTCTCTCAAACGTATTATGTAGTTTGAAAAAAAATGAAAAATAAATAAATAAATATAAAATGAAAATAAGAATGTAAAATAAATAAATAGGAAACTGAATGCAAATAATATTTAAAGAAATGTAAATTGCAATAGTAAAATTACTCAAATTTCTATCGCTTTTTTTTAATGTTTTCTCCGATCAAAGTACAAAAGATATTGCATTTCTTTTCGATGACACTCCTATTGAACTGTATTCAAATTTCGCGCTTCTTTTTCCCTTGTCAATATTTTAAAACAATAAAGTTAAAAACGACCAGCCACATTTCGGTCTTTTTCACGATGCTTCGAATATTCAAGAGATAATCACAATGATGTACGCTTGGTTTTCCAAACGATTCCTTTTTTCTTAAGATTCTCGTATCTTCTTTCCTCTACAGTCTTTAGCCCATTAATTCAAGGTTTTCTTCTAATCTTCTATTACTGTCCTCCATTTGTGAATACTTTAATATTCGTTCTACTTCTCCGTTATCAGTCATTACATTTTTCTCCGCGAAATAAAATTCTTTCAAGTGTTAGTGCGTCTTGGATCTCGTTCCGTTTTTAATATATTTTTTTCTGATAGAAGTGACGATTGGAAATGGTTTACTTTAAAAAAACGATTTTTACGAACTATTATGAACCGACTTTATTTTATGAATTTGTTCAATTTGTTCGACAAAGTTTGTGATTAACGTGCAGTGTGTTTCGCGTCTTTCGATCGTGGTTAATCTTTTTCTGTGCGTGCGCTAAATCTATTTCTCTCAGTTTCTAAATTATCTGAGTTTCTACATCAAAACGCGAGTTACGTATTTTCATGTGCATCTTGTCAATTTAAATCCCTAGATTATCATTGGAATTTTAGTCTACTTTTTACGGAAAGTGCACTGAAGAGGTTTATATCTCAAAATATATTTTGGAATCAACGCCCTAGCTGACAAAAAAACCTGTCACCACTATTGTTTTTGTATTTACTTTTTATAAAATTCAAAAATTCCACAAAAGTTTTTCCCATTCAGTGAATGAAGAAAGTTCGAGTTTTTGTATACAAATTAAAATTACGATTATAAAGGTGACTTTTTTTTGTAGAATCAATATCTTTGAAAGGATCCTAATTTTTTCGTACAGTAAAAGTATAATAATATAATATTAATTATAAAAATAAGAGAAAAATGGGGGCGGACTTTAACCTAAATGTCACCGACTTACGACTGCATCCTCAGTCAAAGAATATGTTCTCTCTAAAAAAAAAAAAAAATTAAAAGAACTCAAACTATAGCGCCATACCACCAATTAATCAGATGAAGTTAATACTCAAAAGCTTAAAATTGTTAGGTTAAAATTTAACATGGATTTTACAATTTTTGCTTTTCCCCCCATTTTAACAAAAATTGTCTTTCCTTTCGCGTATTTTAAAAGATTTCTGACAAAGTTTCTTTGGTTGCTTCGTAAAATATCAAGCTTTTTAAAAGCCGATATGGATGCTGCTATAATTTTATTCTTAACCTTTCATGCTTTGAATGATAAGTTTTTTTTTTTTAAGAACTAAATTTCTTCACGCTTTTTATTGTGTAAAACCGGCAAATAAGGTGCGTTATTTTTGAATTCAAATAACTTTTATTACAACCTCTCGCAAGTAAAGGCATTTTTTAATGTCTCGGTAGGACCCATGGCAATCCTTGCTTAATAAAATCTCGCAGCTTGGAAAATAAATCAACTTTGAAAATGTTCGATTTTATATAACAAAACTATACAGCTAAATAATAATTAACATTGTTTGTGATATTAATTAAAAAGTGCCCTATTAAAGCCTCCCTTAAAACGGCAAAATCACCAGTGAATAACTTTGGGAAATAAGGTATCATCTCTTATAGATAGTTCGATCCTCATTTTTTAAATTTTAAAAGGACCCACCATGGAAATTTTTCGTATTTAGTTTGATTCACAAATTAAAAAAAAAAAGTCATTTGTCAGTCATTTCTTAGGATTTAATAATTCCGACGCAAAAACGTAAAAACAAGAAATTTAGAATTTCGGCATTTTCTCAAATAGTGAACTTTTCATACTTTAATGCGAAACCAACGTATTGAATGGTGTTGCCAAATCCCGTCAATAATATAATGCATCGTATTTATTTTGCGTTATTCAAATTAGATTTCCGCAAATTTCTATTAATAAATGTTCGCAGTCTGACTTTTTTTGTTTGTTTATTTATTTATTTTTTTGTTTTGTTTTGTTTAACCTTTTGGTAATTCAATTTACACCACTCCGCGCTTCCATCCTAAGTTTCCCACTCGAAAATTTCAAGAGGCTTTCAAAGCTTGTTACAGAATCAGACATCGGAGAGACGGGGGAGACAAAACGAGTGTAAGAGCTTTTCTGGTCGTGCTGTGTCACTTTCACTGATCAGCGCGCGCGCGCGTTCGCCACGCTTAAATTAGGACTCCGCCGACGCGCCGCATTATTCTGTAAAAGCGAAAATAGTTCAGAACCGCAAAACAAACGGTGCAGTAGCATCTCGTCGCTTTGAGTCGTGTTGAACCTATTTGAGACTCAAGCACAATCTCATGACAGCGATGCCGCGTTTTCTTGCACTTTTTTCCCCCGTATAACTTTTTGAGCTAGAAGCGAGATGTCCGACGGGCTGATCATTTACCTAATTTTTCCTTAAGGTGATTCCATGGCACGTGACCAAGGCGATCGATTAATGGTTATTTCCCGGACTCTGTGGAGGTTTTTTTTTTTTTTTTTTTTTTTTTTTTTTTTTTTTTTGTAAAACCAGGATTGTCAGCACCTGGAGGTACATCTAACAAAGATATCCGTTAAGTTTGGATGCAAATCCGGAAAATAAGGACGTAACTATGGGAATTCGGCATCCATTCTGCGATACGATAAATCGAACATCAATTGTGCGAATTCCTATGGTTACGTCCTTATTTTCCGGATTTGCATCCAAACTTAAAAGATATCTTTGTTAGATCTACCTCCAGGTGCTGACAATCCTGGTTTTACAAAAAAACTCCGCAGAGTCCTGGAAATGACCATTAATCGATCGACTAATCGATCGCCTTGGTCACGTGCCATGGAATCACCTTCAAAATCGTTAAAACTGTCTCTGAGTGATGAAGCTAATGACCTTTAAGTGTGCAAGAATTGTCTGTTGCTATGGTAATCAAAATTAAATTCCCAGTTTCTTTTACAGCTACCTAGAGCTACAGTAAACCGGAATCTTAACGATGGTTACCATACTCAAGTCTTAAACATGCAGCTGTTTTGCGTATAATTAATCGTTAATCGCATTTTTCAATTCACCGATGATTCCACGCGGCTGAGAAAAGATTACAGTTTAGTTCAGTGTATGACGGAAAAAATTAAATTCTACCTTTATTTTCCGTCCGCCTGAATTTAAGGTTACATTTACATATAATGTCCTTTTCATTCCACCCAACGAGTGGTCAAGTTTACGATCTTGTTTTGCAGATGCAAAAATCAGCCATCATGCATGATGGTAAACTTACCACATTCAGAAAAAAATCATGGATGTTTTTCCCCTTATTTCAATCATAAGACCTATCTTTGCAATAGTTGGGATGCTTGAATGGACACGAATTCCTATTGTCCTTATGGAAAATAAAGTGCGGGAACATACGATCAGAACATTTATTGAAAGAATCTGAAATTTTTCTCATTGCAACTATTTTTTTCCGTCCTCAAAGGTGTTTGTTTAAAAAGGCTCAACGGCCGTTGTATTTTCATTTCAGTGACGAATTTATCCCAATCCTTTGTTTCCAAGCACTAAATCAAAGAGCACTTACTGAGAAAGAAGTTTCCGATATTTTTTAATTTAAAATAGCGTGCAGTAAATTACTTAGCTACATTGGAGAAATAAGAGGAAGCTGTACCACAATCCGAAGTAGGTTATGGAGGGTGGAAAAGTACCTGTTAACTCTCGTCAAAGCGGGGGGCGGCTGCCGTAGAGTTTTTTCTAGAACGCCCACCCGTTGCGAGTGTATGAACTTTGCCTTTATCAGTTGGTACTCTTTTGCGGTATTCGCGGAGGAGGGAGGGAGGGAGGCGGAGGGGATAAAATCGCGCCGTAATATTTTTAAAACGCTCCATAGGGATGACATTGTTTTTCATTCAGCTTTCCTCGTCCTATTTTGCGCTATTATCTGCCGGTTTTAATCTCCCATTGTCATTTTCTATTCTCTTTATTGTTCCTTTTTGTTCTGTGTGTGGGGACCGGGAACGTGCTGCTGACGTTTCTTGAATTGACATTAAGCTCCAAGGAATTGGTGACTTAAACGCGGCGTAGAAAAGTATATCTGTAACAAGAGAGAGGCGGAACTTGGGTATGATTGTGGAAGTTTAGAAATTCAGCGGCCGCGGCTGAAATGAAAATATTGAAAAAAACTAAGTCAACCGGGAAATATGATGTACCTACACTGCAAAGAATCATTTGCTGAATTAACAAATAAATTGTTAAAAAATGTCAGAACATTATTATTTGCTAAATTAACCTACCATTTTGTTAAATTATCAACTCAAATGCTAAATCAGCAATTCATTTTGTTAACTTAACAAAATACATGGTTGACATGGTTTTATATGGAAATTCCGCGTAGTGACGTCACTACGCACACAATTTTTTACAACTTTACACGTGTGTAACTCCAAAACCGGGACACTTAGGAAAAAACCAAAGGCAATATTGTTCTCATCTAATCAAATCTATCATTCTCTTCATAAAAATATACACAATTTCAGACCCTTGCATCTGCCCGATCATTGGATCCATTTTCACAGAGATTCGCCACCAAATTTGGCTACTTTGATGCTGAAATTGAGGTTGATCTCAGACGCGTTCTGGAGCACCATTTCAGGCGAGTACAAACGCTGGGCCTAAGAGAGTTTCGATAAATTCTCCTTGAGCCAATTTCAGTTTGACAAAGATCAGTTCGGTTAAGTCAGTCGCATACATACATACATTCAAACGCCGTGCGCCATATACCAATGCACCGCAATTATCAATTCTGTCTACGGCCGTGCTTTGATGTGTGTTTTTGTTTGCCTCCTTGCCTATCTTAGCCGGCCTGCCTGCCGCGATTATGCAAATTCAATCCCAGAGGGGGGGGGGGGCTCGAGCTGGGGACTCCTCAAGAAACCCTCTCCATCACCCTCTCTCTTTCTCTAACCATCGCCTTGATGGGTGCATGGGGAAGGTGGGACCTCTTTCTCGGTCTCTCGGTCTCTCTGCGGTCGGTCGGAGCCGATTTGCTCCGACAATTATAGGCGAATTGTGACTTGTGGTCGCGCAAACCTTTTGTTTCTCGCGCCGGAAAAATACCCCTCTTGACTCCCCCCCACCCGAGACGCGTGCACGTATCATCCATATTCAGATGAACCGCCCATCCCCCCTCCTCCTCCTAGGCAGCTCCCCCCCTTCACTTTTCACCCTCAAGATCTTTGTTTGACCGGTGTCATGTTCGGATGTTTAACATGTACTAGCGGGGACGAAGATACCTGGCCAGAGTATGCAACACGCAACACACATATGACATAATACACGTGTTGAATGGGATGCTGTGTATTGCTTATTGCATACCCTGTCTAGCTATCTTTGTCTCCGCTGGGACGTGTCATTGTTCGTCATATCTTTTTCTATCATAGGGAAAATTCATCAACAGTAAGTCGAAGAAGTCACAAAAATCTAGGATAAGAACTCAAAAACTCTAAAACCCGTGAGTTTTGAATTCTGAGAGAATCTGAATTTCAGATGCTTTGGAGGTTTTGGATTCACATACGCTGTTGGTGCTTCTCGAAATCGCTCTGTCAAAGGTTATAAAGAGGAGTGTGTCCTGATTCATAAAATTCTTAAATGACAATTTTTCTCTCATGAATTATAGAGGGCTTTTGGGGTATGGATAATTTGGGATATCGTTTTTTCTTTTTTTATTTTCTTATTTTTTTATTTTAATTCTACAGGGGTCCATGTTATTGATTATACCTGCACTGAGAGAAATCATACTTCTTTAAAAACAAGGAAACACGTCTACTTGAGACAATTTTCCTTGTGCGAAGTAATGTTTTGTTGCATGAAGGAGAATCACTGCCACAACAAGGAATCTTTTACTTGTAGCTGCAGACATTTTCCTTGGGTCAAAGGAATTCCCCCTTAGTCAATATTTCACCGTTTAGTTTCTTTAACATAAACAAAACACACCTTGGATTAAAATAAAAAATATACGGCACGCTTAAAACATCAGTGTATACATCTTCACCATAAATATTTAAGGCCATTTTTCAACTCACCGTCAACCAAAAGATTACCATGTTTAGTTTAGTGTTTGACTGTAATGCACGAACATACTCTAATCAGTAATCTTTTCTCAAAAGGTGGAACCGTCGCAGATTTTGAAAGATTTGCCGATGTTTTGATAGTTTAACTGTGATTCCATCGACTGAGAAAAGATTACAAAATGCTCGTATTTTCTGGTATTGCGTCATAAACTAAACTGAACTGTATTTTACACAAGCCAAATAAGCCTCCAAAAAAAAAATGTATTTTCTTTTGGTCAACCGGTATAAAATCATAGGTGAATTTAAAATCCCATTGAATACGCACACAAAGACGAAAGTCAGTGGCGGCTCGTGCAATGTGGCAACAACGTATTCTCTCTATTTAAACCTAAGTAAAAAAATCGATATTCAGGAGGTGCAATTGCTCCTTCGAGATATCGATACTTTTGCATAGGTTTAAATGGCAAATAAGCTTAGTTGTCAAATTGCACCAGCCGGTCACTTCCGTATACATATTTTCTGTAAGACGTGGTCAAAGCTTTGAAGTAATTGCCAGGATCCTCTTGACACGAAGGAGTCAAGAGTAAGATCGACCGATCAAAGCGTAAATATGTATGCGTTCGGAACCGCGCCGCGCATGCGCGAAATGCCCACAAAAGCGGAGGCGGCATGCAGGAGATGGTGGCTTCTATAAAGAACTTCAAAGTGCGTGCCGTGCCCGTGATTGTCCTATACGCGAATTACTCATCACTCACGCGTATGATTCGAGAGTGAGAGTGTTTGGTTATACGCATGTGTGAGTGTGTATATTTAGATAGTTGTTGTCGGACTCTCTATCATCGCAGACGCGGTATGTTTATGTATGCGTATGTTGTGTGCAGTGCGGTGCGGTAGTGCGAAAAACTTATTACCTCTCGACCTTTGCCAACAATGAAATTAATGTGCGTTCCTGCTTTGAACTATTATTTTGATTTGATGCTCGCTAGAACGGACCAACGGCAAATGCTCGATGTTTTCATACGATCCATTCCCTTCGTTCCGTTCCTCTGTTGGGTCTCTTGGTCCGTTGCCTCCGTTCGGCGTCTCGTGCGCGGGGCGCGTTGCGACGCACAGTGGAACGGGTCAATGGGATTGGTCGGACATGAAATGAATAACGAAAAATTCAAATTTTACAGTGGCGAAGCTTGCAATTTGGCAACAATGTATTTTCTCCTTTTAAATTCACCAAAAAAGTCGAACGTTCCATTCAGCGGCGATGACCAGGCATTTCGAACTGTCTAATGTGTTTAACCCTTCAACGACCAGATTAGTTCAAAAGAACGCCACTCTTCCGTTTATTTAGGGAGGGTAGTTAACTGTTCGTACTCGGGGGAGCTGGAATTGCCTACACGACGAATTGAAGGCGCCAGACGGAATCTTATCTTGTAAGTTTTTTCACCGATAATCGCATCTATTCGGAACGAAGACTGAAACAATGTGAAATGGACCTGAGAGGAAAAACGGAAATACTCGGGCTTGGCTCATAAGGGGTTAAATGGGGGAAAAGGGACGTTGCCAAATCGCGCGTACGTTTTGCCACTGAAATATTTAATATTTTTTACAGTCAAAAAACAAACTATTAAGAGTGATTCTCGCAGTAAATTTTAAGATAAAACCAAGGAAAGGCTCTTCTTTCAAACCTCTACTTTCTGTATTAAGAAAGATATTTGCATTTAACCCTTTCCGTCACAATGTCCATTATAAAGGACGACATTTTATACATGGAGCCTTATGGAAATTCAGAAAAATTGACTCACACATGAAATCATATGAGCAAAGTTCGTTCAATTTAATGGTATCGGTTTCAGATTAAAGTGACACTTCTTTCCTAAGGGTTAAAGTTGCAACGTTTATATTCGGCTTCTCCCATTGACTCAGTCCACTGTGCGTCGTCGAGCGTCGGGATAGAAAGTTATATTCGAGAAGCCGCGCAATTAGACGTTAAAGTTTCTGGCATCTCCTCCACTTGCGACTGACTCACGCTCCTTGCTTGCTTTGGTCCTCGCGAGGAAGGATTCGCCTTCGTTCGTTTTCCTTGCTCGCCCTAACCCTCACCCTCGCACGAGCCCCCTCCCTACCCCCCCCCCCCCCCCCCCGCCGCCTTCTATGTTGTGTTCCTACCTATTTGCGTCTCTTATGCCTTGTGTTACCTCATGACCCGGCCTGGAGCACATTGGATCGAAAGGGGTAAACGACCGGACGGACCTGAGGCATAGGATCGCAAATCGACGAGCTATAGGTTAGAGTGGTCACAACACGGAAGAGAACTCTATCGGTAAAATTTACCTCTTACCATCATGATGATTAATTTTATCACCTGCAAAACAAGAAGGTGAAGTTGACCACTCATTTAGGTTCAATGGTATGGATCTTTATGTAAAACGAACCTTACACGGGGTCGTTGCAAGCAGTACCGACTTTAAGGGGGGGGGGGTTGCACACGGGCACCCCCAGGCATCAAAGTAGTATCAAAATTGATATTTAGGGGATCTAAATTTCAAAAGATTTCCGGGTAAGACCCCCGGATCCACCTTCGGTGAGGGGAGTCCCCTCACACCCCTCTGGCGGTCGCTAACAAAGCGGGGGTTCCATCTAAATTTTGCTCATGAGCGCAAGAGGTGCAAGAGCCGGCACTGGTTGCAAGTCTAAATTGTGATGTTTTTTATAGTAAGCAAATGAAACTGCTCAGTGCGCTGTGAAGGAAATTGCTTTTGGTTTCTGACCAAGTTTCATACTTCCAGGGGTGCGATTTTGGCCCAAGGACATTTTTGTCACACGATTTTTGTTCGCAACTTTACTTGAGTGCATCTCAGAATTCGGGTCCAGTAGGACGAATCCACAGGCACTTTTGATATCAGCTCATTAATTATTTTCATTTTCTTCTAAAAAAAAAAAAAAAACAAAAAAAAAACAAAAAAAAAAAAAACAAAAAAAAACAAAAAACAAAAAAACAAAAAACGAAAACAAACACAAAATGTCAGACCCTTGCAACTGCTTCATTCGGGAATTTTTAACCAAATGATTATTTCATTCAACTTGTTGTCTAGTCTCATGCCCCATTTTTTTATTGGTGCCAAAATCAGTCATTATGGAAGTAAATTTGATCGCAATGCCTTTTTCTCGTGAATGGTTTTGAACGCCACCGGAAGTGTCCCGCCTTGATACCAACATAATCTTCCTTTGAGCTCCTTCAATTGATGGTGTAGGCAAAAAAGAAATCCGCAAAGTAAGACTATTTATCTACTACCAGCAAGGCTTGAATAAACGTTCGGCAAGTTGACCGATTCAACTTAGACACGTGCACGGTGATTCAATCGGCTGAAGAAAATATTACTTATATCAGTAAAAAAGTATCATAATGGCTTATAGAAATACCCAAATCAGTAATCTTTGGTTAAATCACGAATAGATTGCGGATTGCCATCTAACCCCTCATAAACGAACTTCTAGTCCGTATATCACATTGTTTCAGTCTTAATTCCGGATAAACGCGATTATTGGTGACAGTTACAAGAAAAAAATCTGTTCAGGCGCCTTCAATTCTTCATATAGGCAATACCAACTCCCCCAAGTACGATCAGTTAACTACCCTCCCTATATATTATAGAAACGGAATATTAGCGTTCTTTTGAACTAACTAGAGTCCCTTGATGGAAATATTGTAAAGGGAGTACTGACACGAGCTCAATGCGAGTGCTGATTGGCTGTTGATTTATCACGGAATAAACTCCATAAGACGACGCCATCTAGCGGCAACTCCTGAAGACAAGATGAGTCGATTTGCTACCTTGCTAATGTTAATTTGTCGGCTCCTATGGAGCTCAATAAAGCGTTGTGTCGGTATTCAATGTCCTATCGACGAATTAAAGATTGTCGCAAGATTTTCATACATTTTCAGTTATGGGTGTGAGTGTGGGATTGATCTGCAACGGCTTTCCCGCCCCACTCGCACTGGCTTCTCACCTACAAGGTGTGAGGAGTATGAAGAGTAGACGAACCAAAACCTTGAGAGCAAATCTAACCTAGTGGAAATCTCGCGACGGTCTTTAATTCGTCGATAGTACAATATTTCCATCAAGGGATTCTAGAACTAACCTGGCCCTTAGAGGGTTAAGATCTGCAAAACTGGTAGTTCTGAAGTGGATACGCTAGAACCATTGAGCGCTGCCTATCTCTATCCATTCTGTTTCTCTATCCAACGCTGCCACTCATGACCCGGCTCGTAGGATCCCGATCTGAGTCAGGGGTCGGGTTGTTGGAGACATCAAGCCTCCGCCGCGCTCAGCCGTGTCTGAACGCGCAACCATGATCCATCATCGTTGTCGTTTGCGAATAAATGAGCTTTGGGAGGTTACAAAATGAGACTCAGGGAGAAATTATTCATTATTTCTAATTGAAAAGTGTACACTTAGAATCCTTCAGAAGTCATTTGACACGACAACTAGGAGTTTGATTAACTTATGAAGACGGCACACGATGGACTGGGATCGGAAAAAAAAAAAAAAAAAAAAAAAAAAAAAAAAAAAAAAAAAAGCGAAAAATCAGTGAAGAAAAGTCATCCAAAATCATCGATATTCGACCTTTGAAGCTTGATTTAAAACTTACCAGTGACATTTCTCGGTTTTAAATTACTGGCAGAAACTGTTCTCTGTATGATTAAAATTTGTCTCGGAAGTTGAAAAATTGATGAGAAATTTACTTTCCGAGTTTTGGCCACTTTTTGACGATCTCAGACCCCGTGTTGCCAGATTCAGGTTAAAAACTCGCCCCCCCCCCATTTAAATCAATGTAAAACGTACGGCTTTTTCACCCCACTTTGGCAACACTGCTCAGACCATAGTGTGGCGGCTCGACATGCGGGTGTACCGGAAACTGGAGATACCTAAGCAGAGCTGCCGTTTTGTATAAAAATAATTGGTTTTTTCATTCACCGATGACTCCACCGATTGTAAAAAGATTACACCGTTCAGACAGTGTATGACTATACTGCACAAACATACTCGCATTTGTAATATTTTCTCAACCGGTGGAGTCGTTGATGCCTTTAAAAAAACTTGCGGATAATTTAATAATTAAACGGCGATTGCACGGATTGAGAAAATATTACAGATCAGAGCATATTCGTGCTGTACATACTGAAGTGGAGTGTGTAATATTTTCTCAACCGGTGGAATCATCGGTGATATGAAAAATGTCATTAACCCTTTAACTGTCAGGTTACGAACACAAATCAAATCTCATTCGGTCAAATTAAGTGGGTAGATAAATATTCCTACACAGCGGTGCTGATTTTGCATACACCATGGATTGAAGGCGCTCTAATAATCATTATTTTTTAAATTTTAACAGTTTAGAGTCACAACTGCTTTGAATACAAAACTGAATTTTGCGAGGCAGACCTAACTTCAGAAACGAGTATACTCGGGCGTGGTACTGAAAGGGTTAATTTTACGCAAAACGGCAGCTCTGCCGTTATAAGTGAGTGCGCGAATTGAGATAGATTCGCGGTGTCTTATAGAGAAGTCCTTTCTCCGAATTCGTTCATTAATTAATCTAACTATAGAGTCAGGATTTTATGGATGTTTCTTATCCCCTCTCTCTCCCTCCTCTCACCCCCTTCTCTCCCCCTACTCACCGCCATCACTCCCACTCCCTTCCTCCTATCGTCCCATTAGTGTGCATTTTGAACATCATCGAGTTATGGTGTAACGAGTGTGTGACTTCATTTGATCAATGGGTCCGCTGCGTACTTTTTCTGCAACACGAGAAATGTTCAAAAACCACTCATTAAAGCAGGAAATCACTTCAATTTTAAACAATACGCTCTACAGGGTACTACATGCACTATACCACCATGTACGTACATGTAAACAACATCGTAACCTCGAAATGATGGAATTTCCTTCTAAATAGATGAATATTGGCTGCAATTACTGTCTGGTCTTTTCTGACTTATCAAAGATTACAAAATAATACAATAAATGAGCCGCATCCACTGGTAACATTTAAATGTTTGAAGTTTCTGCTGATGTTCACATAAATGCGATGGTTCCGCGTGTGTAGTTGCGTAAATGGCATGTCGGTGATAATGGTGTCTAGTTTAGCGCGGGTCGTTTAAAGTTAAGTGAATTCCTGAGTTAATTTGTGGATTTTGAAAGTTTTCAATATGCGCATCGGTATTTTCACTGAATTTGACGTTGAAATCCAAGTGTCATGTTGCTGTAGCAGTGGCGTAGCGAGCCATTTGGCAACGTTGTACTTTGTCCATTTAACCCAATGTAAAGGGTCGAATGCGAAAGTCTTCACCGAACACCCAATACTTCGATCTTTTTCATGGGTTTAAATGGACGAACTGCAACAATGCCACATTGCACGCTACGCCATGCCACTGTGCTGTAGCAAAAGTACGCAACAAACCCATTAAATGATGGTTCAAGTAGATTATAGATTTCTGACACAGTCAAAACTTATCATTTCAAAAACACTAAACACTGAAAAAATAATTTCTAAATTCTAGTGCTATTATCAGAAACGAAACGTAAAATTGCGGAGCGTCTAGTACTTTTGCCAGAAAATTCTGGTGATACTATCATGATACTATCAAAATAGTAGCACTAGAATTTCCTTTAATTCTTTAGGAGCCATGATACAACCTCTAGAATTCTGGTTATAGTATATTCAAATTATAATAATAATTTTATCAGCTCTTTCTTCGACGATTCATCACTTTTGTTCTTGTTAAATACTTACTTTCTGATTACGCAGATCGATCAATCCAGACATCCAAAAATGTACTTTCTTTTCCTTTCCTTTCGGCGAAGGAACCCAAGTTGTTTATGTGAAACAAGACTCTTTTTTTTCATAACTGCGGGTTCATTGTATATACACGTTTTATATATCATTTTATTTTTGCATTTTGTGCCACAAGACGCTGCCAGTAAGTAGTTGATTATGAATAGCAGAAGTCACGATTTCAGATTGCGGTGAGATCAGTGAGTTTGATTAGCCCTCGACTTCTTTAGACGCTGAGCATAGCGCTCGCTCAGGTTGGTTTTACTCATACAGACCCAGGTTGCCAATCTTCCCCTAGAAAACTTTCTTAATAAATTACACATCAGCCGGCTTTCTGGAATGAAAAATTACTTTAAAAATACCAGTTCTAATCAGAGGCTAGTGATAGCCGTTTTAGACGGTAGAATTTTGTTTCACTTTTAATTCTGAAAAGTAATCTAGCATTCTGTGTCTTCGCTGGCGCAACCAGGACTTTTTCCATCTCTCTCGTTTCCCATTTGAATGTATAAGTAGGAAAAGGACAGAAAGAGGGGGTTTTATCCCCTTGTCCATCCTTGTCTAACATACGTTTCTGAATGGAGGAAAGAGAGAGATGAAGAAAGTCTCGTTGTGCTACTGTGTGTCTTACAAAAGAAAATAAAACCAGGTGGTTATCACCCATAAAACTGGAAATCTATAAATGATGAGATTGATTTCTTTATTTTTATTTTTCTCTCTCTGCAACAATAATGACGCACTCCAAAATTGCCATCCCTAAAATAGAGTCCTCTAGGGTGGACCACCCCACCTCCTTGGCTTCAAGGTTTAAGCTTCTTGGAGGCTCAAAGAGAACATTTTGCCTGTAGCGAAAAATCTGAACAATTATGAACTTTATAGTCGGATTTCTCACAGCCAGACAAGAATGACTCTAATTTTTGCAAAAGAAATAATGATTAGGCCGGTTTGACATTATGTGAAGAATAAACTAGGGGTGGCTCGTGGAATTTGGTAACCATGCTTTTTTATGCCATTTAAACCTATGGAAAAGCATCGATATCTTGGGGGTGTACTTGAGCCTCCTGAAGATCGATTATTTTACATAAGTTTAAATGGCGAGAATTTGCTGCCGTCGCTGGAATAAACACAGAAAATACTAATAATACTATCGGCAACTTTGGATACACGGATAGAAGCAGCTCTAAACTCCTCTTAAATCTCCCGGAGGGGTGGGGAAAAAGGCAAAAGTAAGAGAAAGAGAGAGAGAGAGGGGCGACTCATTGTTTTTAATGTCTGACGCACAGAATCCTAGATATTATGGAACAATGGGGGGAAAAAAGAAGAAAAAAAAATGAAAGGTGGAGAAGAGTGAAGAACCAAGACACAGTGAAAGAGACGGGACAGCATATACACCGTGCTTGGGTGCCGGAGAGGAAGATAAATGGAGAGGGAGGGGAAAAAATTCGCAGATCCATAAAAATAAGGACTGAATACATGGAGCACCGCACCAGGACAAGTCGCTACTATTGATAACCTAGAATTTCAAAGGTGAGAATGGAGCGCGCGGTGCGGTGCGGCAAGTGCACTAGACACTTGACGCGCACCGCATCCGTGGAGCCGCGATAATATTTCGCTCATTTTGAATGCGGCTTGTCTTTCCAACCTCCTCTCCTCCTCCCTTTCGATATAAATATATATACACACCGAGTATGCTTGCGGAGCCGTAGACGGGGATGGGTTGGGATGTAATGCTTACGTGTTTGACCCGAGATGTTGTCTGCTTGGTTGTCTCATCCGACTTCCAGGATTCTCCCCTTCGACCTCACTCATGACTTCATGAGGTCGCGTATACACATTATACAACCGCAACTTCACTGTGGTCGCCATGGTGGAGGAAGAGGAGGAGGAGGGGGGGGGGGGGGAGGTTTCAAAGCCGGCCGGCAAGTTTCGAAGTAGTAGTCGAAGTAGCTTGGCCGGTAGTCAAAACTGCGATAGTCAATAAAACGTCTTTTAGCTTCGTGTTTACAAGTCTTTTCCGCGTGAAGAATGGTATTGTCGTCGCTTCCTTTGGTTCTGGCTTGTTTCGCAAATCTGGCTCTCGCAGTTCTGGCTTTTTAATCTTGGGCGGTCGAATCCAGCCACCTATTCAAACCACTGAAGGATTTCGTTGATGACGTTTCGGTTGAGTTCTAACATTAAAAATCGAAATAGGTTCAAAATGGTTTCTATTGATTTAAGGAATCGTACTTTCACGTCTTTTCTGCATGGAGAATAGACCTGAGGCCATTGTCCATAATTTTCCTCGCTATGATTCCTCATTTTTAGTGATAGGCTCGCCTTTTCCATACGACAGTTTTCTGCAATGGTGATCTTGCAAACTTACACTCTAAGCAAATAAATAATCCAATCTCATGTAGAGAGCAGCAAAAATCACGAAAAGCACACAAAGAAAGTCTAAAATTTAGTAATAAACTCACATGACTGCTATAACGGCAATATGGTAATGGCGATTCGCTGCAGGTATCATGGGAGATTCCTGTCTATTATGTCACTTTCTCTAAGGAAACACAGAGATATGTCTCAATTTAGATAGGAATCTCCCATGATGCCTGCGAATCTTCGCCATTAAGCCCGATTCTGAGAAGGAATTTCGTGATTTTTTAGTGTACTCATCTTCATTTTTACAGGTTTTTATGCAAGAATCAACTCTTCAATCACCTACAGCAAAAGTTTGCAAGAGCCCCATTGATTAACTAATCGCTGCAATAAATTGCTAAACGTTGGTGGCTCCCTTTGCCTAAAACAATTTTGTTTCCATATGAAACTTGTCTGCAAATGATTAATCGCTGCAATAAGGTGCTAAATGTTAGTGGTTCCCTTTGCCAACCACGGTTTTGTTTAAGTGTAAAAAAAAAAAAAAAATGGATTTCTTTGAGGCTTAATAGGTAATGTAGTAACTGAAAAATTGAGACGTTACTGACAAGACTCCGTTGTATTTCAGAACAGTAACGTTTTCTCTTCTCTGTGACTCATAATTTCCATACGAAAAAAAAAAAAAAAAAATAAGGTCACCAAAGTATGATCACCTGTCAGCAAGATTACAGACTTTAAAGTTACTACTTAATTTTCAAATAATCACCGTTTAAAGTTTTAGGAACTAGTCGATCGATCATGTTAGATTTCATGCAATAATCTGTGCAGATACGTAAGGAAGATACAGCCATAAAATAATAATCCAGAAGCTACGCAAGAGAGAGTCCCCTCTCCAAACATCAAACCTAGTTTTGATGCAAATGCTGATGATGCAATAGCTGAGTATCCACAAACGCTTTTGGTTGAACATGATTACACAACCGCTAGCCTGCGGTCAGATCCAAAATAGAAGATGGTACTTTGATATAATAGGTGAAACACAATCGTATGTGAGACAGAGAAATTGCCTGTTCTATGAGTCCATTTAAATAAAAGTGATAAATGAAGGATACCGGATTAATCTTCTGCTACGGTTCCATCGGTAATAATACGGCAGTTGAGAAAATTTAACACGATGCGTATAAAATCTCTCGTGAAAGTGAAATTGATTATTTTTATTAGAAAAAGTCTTCACGTCAGGGAATATTCCTTTCCTCCTCCGAGAGCAACGAAAGTGACGCGGTTGAAAATTCAAAGTCAGAGACAAAACAGTCATTCATCAAAATACGGATGGATATGTTGTTCAGAATCTTATACCGAAATGGAAAGCTGGTGATCGCTCACCAAGAGTGAAGCTTTTAATGAAGCCATACACACTTTATTTACTCAATGTCAAGGTCGCGGTCGTTGTGTAAGAATGAAACCGGTTGAGATCGAAAGGATTGTAACCGTAACACACTGAGCGGAACAGAAAACTGGTTCGAGCGCGGTCATCGTCTCCGAATAAATCATCAACTATATGAGAAGCGGATGGAGGAGTTCCTCGACTCCCGTTAGTACGCGAAGTTATTAAAAATCAGTCATTTGTCTCATCAGCTAATCCTCATTACATATACTTTAAACAGGTACGCACTCCGTGATCCGATTAATTTTAAATCAACGTTCTTCTAGCTCTCGTAATCTCTACCTTTATTAAAACTTCTATTTACGCAATCTCTCCTATGAGATCAATCAAGAAACAATCAACAACAAATCTTCTTAAATCAACAACTCGGTGCGTTTTGAAAAGCTCTTTGATTTTTAAAGAGTCCGATTTTCATTATCTTGAAAGAAATAGACAGGAAGACTTTACATAATTATTATTGATGCTTCTTTGAAAAAAATGACGATCATATCTAATAATTCTTACTCTAACTTTGATTCTCCTCGGATTTTTTTTTTTTTTTTTTTTTTTTTTTTTTTTGCCAATGGAAAAGTCATACTATCGCGTCCAGTTCCTAAGCACCCGCTGTATATTGATGAATGGCATATGACAGTCTTGCTTTTTTGCCATTTAAACCTATGTAAGAAATTGATTCAGGGTTTAGTAGTAGGTTGCCTCTTCAAGAATCACTTTTTTTAAGGTTCAGTTGCAAAAAAGAAGAAAAAAATTGATGTTGCTAAATTGATCGAGCCATCGTTAATCGTTTTCTCCCCGAATTGATCGACACTTAAAGTTGCTGAAAGTCTTGATTCAAATAAGGAAACTAGTAGATTGGAAATGTTTCCTGAAGTTTTCTTTACATGGCTGTGCTCACAATCGAGGACTTTAATAATAATGACTTTATACTATCGGACAAGAACTTCAAGTTCAATTTGTCTTAAAAGGGTGATTTTTGGGCTCCCTCTTAGAACCTTTTAAATAATTGCCGAGTCTATCTGCAGTGGCTGATTTTGAGTCACTAATTTTTTGATTTCTTTGTCATAACTCCTGCACTTGCCGATATATTTCGAGACTAAATTGTTGATTTCCTATGTTCACAGGTCCTCTCTGCCTTTGTGGCCATATCCCAGGCCAGGCCGGAAGCTGGATACTCGTACAGTTCACCAGGAGGCTCATCTGGAGGCTTCGGTGCCTCTGGTCCATCCAGTAGTTACGGAGCTCCCTCAGGAGGAGGCGGGGCGGTGGAGGCTTCGGAGGAGGCGGTCATTCGTCTTTCGGAGGCGGATCTTCATTTGGAGGTGGCTCCAGTTTTGGAGGAGGTGGCGGCTCCAGCTTCGGCGGTGGAAGCAGCTACGCCGGCGGCAGCTACTCTCAAACACCCACAGTCCAAAAACACATTTACGTTCACGTTCCACCTCCAGAGCCTGAGTATGCTGCCCCATCTAGGCCTGCATACCAGCCTCCAGCGCCACAAAAACACTATAAGATAATTTTCATCAAGGCACCAACGCCACCAACCCCAACTGCTCCAGTCATTCCACAGATCTCTCAAGATTCCGAAAAGACTCTTATCTACGTTTTGGTCAAGAGGCCAGAAGAACAGCCAGAAATTAGTATTCCAACTGCTCAACCAACGCAACCTTCCAAACCGGAAGTATACTTCATTAGGTATAAGACTCAGAAAGAAGGAGGTGGTGGAGGATTCGGCGGAAGCAGCGGTGGCAGCACGGGTGCTTCATTCGGAGGTGGTATCGGAGGTGGCTCATTTGGAGGCAGCAGTGGAGGCTCATTCGGCGGAAGCAGTGGAGGCTCATTCGGAGGTGGTTCCTCGTTCGATGGAGGCGCAGGAGGTAGCGGGTCGTTTGGTGGCGGATCTCATGGTGGCAGTAGTAGTGGCGGCTCATTTGGAGGATCTCATGGAGGCAGCAGTGGAGGTTCATTTGGAGGATCTCATGGCGGTAGCTCGGGAGGCGGACCGTCCGGACCCTCATCGTCGTACGGAGTTCCTGGAGCCGGCTCAAGTGGTGGTTACTAACACGCCTCTGACTCCTCAGTCAGAGTTAGGAATATTTTTTCAATTCTCTTTTCCTATTTCCTTGGCATCTCTCTCTCTCTATTGGTGCACATTACCATGCCCGCCTCGGGCAAAAAACTTAGTGATTTATTTTTAATCAATTTTGTAAAATATTTGTATTTGTAAATATTATTCTCGCGCAGCAAAACAAACAATTCGCAGTGGCAATAAACGTACCTTATTTTTATTTTTTTATAAATCTGCTGTTTTATTAGTTTTCGTGCTTACAAGTGCCAACGGTCATGAGATGGGGTTGAAAGAGGGAGGTGATATTTGTATAGATTTGATCGTAATTTTAATGATCTCTATAACGAAAGCCGTAGAATTTCCCGTCACATTGACTCTGATTTTTGTTTAAACTGTTCGACAAAAGTTCAGCATACCAGCTATTAATCTAAAAAATGCTCTTACATATTTACGGGCTTTCAACGTGTTTTGTTAGCTTTCGGGTAAATTTTGATGCTTCTTGTGAAATATTTTGATGGAGGAGCATTAAATCCATGTTTCATTACTTTCACAATCAAAGTGAAATCAGTGTAACGAAGCTGATATTTCTGAAAGAAACAAATTGAAATCTTTCAAAAATCCTTCGGATATACATAGGTCTATTTGCATTCTTCTTACTGATATCAAAGTTCTTGCAGAGAAACAACAAGTTTTGCAAATCCTTCACAAATCATTTTTATCAGAGGTCGAATTTTACGGAGCCAAAAATTTTGAGATGGATTACTTTATTTCATGGGAAAAAATAATAAATACAAACGGTGAGAGTATAATTCTCTTTAAACGGGCGAAAAGGAGACATTTTTTTTTTCAATTTTGGCGCAGTCTTCATTTCTAATGGGACGAAGATAAAGTTGGTCGTATATTTATGCGTAAATTGCCCAATTAGTTGGTTTAACAAGATTACGATTCTACAGTTGATTAGACTGAAACAAGACTCTGGAGATAAATTTAGTAACCCGAAGAATCACCTATGGAGTAACAAAATTACCTATCCTATAAGGAAAGTTTACTTGGTTCTGGTTTAAGAGTATCTGAGCGTAATTTTGTTGACAATAACAAGCGAAAATTAGATAATACTTGTTCTTTACAAATTGCAATTCATGGAATAGAGAATGCGTAGCAAGGAGGGGCGCAAGCGCGGATGAGTGTCCTATTTAATAAATTAGTGACGTCAGAGTGTGAGAGGTCAGATATTATCTGCGTTCTAGCTCGCAATTATTCTTTAGGAGCTTGCAAGTGCATTTACTTGCATACATTACCCCGTCCGTTTGGATGCGTTCGGATGCGTTTAATGGCGAATGCAACGGTCAAGAATTTGCATGTCTCGAGATGTCAAACGTGTGCGATTGAAATGGACTAGACGTGACACCTTGAAGTAGGTAAGCTCTCAGTTCTGTTACAAGTTTAGCACTGTCCATCCGTTAAGTCACAGGTCTTTTAAAAAAAAAAAAAAAAAAAAAAAAAAAAAAAGTTTCTGTGAGGTGCTTCTCGAAGTTCAATGGGATTGGGAATACGCATAAATGAATGGCTAATTGAAATTGAGTTTTTTCCCCCTTATTTTTTTCTATCTCTCCTACATAAGCGTGAAAAGATGTCTCAAGAAGACACGGTTTCACTTTCACGTTGAGTCATGCCTTAGAAGTCGTAAAACAATTGAATAATATATTAGTTTGTTTTTTTTTTTCTTTCCTTTTTTGCTCTTTCCTCTTTTCACAGGGTGGACAAAAATAAGAGCAAATGCCAATTGGAATTTGATAGATCCAGTTGATAAAGATTTACGAAATAAAAGCACACTTTAATCAATTATAAGACACATCATTTGGACAAATACTTTTTGTAAACATTTGGAAAGCATGGACACATGCCTAGATGAGGTTTTTCCAACATTAAAGTCTATTCGAAAACCACCGAAGACTCGACACAAGCAACTAAAACTGAATATTTATCTCAAATACAGTACCTGGCAACAAAGTATTGATATACACGTGACTGTTCCCATTTCTTATGAATTAAATAGACTATCAATGGAATTCCGATGGAAGATCTTTCGTCCTTATTGCTTTTGTATGGTATTGGAAGGGATCAGGAATGGGTCAGTGGCGTAGCGTGCAATTTGGCAAACGTTGCAGTTCGTCCATTTAAACTCATGAAAAAGATCGAAATATTGGGTGTTCGGTGAACCCCTTTGCAATCGACCTTTTACATGGGTTTTCATGGACGAACTGCGACGTTGCCAAATCGCCCGCTACCCCACTGGAATAAGTGCAGTGTATTTTATAGTACTTAATCCAGATTTTTTCCTAGTATACCTACATACCATCGGGAAATAGTACACATGTTTTAGTCGTGTAAATGGGAATTTTATGAAGTTTACTTCATCTTTTTACTGACATTAACCGACTTTAGAGAATCTGCTTGAGAAAAGGAAAGGGTGGTTCTGTTTAGGGACGATTGCACTTAAATGATTTCCAACACACGATAGGTAATAGTAATATTCAAACTATCTTCAACTAAATATCGTATCAAAATTGGCTCGATTTTCTCCATTTGCAACATTCCTTTGGCTCATAAGTTTTGTTTTGATAGTGCGATAGTCTATTACGAAGTTTTTCTTTAAACATAATTCTTCCTTCAGTAAATTGGTTTAAGATTCTTATGAGCTTGGATGGTGTTCTAAAAAAAAAAAAAAAAAAACAAAAAAAACTCGGCCATATTTTCGCCAGAATTCCAACTTGGGTGATCTTGAGTTAGACTTCATGAACATCCTTTAGTTTCTGATTAGATCTATTCTCACCTTTCTTTAATGAATGCCGACTCTGCCTGTGTCAGATCATTTACTAACGGCGTTGAGATGTTCCTGCCGACTTGTTTGACCCAGACAATAAACTTTTAATGGAATGCCAACAGCTTCGAGCAAAAGAAAATGAGACAAAGCAGTGAGAAAAAGTAGGTGGTTATGCGCGCACCTACATTTCGATCAGATTAATTTTGTTTTTTCTTTTTGGGTGTTTTAACTTGTTTGCGTTAGATCATTCATTAGCGGCTCTAAGATGCCATGTTTACACTTTTGACCCACACTGTACATTTTTATGGATTTCCGAGAACTCTGAGTGAAAAAAAAGGGAAAAGAAGTAAAAAAAAAAAAAGTAGGTAGTTGTGTTTATATTTTGATCGGTAACCAACAAAGCTTACGTAAGATGCCATTTTACATTCGATAACAGTGCTAGTCGGGAGTAGGTACAAGGCATGAACAGTGAAAGTGTTCATTGCGGGGGCCAGAGGTCATTCAAGGAGCTTGGCTGGGCGGAAGTTCACACAGAGTGGCGGCGGCCGGTGACAGAGCATCAGTTAGACAGAGGAGCCAGCCCGGCTCCGCTCCTTACCCCTCTCTTTTTCTATCCTTCTCTCTCTATCTCACGAGAGGCAACCATCTCGCCTCTCTTTCCCTCCTTCACCGCTCTCTCACTCGTAAGCCGCGACTGCCACTTTAGCGCGCTCCACGATAGGTTGATATCCCGTCCACCCCCTTCCGTTCCCTGAATGCCTTTACTCCCCTTGCATCTTTTCAGTTCTCCTCACGTTTCCGCGGTTGGATGAAGTTGACCGAGAAGACCATAGGTAACGTGGTGGCCATCGAGGACGTGGTAACAAAGAACATACTGCATGAGCCATGCTTATAAAAGGGTTATTCAGATGATTGAGGCCATCATGAAATCTTAAGGCCGAATTCTAACGCGTTTTACGAAACCTCCTCGACTTGAGAAGTACCATTTGAAATATACACAAAAAAATGAAAAGAGGATTACGGCCAAGAGGAAGAATACGGTGAATGGGGATTTGTGAAATATTGACGAGACTGATGGAATATATTTAAGAAAGGTCAACCCTTCACTGCAAAAGATTTTTTTTTTTGTTTTTTTTGTTTTTTTTCAACCATGTATGGATTTTTCAATTCACTGGGTGGTCAAATACATAGGGATCATAGTGGAAAAAATAATTAGACGGTTTCTGCTGTCAAACTGACCATTTTTCTGTTTTTTACTCGTATTATACATCACATGAAAAATGACATAAAATGGAGGGGAAATAAATTGCTCTTTCCTATTTCCAATTTCCATTTTTTTTTTTTTTTTTTTTTTTTTTTTTTTTTTTTTTTTTTAACCTTTCTTGGGTATTTCAAAACGGAAATGCCGAAATGCCGAAACACTATCAATTGTTTTATAATGAGTGTGGGTAGTATTTCGGAAAATATTTGATCCCGTTTTTATGTTTTCTTATAATATAACACTATAATGATACAATTTTAAATAAGTCAAAATATGCCTACATTACAATGTCCGAAATAGGGCTTTTTCCATGATGTGACACCAGAGTCACACCATGCAGTGAAGGGTCAAATTGATAGCAATGGAATAGATAATTATGGAGAAAGTTAAAAGGACCGAATTTTAACAAGTTCCTCAATTTTTCCTCAAAACCGCATGGACATAAAACATGTCATTTGAAATACATGGAGGATATATGGAAAAAGGATTAGGACTACCTGGAAGACGATTTGGGAGGAATAAGGTTAAATTGGGAATTGTGAAATATTAGATTGTGAAACTCATGGAATAAATTGAGAAAAAGTTTAATTGCGATAAAATAGAATGGATATTTATGGAGAAAATTAAAGTTGAGGATGGACTTCAATTTTAAAGTTCCTCCATGAATATCCATTCCATTTCTATCCATTCATCTCTTTTACTTAATTCCATCAGTTCTACGAGTAAAATCCAATATTTGACTATTCCTCATTCACCTCATTCTTCCTAAATCTTCTTGCAGTTGGTCCTCATCTTCTTTTCATCCAGACCAAAGAGCTAGAGGGACACTTGTCGCAAGTTTAGCGCAGGGTCTCTCTTTCTCTCTGCTTTGAACTATGGACTGAGGCCTCTGAGGTCGAATAAAAAATGGCCAAAAATCTTAAAAGACATTAAAAATCATCCTTTTCGACCTTTCAAGCCTAAATTAAAACTTTCCAGGGACATTTCTAGGCTTGAATTACTTGCTAAAAATGTTCTATATGATTTAAATTAGTCTTGAAAGTTTATAAATGATAAATTAAAGCGAAATTTATTCTCTGATTTTTGGCCAAGTTTTGACGATCTCAGACCATAGTGCGTTGTTTGCGTTGGGTAGAGGTTAGCGGGACATGCAAATAATTTCAATCACCCAAGACGAAAACACTAATCTTGAACAATGCTATCAAGAGTAATGCCCATCGTCCATATAGCCTAGCCATAGACTCGATCATGTAAAAACCTTTAAGTAGCGTATTTCCAAAGTCCATTTCGATTTACAAAACAACTTTTTCCAAGAATTTCGATTGATCTTTCGACTTCTTTGGATTCCCCTGCAGCATGTGATATCATACAGTGGCGTGGCGTGAAATTTGGCAACAATGCATGTTCTCCATTTAAATTGACCAAAAAAGTCGAACACTTCAGTTATCGGCGACGACCAGGCATTTCGACCTTTCTAATGTGTTTAAATGGGGAAAAGGGAAGTTGCCAAATTGCACGCTTCGGCACTGATACCATAGTAATAAGGGGCTAGTAGTGGTATGGCGCGTGCGTTGAGGCAACAGTGGATTCTTACCATACAAACTTAGGTAAAATATTCGATTCTTTGGTAAGGCACCTTGCCTATAGGATCGATCTTTTTACGTGGGTTTGAATGGAGAAAGAGTGCGGTTAACAAATTGCACCAGCCGCTTTTATGAGACGTTCCAGCCAACGACTATCTAATCGAACGACTAACAAAGGAATGTGTTGATACAAAGTTAGAATAACCACCAGAATCTCCTATCGGGATGGTGTAACAGCTTCCCATAAGACTCATGACTCAACGGAATATACATATATTAAAACACTCCCGATGCTGCTGAAGAATGTTTCAATAATAAACTTTCCTACTCGTGCGAACAGTCTTCAAAATAAAAGCATCTTATCTAACGCCCATCTTCTTTCATAAAGGTAAATAAAGTCACCATACACTGGAACAATACTGACACATGAAGATCTTTAGCTTAAACTCAGAAACAGTTTGTTAATATCATCATGATTTAACTCTCAAAATTCAAAATTTAATAGGATTTTTTTATTTATAGTTCAAACATTGGCGTCGAGTGCCATCTGGCAACAATGCAACTCCTCCATTTAAACTCCTTAAATATATCGAATTTTCCTAGTGCACTGTGTGACCCCTGAATTCGACCTTTTATAAGAGTTTAAATGTTTAGAATGCAGTGTTGCTAAATTGCACGCGACGCCACTGAGTTCAAATGCTAAAAATAAAATAAAGTATAAATCAAGTGAGCATTCAAAGAATGATGACTGTGCAAAGTTGTTAGATTATGACTAAAAATCACCAGATTTTCCATTAATATTACAATAACGAGTGCTTTTGGTGCGTGCCAAATGATTTTTGGGCCAAATCAGACAGCTATGTAACGGTGGACACGAACTTTCAACGAAACGCTCGAAATTATCAAGTAATATAATATTGCTTTTGTTTTTGATTTGCATAAAAGTTCAACGTCTGATTTCGACCCATTAAAAAAAAAAAAAAAACAAACAAAACAAACAAACTCGTATTGCAGTTACTTGGACTACTCGTAGTTTTAAAGGCCAGAGAAATAAACCTTTTGATCAAAACTGCCTGAACTATTGTAAGCAAGCATTTTCAGAAAGATAGTCGCCAATGCCCGTAAAAGAATCAGTCACGAAATGATTTTGGAGGCCTCCAACGAGGGAAAATATTAAAAATAGAACACAAATGTCGTATTAGAAGCTTACGCGCTCTCAGAAGTCTAAAGTGACCATTTTCAAGTCCCAAACGAGACCATTATAGTAATAAGTCAACTTTGAAATTGGCTGATGAGGCTTGAAACTCATTTTTTGACTGATTTGTGAGTTTTGGGGATAGATGCATTATATTTTCAGAAGTCTTAGCTCAGTTATACAATTGTTTGCCCAAAGTTTTTCATTTTTATTTTTGACCTATTAAAGAGAATATACGATTAATGAGTCAAAATGAAACTATGATCTTCTAAATATCGAAAAAAAAATAATAATAAGTGCAAATATGTGAAATGATTAAATCCTGCGTTTAAACCAAAATGCTCTCCTTTTGACCTACTTTATTCCAATATGCATCACAGGATTGGGGTTACGGTTTGAAAAAAATTCTGTTGATCACAGCCCTTCTACCCCTACCACGGTAAGAGGGTTATGAAAAATTTTCCTTGAAAAAATTTTGAAATACTATATCTGGAGGTCCCAAAGATCTGATACAACTTTTCAAAAATAATGGAGATAGCTAATAGGGCTCAGTGACTAAAAGCACAAGTTTTATAATTGATCGTTAAATTGATGAATCAAAAGGGGAGCGCCTGAAATGACGGCAAGAACTTAAAATGTTTCATGCGTCTCGTTTATTGCCGCTGCCGTATAAACCATAACCTAAAGACAAAGTCAACGACAGCAGCACGTTCTACAAAATGCATCCATACATTATTTCATGTGCACTATGATTGTTTAAAAATATGGATCCTCCGTTAGATCTGCTTTGCATAACTGCACTGCCGTCGGCTCGATACAAATTTCGCAATGGCGCAATATAGTCGTATTGTAATTATATATGACAAATATCCTTAGACTATAGTATGAAAGTCATGCGGCTGTCAGCTTTAGGGCTACACTAACAAACCAAGACGGTAACATAAAAATAATGGTTATGTTTGAAAACAAAGGCGAGCTCTTTGGAGTAGACTACTTGTGGATGTCCAAGTATTAACATCTCCATCTTCTACAGGATATCCTTATAAGCATTCTATTACCTAACTTCCAACAAGAAAGGAATATTGTCTCAAACCCAGGATAAGCGCATTATACACCAACTGGCCTGCGATGTAAATCGATAAAATGTTGAAAACCCACGGGCTGTTTCCGACATTTTTCTTTCTCTTTCTTTTACTATGATTATGATTTATGGTTGATTTTTTCGATTCCCTTAAATTCTGCCCTCTGCCGGAAAAAAGTAACAGTCTAGCGATCGAATTACGATAATAAAAAAAAAATCTTCATACAACCAAATTTTGAATACCTTGGATTTCCTTTTACTAATACTAAAAGTTATAGCTATCTAAGCTGTCCCTGACTTACGACCTTCCATTGTAGCGAGCATGCAAATGATTCTCGGTTGTGGCTTATCGGAACGAGTTTTACGTCTTAACGACGCGACATAGTGTGTCCGGCTGTTATGGACGTAAAATCCCATGTGATTTGACCCGCTTATTTCAAATTTGGCCTTAGTTTTTACCCAAAACTCATACTTTTTCCAGAATTTCGAATTTTTTGCTACGAAGACATAATTTCGAATTTTCGTAAAATCTAGGCCAATTTAATAAAAACTGATGGTAGATTTTTTTTAAATTAGCGTCTCCAAATACGTAAGATAGCAATGCTAAGGTGAAATTGTAGGCGGAAAATTATTCTAAAACACTAAAAAGTAGTAAAATTAACGCTGATGGATGGTGAATGTCGCCGACACAATATACCATTTTGGATGCTTACTTTATCGAAACCAGTTGTTTTCTATAGCTATTAGAGGTTATGTGATAACAAATTTGGAGATTTAAATCAAAGACAATTTACTGCTGATGACCACGTAGATACTATTTTCGACTCTGCTAGTTGCCACGTTTCTTCATGGACGGATTCAGAAATATGACAGCCATCTTCCCTTATGAACACATGAGAAAGAAATATCGCTTCTTGAAGGGGCCATGGCCCTTTTACTGTATTCGATTGTTTCATATACATTCAAATGGGGAGAATGCACAGTTGCCAGATTCCTGGCTCCGCCTTTCCGTTTCTTTCATCCCTCGTAGGCAGTATAGGGCAACGAGAATTTCTTCATCTCTCTCTTTTCTCCATTAAGAAAAGGATGGACAAGGGTATAAAATCCCCTCTTTCTGTCCTTTTCCTACTTATACATTCAAATGGGAAATGAGAGAGATGGAAGAGATCATGGTTGCGCCAGTGCAACGAGAGTTTCTTCATCTCTCACTTTTCTCCATTAAGAAAAGGATGGACAAGGGTATAAAATCCCCTCTTTCTGTCCTTTTCCTACTTATACATTCAAATGGGAAATGAGAGAGATGGAAGAGATCCTGGTTGCGCCAGTGCTCATGGCTACTCTTCGTTTGTCTGGAGGACACCTCACGGACCTCTTATAGGGTTTAACGGACCACAGGTAGGGAACCCTATGCCCTCAACCCGCTCGATACTACGTCCAGAGGTATTTGACAGCGTCTTATCTTGACCTCACGTTACCCACATTTCCAGGAGAACTCTTCACGATTGGAAATCGATGGACCAATAACCCCTGGTGGGGGAGGGGGTGTCATTGCCACGGGAGGGGGGGTATCTTATGACTTGTGTTTTTGCTTTCTCATATACGTTTGGTCCCTGAAAACTCTGACCATCGATGAAGTCGCTGAGGCCTAATCAAGTTGACCTATAGTTCAACCCGATTGAATCAACGGATGAGCAAAGGCGGATCCAGCGATCTGGCAACCGTGCCTAGTCCCCATTTGAATGCATGAGAAACAATCGATAAGTCAGAGGGCCATGGCCCCCTCAAGAATCGATTGTTTCTCATAAGTTCAAATGGGATGAATACATGGTTGCCAAATTGCTGGATCCGCTCATGCCGATGAGTAAGAATCAACCACAAGTGAAGCTTGAGCCACACTATAAAGAGCTTAGATTGAAGGTCATCGCTGCCGTTTAGTGAGCAAAGGGTGAGTTTATGCCAGAGTTGGGCAACCGAATAACCAGAAATAATGAAATGACTCCGGCAACACTGAAAACTGGGTTTGCTACCTGAGTTGAGGAAAGGGAAACACACGAAAGGTATAGGTCAATTGTAGAATTATTCGTCGAATAATTCGTTTGACTCGGCGTTGCCGGACACACCGAATAATTTCCGAATAATTTTTTGCCCAACTCTGGTTTATGCTATTTCAAGTCAAATCTTACTTTTCACCAACTTAATTGGGCCCATTGATGACCCTGCTGTCCTTATTTCAATTACAATCTTAGACAGCTTTTGATAGGCTTGGTTTTGTACACATTATTCTTCTCTAAAATTAGCAACTTCTTAACCTTTATTCTCTAAAGTTAACAACATTTTTTGTTTTATTTGTTTTTTGTTTTTTATACGACAATGGGGCTCTTGCGAACTTTTGCTACACGGGATTGAAGAGTTGATTCTTGCATAAAAACCTGTAAAAATGACGATGAGTGCACTAAAAATCACAAAGTTCACTCTCAGAATCGAGCTTAACGGCGGTTCGACGCAGGTATCATGGGAGATTCCTATCTAAATTGAGACATACCTCTGTGTTTCCAAAGAAAAAGTGGCATATTAGATAGGAATCTCATGATACCTGCGTCGAACCGCCATTACAATCTTGCCGTTCATGTAATTATGTAGGTTTATTACTGAATTTTAAACTTTTACCGTGTGGTTTTCGTGATTTTTGCTGGTTTTTACATCAGAATGGACTATATTCATTTGCTCACAGCAAAAGTTTGCAAGAGCCCCATAGTCAAAACCAGGGGGAGGGGGGAGGAAATTGCCCCCAATAGCATCCCTAACTAAATATCTAAAGAACAGACCTGTTTCTTTTTCTGTAATAACATTCACCTCTGATCCAGGCGACAGAGGCCCCGGCCGATGCGCAGCGGCGCAATAATGCGCGAAGTCCCGCATGGACGCATGGCAAATTGCCCGGGATGGTGCCTAACCACTTGGTGTAAGCACGGTGCGGCGAGGTGTAGTCTCAACTCAACACGTTACAAGTGCACCTAATTACGCGTGGATAACAACTCGTATCGGCTCAACAGCGCGAGCGGTGATATGGCGCACATTGGTGGCTGATCTTGAGATTTTACAAGAGGACAAAGGAAATTACTGCAAAGGGCGTATGGTGCATAATTTTCTACCGCAATGATGTACAACACTATCTCAAATTTTACATTGTAGATAACGGAAAAATAAAGATTGATGTGTAGACTGAAATTAGTATCAACACTATATTTGCCATCGAGAGTCACAACATACTACAGAAATTCAACAAGTGGCTTATAAAATGTCTGTACAGGCATACAATTTACCCATGCGAGCCGATCCTTTATACTTTGGCGTTAAACCAGTCGTTAAGACTGTCTATGAGTGATGCTGTGATGATATTAGTCTAGAATTTTAAGACTTGACCGATGCTGTAGCAACCATCGTAAAATTTTCTATTTTTAACAGCTACCCGTGAGTAGCTTTTAGCTATTTAACGATGGTTACCATAGAAACGGCCAAGTCTTACAATATTCGACAGATAGCGTCACACATTGACCTTGTTGACTATAGGTTTAATGCAAAATTAAATAATTGGCCTGCTTAGCAGTTTACTAGCACTTGCTTGCATAATTGCATTTTTTTTTTTTTTTTTTTTTTTTTTTTTTTTACTATGAGGAGCGCTTGATCGAAAATTGCCTGACTTATTGCTCGGGACTCTATAAATTGCTTGGACTTGAAGTCGGGTTATCCGGCGTTCTAAACATCATTTGAGTGACCTGCATGTCAAGTATCAAATGGTTAAAAATTAGTTGGCATAGTAGTGAGACGGCGACCATTAAGGGGTTTTGAGTGTTAAAACCCTTTCACTCCTAATTACTGCTGCCTTAAATTATTTGGCCCAAAAATAATCACCGTTTACATCAATTTGGGGGGGGGGGTAAACTGCCTTTTCGCTCTAATTTTACACATTTTTAGGGGTCAGTTTTTTTCTAGTTAACGCTTTACAGACCAGGTTTGATCATAAGAACGCCACTCGTCCGTTAATATAGGGAACTGTTCGTACTCGGGGGAGTTGGAATTACCTATACGATGAACTGAAGGCGCTCAAACAAAACCTTATCTTGTAAGTGTCTACATCCAAAAACGCGTTTCTTCTGAATCATCATGCTCATTCACATTGCTTCATGTGCGGAGCAATGTGAAATAAACAAGAGGAGAAAGACGAGTACACTCGGGCTTGGCCCATAAGAGGTTAATGGTGACTAATTCAAATTTTTACTTCAATTTTGATAACAAGCAAATTTTAACGAAAATCGAGGGTTTCCCTAGTCATTGAGAAGTATGGTTATTGATCATGCCCCTTTTCCTCCTATACCAAAAGAAAATTTTTGCCGGCACTCGCATGTAATTGTATAGAGTCTGTAACTACGCGTTGCACCGCCGAAAATTACGGGAGTCACCACCAAATTAACTTAGATAGTCCGTAATTTACGATGTCCAAGACCGTATCGTTTTCTCAGTGTGCGGGCGTATATTAAGGTAGATGTCTCAATCACCGCCATCTGTCCCAATTATACCGCCACCCTTTTCATTTATTCTTATAAATAAGCCTACTAAAATAAGACAAATTTAAGAGTATATGGTATAAGTGTTTTTCATAGGTTCGCTGAACTGGTGAAAAAAGTTTAAAGTTGATATTTAGCAGCGTTGGTGCCCTTAAAAAATCACAGAAGTGGACACCTGCCCAGTACCACCTGTTTCTGCCGATTTCTTTCAGTAGTTACTTATTAAAAGTTTATTCTCTTTACTTTCTGCTTTTTAAATTATTATAATTTCATTATTTCCTGACAATAAACATGATAATTTGAATGAAAAGCCAGTGAAAATATGTATGGCGATAATTGGGACAACTGATATGATAATAATTGGGACGAAGCCACTTATGGCATGGCGGTAATTGGGACACGGGCCATTTTTTCGAGTTTTATTAATAATTTTTTTTCTTGATTGATTACTCCAATTTCTTATTTTTTTTAATAAAACTGGGATGTAGGTATTTGAAGGGACCTAGTGCAAACAGATCCTAGATTAATTAAAAATTGACATTGTTACAGGTATTTTACGAACATTTTTTCCTAAGGGTGGCGGTAATTGGGACATATACCTTAATACTCAGAGCCTTTGAGTCAAAGGGTTATCGGATCCGTTCGAGCAAACTTCTGACTTGACAACACTGTAACGTAAGCACTCACCGCTCATCGGTGGCATCGGAGGCGTCTCATCGGTGGCGTCGCCTCGTCGGTTTGTGGGACGATACCATGTAATATCGTAAGCTGTTAGCGCCGTCCGTCGAAACGGTAGTCAAAATGCAGCAGCCTCTCGGTATATATATATGTCTTCGTCTATTGTTCTGTGTGGAGCTGCAAATTAGCTGACTGTTGCCTCTTTGGACTCCCGAGTAGCCGAGGCCGTGCCGTGCCGCGTGTCGTCCCCTTCTCGTCCCCCTCCCCCCTCCCCCTCCCCCTCCCCACTCCCCCTCCCCCCTCCCCCCTCCCCCCTCCCCCCCCTCCCCCTCCCTCTCCCCCTCCCCCTCCCCTCCCACTCCACTCCTCCCCTCCCCCTCCCCCCTCCCCCCTCCCCCCTCCCCCCTCCCCCCTCCCCCCTCCCCCTCCCCCCGTCCCCCTCCCCCCTCCCCCCTCCCCCCTCCCCCCTCCCCCCTCCCCCCTCCCCCCTCCCCCTCCCCCCGTCTGTCCCCTCGTACCGTTCTCGCGTCACTGACGACGATGAGTCTGTCGCTAATTCTACCAACTCCGCACCGTCGCAGTCGCACTGTGGATCAAACAAAGTGAGTTTTGGGCAACTAGGTATAACTTTATCTAGAGGGCAGTTGAATGGGTAACCTACATAATCTCCACGGGGATTTTTAGGTTAGAACGAGAAACATTCTACAGGGGCTTAAAGTTGGGTACCGATTTTCTACAGGGTGTTTCATTAAATTGTTTCTTTGTACCGTTTTTGAATGGTTGCAGCTCAAAAAAAATAAATTTCTGCTATAAATTATTGAGATACAATAATTATAACTTTAGTCATAACATAGATTACGTAAAATCGAGTATATACAGCTATGTAGGTTGTCTCAGCGGGGTACCGAAACGGTGGAACACCCAGTAGAATCGAGGAAGATTGACCTAACTTTGAGCCTCGGTAGAATGTTTACGGCGATTGAAAATTGTATAAAAACCAGCCCGAACCGGTTGCATATCATGAGCTTTTAAATGGTACCAAGTTTTGTGAAAAAATATTTTTTTTTAGTATTTAATTAAATTTTTTAAAAAAGTCATTTCCCCATTTAAATCAATGTATTTCCGAAAATCTTAGCGCATATTGTAATCGTGGTTGCCTACCGATCGGCTTCAATGGGCAGGCGTTGTGTCCAGTCTAGATAGTATTAGAAGTCTTTGGTTGGTCAGGCATTCGCCTAACAAAAAACAAAAAAAAAAAAATCATAAATCAATAACTTATATAGTTTTATAGGCTTGTCAGCCTCCAACGATTAGGGATCTACAAAGTTGTTTGCTCCGACTAGAATTGTGTGTGTCCCAAAATATTGCTGATATTTTCACCAAAACTTTCAGCCAAAAGCTTCAAGTAAAAGGTGCGGCCAAGTAAAAAACTTTTCTCAACTCCGCTTCATCGTCTTGCCTCCCCAACATGATACAAATTCTACAAATTCTATGAAAGGTACTTGCTCTCTGTTTAATCGCCGAAAGGCACTGATATCAGAGAGCCAAGTTCACTTTCTTCCTTCTCCATCACTCTCTAACAATAAGGCAGAGAAAGTCAGCCTCTCACTCTGCAATAATGTCCTTGCTCGTTAGGTAGACGGTACTACCGTTATGCCCCTGAAATTGCGTCTTCGGAAAATGAAGGCGCTTCAAAACTATGACGTCAAACTCCCTGCGAGTATGGAGACACTTTCGTCTGAATAGCTCCATACAACCGAAAGACCTGGTCGCTCTGATTCAACTTGCAAATCCTCTGATATCAGAACGACCAAGTCTAAGTTTCCTCATTGATGCACCTCCATATTAATACAATAATCAATTACAACCACAGGGGGCAAGCCGACGCCGCGTTGCGGCGCGGCGAGTGGGCTATTTTTCTAAAGAAAGGAAGAAAAAAGAAAGAATGAAAGGAAAAAAAGAAATAGATAGAAGGAAAATAAGAAAATGGATTGCAGAAATTAGAAAAAAAAACAAAGAAAAAAAATTAAATGAAAATTAGAAAAAAACTTGGCGTTGACCTGGCTACTTAGAGTTTACTAACACTATATTCACTATTGCCGATCAACGCCAAGTTTTTTTCTAATTTCATTTAATTTTTTTCTTTGTTTTTTTTTCTAATTTCTGCAATCCATTTTTTATTTTCCTTCTATCTATTTCTTTTTCCTTTCATTCTTTCTTTTTTTTCTTCCTTTCTTTAGAAAAATAGCCCACTCGCCGCGCCGCAACGCGGCGTCGGCTTGCCCCCTGTGGTTGTAATTGATTATTGTATTAATATGGAGGTGCATCAATGAGGAAACTTAGACTTGGTCGTTCTGATATCAGAGGATTTGCAAGTTGAATCAGAGCGACCAGGGTCTTTCGGTTGTATGGAGCTATTCAGACGAAAGTGTCTCCATACTCGCAGGGAGTTTGACGTCATAGTTTTGAAGCGCCTTCATTTTCCGGAAGACGCAAATTCAGGGCATAACGGTAGTACCGTCTACCTAACGAGCAAGGACATTATGCAGAGTGAGAGGCTGACTTTCTCTGCCTTATGTTAGAGAGTGATGGAGAAAGGAAGAAAGTGAACTTGGCTCTCTGATATCAGTGCCTTTCGGCGATTAAACAGAGAGCAAGTACCTTTCATAGAATTTGTAGAATTTGTATCATGTTGGGGGAGGCAAGACGATGAAGCGGAGTTGAGAAAAGTTTTTTACTTGGCCGCACCTTTTACTTGAAGCTTTTGGCTGAAAGTTTTGGTGAAATAGTTAATTACTGAAAGATTGGACGGAAAAATAAGCACATCTTCACGGAAAGATTTATTTTTAAGCTTTATATAGAGTACAAGAATACGAAAAATGTACTGGAATAATTCTGTCCATATTAAATATGAATCTTTAGACATTTCTTTTAGACGGCGTGGACTTTTTATTCGCGGACATTGTAGCTCATCGGACATTAAAACTTTGGATGAAAATATAACTGGACAAAAAAAATTTTGGCCGAAAAAATTTTTGACATAAAGGCTGTAGGCATATCATCTAAGGGAACATGACCAACCAATCTCTGTCTATTCATCTAGTTCAATATTAGAATGGGGAAGTTTTTTTTTCTGGAAATTTGACAACCCTGCCTTCATCTTTCATCCATGCATGCGTTTTGATTGATGAGCCTAGGTGAGCGGCAATGTCTGCACTGAACCGCGGTGTGTGATGGCTGAACTTACTCTTATCATCATTTTCGTTCAATGGATGACTACCACTATCCAACATGGGCTTGCGTCCAAAGAGGTTAGCAATATAAAAACGCAATAGAACATGAGCTATGGACCATTAGGATCATAAGCTCAGCGTATCTGTATAATCAATAAATTTCAAATCAACGCAATCACCGTTATCAATTGATTTTTGCTTTCCCAAGATTCGATTTTATGAGCGTAGCTGAGACAGACACAAATATACAGACCAGCAGCTCAAAGCTTTGCAACAGGTGCCAATTTTTCAGCTCGAAGGTCGGAACTCATCGAAAACAACAGTCGTTGACATTCACCTACTGGTTGAGTATTCAGCTATGGACAGAGGTTGATTCTGTTCATGATTTAAATTGGCGTTTTTTTAGACAGAATAACGATTTCTAATGAATTATTACAAAATATATGCGCATTGACTTATTGTAATTTTGACTTTAAAGCGATATGCTGTTGGAGGGTTTCGATTGGAGCAATGTTCACTTCTCAACAGTAAGCGACTTTGACTATTGCATTGTTGAGCCCCCGAAAAGAATTAACCCAGTCTACTTGACTGAGCTGAGAGGTGAGAACTCGATCGTTTTAAAACAGTGGCGTTTCGCTCTGACTGACTGCCATGTTTGTTGCCATTTGATCCTCGGCAAAATTATCAATTTTGATAAGATTCAGTGAAAATCGATATTTTACATAGGTTTTAATGGAGAGAATCCGTTGTTGCCACATTGCATGAACGCCTATTGGTCTTGACCTTCGGACGAAAAAGGAAAATAAAAGAAATGTTTGAAGCTAGTGCAGATGGATCATGCCATGTAGCAACAATGTTTTTCCTCCATTTGACTCTAAGTCAAACAATCGATTCGATAATGAAGCAGCTCTTCAACAACAATCGATTGTTTACCTAGATTCAAATAGATAAAAAAACATTGAAGCCAAATCGTACGAGCCTTCCACTATGTTGAACACGTGTTGGAAAAGCGTGACAAAGCTATATAAGTCTAAATCAGCTCAGTATTATTATCCTGCAGTGTCGGCTCGAGAAATTTGGCAACAGCGTCCTCCTCTCATTTAACCAATGTAAAACAATCGATTCCTCCGGAGGCTGTCAGCCTCCTTAAGAATCGATTCTTTTACCTAAGTTTAAATGGAAAAGTTGCATGGTTGCCAATCGCACGAGCCACCATGTTCTTCTGCCTCATACCTAAAGTTCAAAACTCAACTTCTGCAGTGTGGTTTGAAACTTAGCACCCGTAATATCACTCACCGCATTTGCGGTCGAAGGTATGATGGAGATAGGCATTGTTGTGACCGCATAGTTGTTATATCTATCATCATTAGACAATAAATATACTGCTGTGCAGTGCGCACTGAAAAAAAGGCGAGTTAACGTGTTAATCCTCAAATAAATACATCAAATTGCTTCCGTAATCCTAAAAGTGCACAATATTTTACAATAGAAATCTAAAAACACGCATTTGTTTACATCGATTTTGTGACTCAGTCAGGGGCGTGCGTGGTTTCCAGAGAGGGGGGCAAGAATGCAATCTTGCCGCCCTCCGCGAACAAAATTATAATTTTTTTTTTTTTTTTTTTTGCTTGTTATATACACACTGATTTTGCCGCCCTCTGAAATTCATTTCGAATTTGGTAACCTTTTTTTTCTTTTTTTTTTTTTAGAATCTACCATCTGCGCTGATTTGGAGTCAGCTATCAAGTAGATGGTAAATGCAACGTATATTATGGTAAATTAAGTAAACTTGTTGATACATTTTACCATCATACAGTGAAATTTACCGCACTTGAATATAGCTGACTCCAAAATCAACTATCCGGATGGTAAATTCTACCAGTTATTTTTTTCGTGTATTCTCATTTGAATGCATATGAGAAACAATGGCGTGGCGTGGCCTCCTCAAGAATATATTGTTTCTCATATACGTGCAAAAGAGATGAATTCATGGTTGCCAAATAGCTGGATCCTTTGTTTATAAATCGTGAGGGGCGTGATCCGTGGGGAGCGTGCGTGGTTCGGTCAGCATCAGATCCCATGTTCGATTGTAAGAGAATCTGCTTGATACCACCATCATAGCGACCCGACGCGAATAGGAGACGGACTCGTTTACAGAAAACATGGATTTCGTTACAGAAATCAGGGGTGCCCAACCCCCCCAAGCTTGCATACGAGTTACCCCCCCAATATCAAACTCCCACCCCCATCCGGGGGGTATGGAATTACCCCCCCCCCCCCCGGTGAGAGGAAGGATCGGGGGCCCTCCCCCGGTTTTTTTTTTAAAAATTCAACCCTCTGCGATGCATTTTTAAGGACTTTTTAGTCAAAATAGAACACTTTTCTCGTAGCTCATGGAGTAGTGGTAAATTTTGATATGAGCGGGTAAGCGCTGAAGGGCCACATGCTATCCGGTATTCACAATCATGCAGTATTTTATCAGACGCATGAGTAGTATCGATCAAAGATGTATTCAGTGAAAGAACATACTGGGAATATTGAGGGTTGGTTAAGGGGGTATAGTTTAGATAGTAACGTTCGGGGGGTATGACTGTGGTGCATGCGCTTGGGGGGGGATTGGTGGTATAATTGAATGGGGTGGAATTCAGAGGGGTATAATTACGGGATATAGATAAGGAAATGGGATTTAGGGAGGTAGACTTGGGGGGGGGAGGGTGGTTGGAATTATGGGGAGGGATAATTCCGGGGGTGGGGGGGCTGGAATTCAGGGGATATAATTATGGGGCAAAGATGGAGAGCAGTGGCCGTACCCAGGATTTTGCTCGGGGGGGATCAGAGGCAACCACCCTACTTTTGTGACATCCGCATACCGGGGAGTCTGGGGGTTAGAACATGCCCCCCAGGGCAGAGGGGGATTCGGGGGTCCTCCCCGAAAAACACAGCTCTAACAGCTCTAATTTTCGAAAGAGAGGGAGGGCCGGGAGCGTCCTTCGGAAAAATGTCGAGTATTAGACCTGCTAAGATCACAATTTTTAGGGTTTACGTACATCAATAATGAGAGAGCGCAGCAGATTATCTGATACTTGCACGTCAATTACAAGCAAAATCGAATTTTTGGCTTTCTGCATTCAATTTTGAGGCTAAAGGACCCTGACAATAAATTTAATGAGGACAGAACGGTTACCAGAGACATGAAAAGAATAGAAAAAACATTAACATTCAAATTAACGCAATATCTTACTCCACAAGCAGAGGGTGGGTACCCATAAAGTGCACCATAAAAGCCAAAAGAAGGTTTAAAATTATTCAGATGGATGGTCATTTTAATCCAGAAGGTCTGGCCACCTTTTTGCTCATATTATGAGTCAAGTGTTGCTATGAGTGAAACGGCTCCATTGCAAAAGATATGAAAACCCTTGAGGGCGATCGACTCCATTTTCTAGCTGAGTCGATTGAGGGGTCACAAGCGGGGTTTCCGCGACATCACTTTTTTGCTCATATTATGAGTCAAGTGTTGCTATGAGGGAAACGGCTCCATTGCAAAAGATATGAAAACCCTTGAGGGCGATCGACTCCATATTCTTAGCTGAGTCGATTGAGGGGTCACAAGCGGGGTTTCCGCGACATCACCTTTTTGCTCATATTATGAGTCAAGTGTTGCTATGAGTGAAACGGCTCCATTGCAAAAGATATGAAAACCCTTAAGGCGATCGACTCCATTTTCCTAGCTGAATCGATTGAGGGGTCACAAGCGGGGTTTCCGCGACATCACCTTTTTGCTCATATTATGAGTCAAGTGTTGCTATGAGTGAAACGGCTCCATTGCAAAAGATATGAAAACCCTTGAGGGCGATCGACTCCATTTTCCTAGCTGAATCGATTGAGGGGTCACAAGCGGGGTTTCCGCGACATCACCTTTTTGCTCATATTATGAGTCAAGTGTTGCTATGAGTGAAACGGCTCCATTGCAAAAGATATGAAAACCCTTGAGGCGATCGACTCCATTTTCCTAGCTGAATCGATTGAGGGGTCACAAGCGGGGTATCCGCGACATCTCCTTTTTGCTCATATATGAGTCAAGTGTTGCTATGAGTGAAACGGCTCCATTGCAAAAGATATGAAAACCTTGAGGGCGATCGACTCCATTTTCCTAGCTGAATCGATTGAGGGGTCACAAGCGGGGTTTCCGCGACATCACCTTTTTGCTCATATTATGAGTCAAGTGTTGCTATGAGTGAAACGGCTCCATTGCAAAAGATATGAAAACCCTTGAGGGCGATCGACTCCATTTTCCTAGCTGAATCGATTGAGGGGTCACAAGCGGGGTTTCCGCGACATCACCTTTTTGCTCATATTATGAGTCAAGTGTTGCTATGAGTGAAACGGCTCCATTGCAAAAGATATGAAAACCCTTGAGGGCGATCGACTCCATTTTCTAGCTGAATCGATTGAGGGGTCACAAGCGGGGTTTCCGCGACATCACCTTTTGCTCATATTATGAGTCAAGTGTTGCTATGAGTGAAACGGCTCCATTGCAAAAGATATGAAAACCCTTGAGGGCGATCGTTTCCATTTTCCTAGCTGAATCGATTGAGGGGTCACAATTGGGGTTTTGGTGACATCGCCTTTTGCCCATGTTTTGAGTCACGTGTTGCTAAGAGTAAATACTTCATTGCAAAAGATATGAAAACCCCTGAGGGTGATCGACACTCCATTTCCTCGCTAAATCGTTAGAGGTCGCAAGCGGGCTTCTTGAGACATCACTTTTCTACCCATCTTATAAGTTTTGAGTTGCCATGACCCATTCTACGAAAAAGCAATAAAAATACTTTGCTTTGCAAAAAATAATCATGTTTGATGAGCTGGTGTGGACCGCCTTATATTAGTGAAGAACTGGTTCGAACCGGAATTTTAAAAAGGGGGTTCTATGTTGGGTTCACGGTTCGACAACTTCAGAAAAAATGGTTCGTGGTTCGTTTCACGGTTCAGCAAACTCGCGGTTTGGAGTGGTTTCGGTTTAAGGTTCGGTTCGGTTCGTTTTAAGTCCCGGTTTAAGAGGGTGGTATCACCGATCGCGAAAATATTACAGTTGCTAGAAACCTCGCGTCATAAACTGTATTGAACAGTGTTTTTTATAGGTTAATTCGTATAGAATCATCGCACTTTGGTGTGAGATCGTACAAAAGTACTGTAAAGTACTTTCTAGTTAAAGTACTGTACTTCTTAGAGAGTGTTATTTGTAGTTGAAATCGGTCTTGAAAGTTTATAAACGAGAAAATGATGAGAAATTACTTTCTGTTTTTGGCCACTTTTCGACAATTTCAGACCACGGTAAAAAAAAAAAAAAAACAAAAAAAACAAAAAAAAAACAAAAACAAAAAAACAAAAACAAAAAAAAAACAAAAAAAAACAAAAAAAACAAAAAAAAAAAAACAAAACAAAACAAAAAAAAACAAAGAAAAACTGTCATTTAACCCTTTAAGGGCCAAGCCGAGTATACTCGATTTGATCTCTAGTTTATTTCACATTGTTACAGTCTCCATTCCATATAAACGCGATTAGCTATGAAAACACTTATTAAGTTGAGGTTTCTTCGGGGCGCCTTCAATGCATGGTATAGGCAATTCAACTCCTCCGAGTACGAACAGTTAACTACCTTCCCTAAATAGACGGAAGAGTGGCGTTGCGTGAACTAACCCTGGGCCCTTAGAGGGTTAATGGACTCAAAGCTGCAGTGAACCAGAAGATTGACTGCCCATTCAATACTGAAATAATACAGAATGAATCGAATGTTTCCTATACATTGGCAACTACGCATATGTCAGTGTAGACGTCTGTCTGTCTTCCCATCATCTTCATGTGCGCATCCGCACGGCGCACACGCATAATGTTTAGGACTCACCGCTTTAATTTATCTCTTTAATCTACAACTGAGAGCCGATGTATGAATATATAGGTATACATACTAAGTGCCTTCCGACTTCCGAGCGAGAGCTTTTGATCGGAGGCTGGCTTTGGTAGAAAGTTTCTCGCATGCATTTTGTGACGCTGGAAGTTTTGAAGTTTGCACGTCCGATCTATTTTTTTTTTTTTTTTTTTTTTATTCATTTTTTTTTTCGCAGAGCTTCCTTTCATGGAGCACACCGTGACGGATAATTAATTATATGTAAATATAAAATACGCTCTCGAATATCTGGTTCATGCTTTTCTTAGGTATACTATAGTGAAGGTGCGCCTTCGTAGGACGTAGTAGGATTTATCGTGCCAAAATCAATCTTGTTCAACAACGTCATTTTTACAACTCATACTTCATCAATTAGGAGTATGTTTCGGAGACTAATTAATCCAGCCAAGTTAAGCCATTTTATTAACGCTTTCATACCTGTCGCATATTTTATGTACATCTGAATAAAGTAGAATCTTATGAATTCAATGGAAATAGATATGCATATCAGTTTATTTAAGAAAATTGTGCCGAGATCAGCTTTGATGGCTAAAATTCCGTTCCTGAACAAAAAATATTTTTAGGTTTGGAAGGGTTAAACCTGGGTGGATTTCTATGACTTATATTAACGGCAGAGAAGCACATTTTCGTGCGATCCCTAGTAAAAGTGTTATTCCATGAAATTCAATGACCTAAATTCCGTGGGCAATTATTATTTTTACAAACAATATAATAGAATTCCGTGGGCAAAATATTATTTTCCTTTAAAATTTTATGGAATTCATGAACCGTTCATGGGATTTCATAAGATTTTCTCTTTAATTTCAAAGAAAAAAATATTACCTACGGAAATAATGCCCACGCGGATTTTGGTCCCGGAAATTTATGGAACACTTTACCTGGATGGTTTTGAGAATTTCATGGCACATCATTTTTTTCACAGTCACAGACTGGTTACTTTATTAAATTCTTCTGGAAAGCTGAAAGTGTGACGGCGGACTTTTTTTTAAATACCCGGCAAGATGTTAATTTCGAGTTAGAACAATTTCCCGTAAAATTTCAGCCGATGCCTACTTCTGTTCAAAATAATTTTTTTTTATTTTTTATTTTTATTTTTTTTGCGCAGACCTTATGCACGCATTGATTATTTAAAGTTGCATTCAGGTCTATGCGTGGTTGTCATTGTCAAATTCTAGCCACGATGTTTGAGATTCTAGCCAGAGGACGCCGTGATTTTCAAACACACGTGGTAGCCATATATTTATGTTCGGTTGAAGAATGTAGTCCAGAGACTTTTTCACGAGGTGTGAAAAACCAAACTACGCCTCCAAAGAGGTTTTTTGATTTACCATAAGGAGTGGGCTGAGAATAATTGTTACCATTTTTTCAGGGATGATAGATAGCGATTCATTCATGGGGACTGGGGAGTTTGAAATGCGGTCAGTTTTTGTTTTAGCCCCCTCCTCCAGTACAGGTGGGCATAAGGTCAAATGAAAAACGAATTATTAGTCATACCTTTGAACGATTTAAAGGTATATGAAGTGAATTTTTATTAAAAAAACAAAAGGTCATTAAAAGACCAATTTTTTGATGTGTAAACAAGATGCAAAAACCTTGATTTTTTTGTGAGGGATTAAATGATTCATTTCACTTACTAGTTCTACATGAGGTTACATGGAAAAAAAATAGGATAGTTATTTGAAAAATGTCAGCACGTGTTCAGGTCTGCGAAAATGTTAAGCATGCAATAACCAAGATACACGGATGATACGTCCAAATTTTATGTCCAAAAACTTTTAAGTCCATAATTCATGTTCAAAACATTAAAGTCCAAAAAGTTAGGTTCAAAAAGGAGGAAACGTCCAAAAGGAGGGAAAAGGCCAATATACAATGTGAGATTATAAGTCTAAAAATGACGATCGAAAATTTGGAAATTCTAAGGGTCAAATGATATTACGCAGTATAAACAGGTATCTGAATCATAAGTGGCGATAGCCACCCGGCCAAGTAAAAAAAAAAAAAGACCGCCTGGAAACAGAACGAGAGAGGGTGGCGTCCGCGACAACTTATCTTACACGAAACAGGCGTTATGGTCGATTTCTGCAGTTCCGACACTTTTAGCCACGCATATCGACCATATCGCCGATAGCAACCCCCTATCAATATACATCGATCGATTCGTCTTGTGCTCGTGGTGTGTGTTTTAAATTTCAAACCAATCGGACAAAGGATACGGAAGATATTCCCGAAAAACCCTTATTTATTCGACGATTTTTCAGCATTTCAGCAACACCTTTACCAGGCGATTTCAAGCGAACCGCAACTCAGAACTTCAAAAACTTTATATCGTTCGAATCGCCTCGTATCCGTTCAAGTTGCTTTGAAATTTGAGACAGATCCGAGCAAGCTGGTGGCAGGAATCGTAAAAAAAGCAACTTTTTGACCCATTTTTTAGACTCTTGACTTGCCTGTCTGTTGACGGGGCCACAGGGTAAACGCCTGCACTAATCCCAACAAACTAGGCATAGAAATGTTCCCCAGAGTCCCGTGAGGTGCTTTTGCCAAGTTCAGAATGATCCGATCAATATTAACGGAGTAATCTTCACTTGAAATATAGTAGATAATGAAAAACATCAGATTCTCGCAGATACGCTGTTTTGTTTGTTACGCCGAACCGCCATATTGACTCGTGGGAGGGGGCAGCGGGCAGCGAACAGAGAGCGAAGAAATAATAACCTATAAATCTAATGAAAGTCAAACTGAGCTCTGACTGAGCTAGTACTTTTGTTTCGTTATCTTTTTCTTAATTCTTTTAGCGAGGCTTATTGTTATGAAAGAAAAATAATAATAATGTGGAAGCTTCGCATAATTCTTTTTAAAGGCCACCTGCAACTTCTGTGTTAATTTCAACTTTTCGTGCGAAAATGCGAAGATGTAATGTGACTCTGGGTGTTCGTTTCATTTGAATCGTTTTCCATCTCAAATAAGTACTGATTATCATGTATGCTTTTGCTAAAATTCGAGGGAAATTGAACTGTTTAGGAAGCTCACATTAGCATTAGCTAGCATTCCTGCGGTTGGAAAAAGTGTCCATAGTTTAAGTTTTCGACAGTTTTTGTGCCAGTCGGGTCAGAGCTCACATGAATATTTTACACTCCCCTCTTTTCACTGATTTTTGTACTACCTGTGGCTCTTCTTACAATCGTATTTCTAACCCTTAGAGTGTACAGTTGGTCTCATTCTCATTGCATGAGTAACTTGTTTACCTTTGATTAAATTGGTCTGGGACAAACTCTGTGTGGTGCTCTCTGCAGTAATGCTAGTGAAAACTAAATTTACTGAAATAGTTTTGGCTCACATTTCAATTATTTTTTTGCATACGTACTGTGGCTGGCTATGATTCTTTTTTTCACTCAAGTGTGAAGAATTGCCCTAATCTTTATTTGTTGCTGGAGCGTAAGAAAAGATTGTCAGCAGTCGCAGTTAACCAACGGCAAGACTTCTATCGGGATCAGCGGAGCGTCTGTAACGATTGTGAAGAAAAGTGAGAGGTAAGTAAGAAAGTAACTTTTTTTGGTGACCTCATTAAATTATAACTGTCTACTTTTCCTGCAAATCATCTCTCAAACCTCTTTTAACCAGCAGATCATTTTCAAAGCTTCAATGGTGGGAGTTTATCAGACCTAAATTGATTAGGTTAGGTAGGTAGGTACATTTCAGAGACAAATAGAGACCCAGCACACCGTGTGCTTCCCGTGTTAGAAAAGTGAAGCAAGTTTAGCGGTCACAGTTTTGTTCGGGAGTCACCAGCTGCAATGATAAACATTGCCTACTGTTGAATGGAGTGGCTCAACAAAAGGCTGTGATTGGTTCGCCGTCCCGGAAACGGAAACAGGTTTTGCTTGTCGAATGCAAAACACGCTAATCATCAGTCAGCAGTAGGCAATAGTTGGCTGTTGTTCCGATGAGTTCCGACCAAAATTGAGCCAGAAAAGTGGACATCTGTCTCAAGCTTTGTGCTGGGTCTCTATTTGTCTCTGGTACATTTATCACTCAAGTTGCCAGCCTCAAAGCAATGTTGGTTTCCAAATACTGATAATTCTTTGATTCAATCTGCAAGGGGCGTAAATCTACCCCTATTAGAAATGACGTGTCATCAATCTACTTTTCTGTCACAATAATTTAGACAAATATTGTATTGCCTGCTTTTAAGTAGCGTTAGGCTCTGAAAGGATAGCTCCTAACTGGTTTCTCGACTCTGAATTCTACTCTACTTGCTCTGATTGACTTGAGTGCTGAGCTGCCTCCTTGAAAAACCTGCGTAACTATGATTTTTTAGGCGCTTATTACCTCTGAATTTAAAAACTTACTGAAGCCCAATTTTAAGATATGATGAAATGTTAAATAGGAAGAGGCTCTATTCTCCACCTACTTGTGTTCATTGTTGAACAAAAACGCTTTTTATTTTTCTAGAAGATGTTCCTTGAAAATTTACAAAGATAGCTAAGATTGAGGTAAACTATTTAGATTTTTCATTGATGTTTTGAGTTTTTACAATTTTAATTTTGAAAGAAGCCAAGAGCAATATTTCCTTTAATACCAATGGAAGACAGCAAGAATTGAGTAACGTATAGGATAAGTGAAGGATGGCTGGAAGACTTGTCATAATAATTGTAGGGCAGAAGGAGACACATTGTCGCGACAAATGTAACGTTTGACATATTCTGACATTATAAGTGAGGTGAAATGGAGTAGATTTCAGAATACAGCTTCTCCTTAATGTTTGTTCCTGCAATGATTGATTTCCTTCTTGCAAATTTTCCTCTTAGACATTTGTCATTTTCCACTCAATCTGTAGGTATCAATTTTTCTCTGGCAAGTAGATATTTGCAGAAAACTGTTTCTTGCTCTAAACTTCCTTAGAAATTAAAGTTTTGAAAAGCAAAAACTATAGGCTGTCCCAAGCAAAGACTTCTACTTAATCCCAAGAATGATTGGACTTGACAACCGTAGGTTTGAATGAAAACATCAGCTTCCATCCTCAGATAGGGCAACCTGATTGGTTAGGAGCAGTGAGAAGCTGATGTTTTCATGAAAACCATAGAAGTGTCAAATCCAATCTTTTCTGGGACAAGCTACCTCTACCTCTGGAAAACTTTAAAGGATGAATAAAGAAATGCTGTGAGCCTTGACTTACTATCAAAACAACCCAGTCAAGATAGCCTGACAGTCTGTTACCAACCGAACAAACATTTTGTCATTTCAAGAGATCAAAAAAAATCGAATAAGAAAACCTTAATTCTACACCATCTCTGAAAGAGGCAAGGATTGAGAGAAAAAAAAAAGGAAACAAAAAGTATTGCTTATTTCAGAACACTCTCTGAGTCTGAGAACAAGAGGGTCAAGATTTTGAAACCTCATAAGACTTCAATTGACCCTGAGATTCAAGTATTCATTTGAGTGCAGAGGAACCAGTTAGGAGCTATCCTTTCAGAGCCTAACAATACTAAAAAGCAGGCAATACAATATTTTTCTAAGTTATAGTGACAGAAAAGTAGATTGATGACACGTCATTTCTAATTGGGGTAGAATTTTGCCCCTTGCAGATTGAAACAAGAAAGAAATTATCAGCATTCGGAAACCAACATTGCTTTGAGGCTGGCAACTTGAGCGATAAATGTACCTACCTACATAACCTAATCAATTTAGGTCGATCAGAGACAAATAGAGACCTTGCACTATGCCTGCACGCGGTGTCCACTTTTTGTGGTTCAATTTTGGTCGGAACTCATCAAAACAACAGCCAACATTAGCATAATGTTGACTGATGAGCGCGTAGTTTGCATTCGCCAAGCAAAACCTGTTTCCGGGACCGCGGACCAATCACAGACTTTTGTTGAGCTTCACCATCCAACATTATGCGAAGGTTGATTGTTGAGGCCGATGAGTCCCGGCAAAAGTAGTTCACGAAAAGTGGACACTGGGCGCAACCACGGGAAGAATAGGGAGTGCAAAGTCTCTATTTGTCTCTGGGTCCGATAAACTCCCACCATTGATGCTTTGAAAATGATCTGCTGGTTAAAAGAGGTTTGAGAGATGATTTGCAGGAAAAGTAGACAGTTATAATTTAATGAGGTCACCAAAAAAAGTTACTTTCTTACTTACCTCTCACTTTTCTTCACAATCGTTACAAATGCTCTGCTGATCCCGATAGAAGTCTTGACGTTGGTTAACTGCGACTGCTGACAAACTTTTCTTACGCTTCCGTAACTAATAAAGATTAGGGCAATTCTTCACACTTGAGGTGCAAGAAAAGAATCATAGCCAGCCACAGTACGTATGCAAAAAAATAATTGAAATGTGAGCCAAAACTATTTCAGTAAATTTAGTTTTCACTGGCATTACTGCAGAGAGCACCACACAGACTTTGTCTCAGACCAATTAAATCAAAGGAAAACACGTTAAGCATGCAATGAGAATGAGACCAACTGTACACTCTAGGGGTGTGAAAAAATGATGTAAGAAGAGCCACAGGTAGTACAAAAATCATTTTTGAAAGAGAGGAGACTAGAAAATTAATGTAAGCACTGAATACTACAAGCACAAAATCTGTATTAAACCGTCTGAATTAAGTAGCTACGGACACTTTCAAACCGCAATAATGCCAATGAGAGCTTCAGTGGCGCAGCTAGGAATTTTTAAGGGGTGGGGGGGGGGTCAGGGGTCCGAAAATTGTCAAGGGGGGGGGGGTCCAAAGATACTAATTTGTTCTGAAAACGCAAAAAATGAAATTTTTTTAGGGCAAATATTGGTGTCAAGGGGTGAGGAGGGGTCTGGATCCCTGGACTCCCCTTGGCTACGCCAGTAAGAGCTTGTAAAACAGTTCGAATGTTGTGAGTGGCATGAGAAAAAAGTATTTTGGCCATACAATTATCCAAATGTAACTAACACACCGAGGCACTTGGGCATTTTCGCACGAATTATTGAAATCAACACTTAAGTTGGTGGCCGGGGATAAAATAATAAAGGAGGGACTGAAATAAAAACACGGATGTTATTCCACTCATGTTATTCTTCTAAAATTAATTACTTCTCTTGAGAACGCAGAAGAATAAAAGAATTATTCGTTACTTGAAGAAGTTGGTTCGGTTGTTTGTTTACTCAGTTCGCTGTTCAATACCATCTAATTCCATACCTGGCCACAGGGGTTTGAGGTTATGTAACTAGGTTGTCTACTTTTACATTGGCTCTTATGGGAGGTAGTGGATTTTTTGCAGTTTCGACATTTTTCGGTCATTTGGAGGCCGAATTGACGCAAATGGCCCTCTTAGTGAATTACTCCCCTTAATGTTCTTAACATTTTTCAAAAAAAAATTTTTTTTTGAAAAATGTTCAGGACATCAAGGGGAGTATTTTACTAAGAGGGTCATTTAACTGAATTCGGCCTCCAAATGACCGAAAAATGTCGAAAACTGCAAAAAATCCACTACCTCCCATAAGAGCCAATGTAAAAGTAGACAACCTAGTTACATAACCTCAAACCCTGTGGCCAGGTATGGAATTAGATGGTATTGCGCTGTTTACGCAATCAGCTGAGAACTCTGCCGGCCCTTCAGAGACTTCCAATACTATCTAGACTGGAAATTCGGCCGATTCAGGGCGGGGAAAGTGAAGTGGAAGAGTGGGACGAAAATCGCATGTTGCTCCTGGCTACGCCGCAACCACGATTACAGTATGTGCTAAGATTTTCAGAAATACATTGAATAAATGGGAAAATGACTTTTTTTTAAAAAATTAATTAAAACTACTAAAAAAATGTTATTCCAAAAAACTTGGTACCATTTGAAAGCTCATGATATGCAGATTCCGGTTCGGGCCGGTTTTATTTGTGATTTCTGAACGAGAAACATTCTACAGGGGCTTAAAGTTGGGTACCGATTTTCTACAGGGTGTTTCATTAAATTGTTTCTTTGTACCGTTTTTGAATGGTTGCAGCTCAAAAAAAATAAATTTCTGCTATAAATTATTGAGATACAATAATTATAACTTTAGTCATAACATAGATTACGTAAAATCGAGTATATACAGCTATGTAGGTTGTCTCAGCGGGGTACCGAAACGGTGGAACACCCAGTAGAATCGAGGAAGATTGACCTAACTTTGAGCCTCGGTAGAATGTTTACGGCGATTGAAAATTGTATAAAAACCAGCCCGAACCGGTTGCATATCATGAGCTTTTAAATGGTACCAAGTTTTGTGAAAAAATATTTTTTTTTAGTATTTAATTAAATTTTTTAAAAAAGTCATTTCCCCATTTAAATCAATGTATTTCCGAAAATCTTAGCGCATATTGTAATCGTGGTTGCCTACCGATCGGCTTCAATGGGCAGGCGTTGTGTCCAGTCTAGATAGTATTAGAAGTCTTTGGTTGGTCAGGCATTCGCCTAACAAAAAACAAAAAAAAAAAAATCATAAATCAATAACTTATATAGTTTTATAGGCTTGTCAGCCTCCAACGATTAGGGATCTACAAAGTTGTTTGCTCCGACTAGAATTGTGTGTGTCCCAAAATATTGCTGATATTTTCACCAAAACTTTCAGCCAAAAGCTTCAAGTAAAAGGTGCGGCCAAGTAAAAAACTTTTCTCAACTCCGCTTCATCGTCTTGCCTCCCCAACATGATACAAATTCTACAAATTCTATGAAAGGTACTTGCTCTCTGTTTAATCGCCGAAAGGCACTGATATCAGAGAGCCAAGTTCACTTTCTTCCTTCTCCATCACTCTCTAACAATAAGGCAGAGAAAGTCAGCCTCTCACTCTGCAATAATGTCCTTGCTCGTTAGGTAGACGGTACTACCGTTATGCCCCTGAAATTGCGTCTTCGGAAAATGAAGGCGCTTCAAAACTATGACGTCAAACTCCCTGCGAGTATGGAGACACTTTCGTCTGAATAGCTCCATACAACCGAAAGACCTGGTCGCTCTGATTCAACTTGCAAATCCTCTGATATCAGAACGACCAAGTCTAAGTTTCCTCATTGATGCACCTCCATATTAATACAATAATCAATTACAACCACAGGGGGCAAGCCGACGCCGCGTTGCGGCGCGGCGAGTGGGCTATTTTTCTAAAGAAAGGAAGAAAAAAGAAAGAATGAAAGGAAAAAAAGAAATAGATAGAAGGAAAATAAGAAAATGGATTGCAGAAATTAGAAAAAAAAACAAAGAAAAAAAATTAAATGAAAATTAGAAAAAAACTTGGCGTTGACCTGGCTACTTAGAGTTTACTAACACTATATTCACTATTGCCGATCAACGCCAAGTTTTTTTCTAATTTCATTTAATTTTTTTCTTTGTTTTTTTTTCTAATTTCTGCAATCCATTTTTTATTTTCCTTCTATCTATTTCTTTTTCCTTTCATTCTTTCTTTTTTTTCTTCCTTTCTTTAGAAAAATAGCCCACTCGCCGCGCCGCAACGCGGCGTCGGCTTGCCCCCTGTGGTTGTAATTGATTATTGTATTAATATGGAGGTGCATCAATGAGGAAACTTAGACTTGGTCGTTCTGATATCAGAGGATTTGCAAGTTGAATCAGAGCGACCAGGGTCTTTCGGTTGTATGGAGCTATTCAGACGAAAGTGTCTCCATACTCGCAGGGAGTTTGACGTCATAGTTTTGAAGCGCCTTCATTTTCCGGAAGACGCAAATTCAGGGCATAACGGTAGTACCGTCTACCTAACGAGCAAGGACATTATGCAGAGTGAGAGGCTGACTTTCTCTGCCTTATGTTAGAGAGTGATGGAGAAAGGAAGAAAGTGAACTTGGCTCTCTGATATCAGTGCCTTTCGGCGATTAAACAGAGAGCAAGTACCTTTCATAGAATTTGTAGAATTTGTATCATGTTGGGGGAGGCAAGACGATGAAGCGGAGTTGAGAAAAGTTTTTTACTTGGCCGCACCTTTTACTTGAAGCTTTTGGCTGAAAGTTTTGGTGAAATAGTTAATTACTGAAAGATTGGACGGAAAAATAAGCACATCTTCACGGAAAGATTTATTTTTAAGCTTTATATAGAGTACAAGAATACGAAAAATGTACTGGAATAATTCTGTCCATATTAAATATGAATCTTTAGACATTTCTTTTAGACGGCGTGGACTTTTTATTCGCGGACATTGTAGCTCATCGGACATTAAAACTTTGGATGAAAATATAACTGGACAAAAAAAATTTTGGCCGAAAAAATTTTTGACATAAAGGCTGTAGGCATATCATCTAAGGGAACATGACCAACCAATCTCTGTCTATTCATCTAGTTCAATATTAGAATGGGGAAGTTTTTTTTTCTGGAAATTTGACAACCCTGCCTTCATCTTTCATCCATGCATGCGTTTTGATTGATGAGCCTAGGTGAGCGGCAATGTCTGCACTGAACCGCGGTGTGTGATGGCTGAACTTACTCTTATCATCATTTTCGTTCAATGGATGACTACCACTATCCAACATGGGCTTGCGTCCAAAGAGGTTAGCAATATAAAAACGCAATAGAACATGAGCTATGGACCATTAGGATCATAAGCTCAGCGTATCTGTATAATCAATAAATTTCAAATCAACGCAATCACCGTTATCAATTGATTTTTGCTTTCCCAAGATTCGATTTTATGAGCGTAGCTGAGACAGACACAAATATACAGACCAGCAGCTCAAAGCTTTGCAACAGGTGCCAATTTTTCAGCTCGAAGGTCGGAACTCATCGAAAACAACAGTCGTTGACATTCACCTACTGGTTGAGTATTCAGCTATGGACAGAGGTTGATTCTGTTCATGATTTAAATTGGCGTTTTTTTAGACAGAATAACGATTTCTAATGAATTATTACAAAATATATGCGCATTGACTTATTGTAATTTTGACTTTAAAGCGATATGCTGTTGGAGGGTTTCGATTGGAGCAATGTTCACTTCTCAACAGTAAGCGACTTTGACTATTGCATTGTTGAGCCCCCGAAAAGAATTAACCCAGTCTACTTGACTGAGCTGAGAGGTGAGAACTCGATCGTTTTAAAACAGTGGCGTTTCGCTCTGACTGACTGCCATGTTTGTTGCCATTTGATCCTCGGCAAAATTATCAATTTTGATAAGATTCAGTGAAAATCGATATTTTACATAGGTTTTAATGGAGAGAATCCGTTGTTGCCACATTGCATGAACGCCTATTGGTCTTGACCTTCGGACGAAAAAGGAAAATAAAAGAAATGTTTGAAGCTAGTGCAGATGGATCATGCCATGTAGCAACAATGTTTTTCCTCCATTTGACTCTAAGTCAAACAATCGATTCGATAATGAAGCAGCTCTTCAACAACAATCGATTGTTTACCTAGATTCAAATAGATAAAAAAACATTGAAGCCAAATCGTACGAGCCTTCCACTATGTTGAACACGTGTTGGAAAAGCGTGACAAAGCTATATAAGTCTAAATCAGCTCAGTATTATTATCCTGCAGTGTCGGCTCGAGAAATTTGGCAACAGCGTCCTCCTCTCATTTAACCAATGTAAAACAATCGATTCCTCCGGAGGCTGTCAGCCTCCTTAAGAATCGATTCTTTTACCTAAGTTTAAATGGAAAAGTTGCATGGTTGCCAATCGCACGAGCCACCATGTTCTTCTGCCTCATACCTAAAGTTCAAAACTCAACTTCTGCAGTGTGGTTTGAAACTTAGCACCCGTAATATCACTCACCGCATTTGCGGTCGAAGGTATGATGGAGATAGGCATTGTTGTGACCGCATAGTTGTTATATCTATCATCATTAGACAATAAATATACTGCTGTGCAGTGCGCACTGAAAAAAAGGCGAGTTAACGTGTTAATCCTCAAATAAATACATCAAATTGCTTCCGTAATCCTAAAAGTGCACAATATTTTACAATAGAAATCTAAAAACACGCATTTGTTTACATCGATTTTGTGACTCAGTCAGGGGCGTGCGTGGTTTCCAGAGAGGGGGGCAAGAATGCAATCTTGCCGCCCTCCGCGAACAAAATTATAATTTTTTTTTTTTTTTTTTTTGCTTGTTATATACACACTGATTTTGCCGCCCTCTGAAATTCATTTCGAATTTGGTAACCTTTTTTTTCTTTTTTTTTTTTTAGAATCTACCATCTGCGCTGATTTGGAGTCAGCTATCAAGTAGATGGTAAATGCAACGTATATTATGGTAAATTAAGTAAACTTGTTGATACATTTTACCATCATACAGTGAAATTTACCGCACTTGAATATAGCTGACTCCAAAATCAACTATCCGGATGGTAAATTCTACCAGTTATTTTTTTCGTGTATTCTCATTTGAATGCATATGAGAAACAATGGCGTGGCGTGGCCTCCTCAAGAATATATTGTTTCTCATATACGTGCAAAAGAGATGAATTCATGGTTGCCAAATAGCTGGATCCTTTGTTTATAAATCGTGAGGGGCGTGATCCGTGGGGAGCGTGCGTGGTTCGGTCAGCATCAGATCCCATGTTCGATTGTAAGAGAATCTGCTTGATACCACCATCATAGCGACCCGACGCGAATAGGAGACGGACTCGTTTACAGAAAACATGGATTTCGTTACAGAAATCAGGGGTGCCCAACCCCCCCAAGCTTGCATACGAGTTACCCCCCCAATATCAAACTCCCACCCCCATCCGGGGGGTATGGAATTACCCCCCCCCCCCCCGGTGAGAGGAAGGATCGGGGGCCCTCCCCCGGTTTTTTTTTTAAAAATTCAACCCTCTGCGATGCATTTTTAAGGACTTTTTAGTCAAAATAGAACACTTTTCTCGTAGCTCATGGAGTAGTGGTAAATTTTGATATGAGCGGGTAAGCGCTGAAGGGCCACATGCTATCCGGTATTCACAATCATGCAGTATTTTATCAGACGCATGAGTAGTATCGATCAAAGATGTATTCAGTGAAAGAACATACTGGGAATATTGAGGGTTGGTTAAGGGGGTATAGTTTAGATAGTAACGTTCGGGGGGTATGACTGTGGTGCATGCGCTTGGGGGGGGATTGGTGGTATAATTGAATGGGGTGGAATTCAGAGGGGTATAATTACGGGATATAGATAAGGAAATGGGATTTAGGGAGGTAGACTTGGGGGGGGGAGGGTGGTTGGAATTATGGGGAGGGATAATTCCGGGGGTGGGGGGGCTGGAATTCAGGGGATATAATTATGGGGCAAAGATGGAGAGCAGTGGCCGTACCCAGGATTTTGCTCGGGGGGGATCAGAGGCAACCACCCTACTTTTGTGACATCCGCATACCGGGGAGTCTGGGGGTTAGAACATGCCCCCCAGGGCAGAGGGGGATTCGGGGGTCCTCCCCGAAAAACACAGCTCTAACAGCTCTAATTTTCGAAAGAGAGGGAGGGCCGGGAGCGTCCTTCGGAAAAATGTCGAGTATTAGACCTGCTAAGATCACAATTTTTAGGGTTTACGTACATCAATAATGAGAGAGCGCAGCAGATTATCTGATACTTGCACGTCAATTACAAGCAAAATCGAATTTTTGGCTTTCTGCATTCAATTTTGAGGCTAAAGGACCCTGACAATAAATTTAATGAGGACAGAACGGTTACCAGAGACATGAAAAGAATAGAAAAAACATTAACATTCAAATTAACGCAATATCTTACTCCACAAGCAGAGGGTGGGTACCCATAAAGTGCACCATAAAAGCCAAAAGAAGGTTTAAAATTATTCAGATGGATGGTCATTTTAATCCAGAAGGTCTGGCCTCTCACCTGCAAGGTGGAAGAGTATGGAGAGTCGCCGATCCAGAACCTTAAATGCATCCAAAACTTATCTCGTGAAAATCTCGCGACAGTCTTTAATTCGTCGATAGTACACTGAACAGTCTAAAAATATGGCCATGGTCCTTTTTAGAGCTACCCGAAATCACCTCCCCGGCGCGGCGCGGCGAGCTGGGTGATGGTTGAGGACGATCGATTCGGAGATATCTTATCGGAATCGCATATTGTATTGACACGCGGTATATTTGGTGACGTTTTCCAAAATTTCGCATTTAGTTCTGTAAAACGCACGTGTATGATTTACTTCCGTTTAAAAATGTCGGACACATTTTAAAAATGGCAACATAGCTTGACGGTTCTCGGTGACTCGGTGAGTGATGAGAATGAGCGCCGCCCGCTGAGAATAAATTCTCAGTCTTATTCAATGGCTGGGCTGCTCATCTTTATGTGTCTCTTGTCTCTTTCTCTCTCTATCTCTCCCTTCCCCTCTCTCACTCTCTCTCTCTCTCCCTCTCTCTCTCTCTTTCATTCCCACAGACTCGCGTCTCTGCATCCGTTTCACTCTCTCTCTCTCTCTCTTTCTTTCTCTCTCTTTGAGACCCGCGTCTTGTTATCTTTTTCTTCCTTCCTCCTTGCACTCACGCCAAATAGTTATAGTTGTTGATAATCGAAGCTGTGAATGTTTATTTCCTGTATTGCAAACTCCCCTCCCGTCCCGCGTGGCGCACGGAGGAATAATTCGGTCCCATTAACACTGCACGGCTGCTAATTACCAACGATTTTCATCCATTTAACGCTCCTTCTGTTTCTTTTGGACGATAACATTTAGTGGAGCAGAATTGCGAGACCGCGGCTACAGGTATAGCAGATCCGTAGGTCCGCTTCCGCAAGATTTCGATAGACAGACTCAATAAAGGTTCTCCAAAAGCTCTAAAAGAAAAACGACTTGCGACGTATCGTATCTATTTTTTTTGGCTATCTCTGCTGCATACAGGCTCGAGAGAAAATAGGGTACAATATTATTTTCCATACCAACTCTTCTAAGAGGAAAAGTTGGCATTGAAATGAAGAAACTCAAATCGTCTTTTTGCAACACTATAGATTCCACAAATATATTCGGGTACGGTACACCCTTCCGCATACCAGGGACAGATTTTTGGTCCACCCAGTAGATTTAACCAGTTAGGATTGGTCTATGACTTTCAGGTATAAAGTGGCTGCTCTTCTCAGCTGTTATTTTTAAACCCTACCGGTTTAGGGTCTCTAGGTTGTCGGATAATTACACACATTTCCATAGCCTAAAATGGATCAAGATTAAGAACAGCTTTTCAATTGGTAATCAATAATTGAAATTTAACCCAAAGAAAGTTTGAACCAAACCTTACATTAGTGTACTATCCAAAAATTTAAAATATTCCTAACAAATAAAGCCCATCACAAGAGTAACGTCACCATCGGTATACCTACATACATAAGTATACAAACATGGGTGGATCCAGTATTACGGCAGGACTGCATATATTCTTCCCATTTTAAAGTATGCTAAACAATCGATTCTTTAGAGGGGCTAGGACCGATTCATCGATTATTCAATTATTCGATTTCGATTATTTCTCGTGCAATCAAACGGGAAGAATGCACTGTTGCCGGATTGGTGGATCCACCAATGGATACGCTTCCATTTTCCAAGCTGAATCGTTAGAGGAGCCACAAGCGGGGTTTCCGCGACATCACCTTTTTGCTAATATTATGAGTCAAGTGTTGCTATGAGTGAAACGGCTCCATTGCAAAAGATATGAAAACCCTTGAGGGCGATCAACTCCATTTCCCTAGCTAGGTCGATTGAGGGGTCACAAGCGTGGTTTCCGCGACATCACCTTTTTGCTCATATTATGAGTCAAGTGTTGCTATGAGTGAAACGGCTCCATTGCAAAAGATATGAAAACTCTTGAGGGCGATCGACTCCATTTTCCTAGCTGAGTCGATTGAGGGGTCACAAGCGGGGTTTCCGCGACATCACCTTTTTGCTCATATTATGAGTCAAGTGTTGCTATGAGTGAAACGGCTCCATTGCAAAAGATATGAAAACCCTTGAGGGCGATCGACTCCATTTTCCTAGCTGAGTCGATTGAGGGGTCACAAGCGGGGTTTCCGCGACATCACCTTTTTGCTCATATTATGAGTCAAGTGTTGCTATGAGTGAAACGGCTCCATTGCAAAAGATATGAAAACCCTTGAGGGCGATCGACTCCATATTCCTAGCTGAATCGATTGAGGTGTCACAAGCGGGGTTTCCACGACATCACCTTTTTGCTCATATTATGAGTCAAGTGTTGCTATGAGTGAAACGGCTCCATTGCAAAAGATATGAAAACCCTTGAGGGCGATCGACTCCATTTTCCTAGCTGAGTCGATTGAGGGGTCACAAGCGTGGTTTCCGCGACATCCCCTTTTTTGCTCATATTATGAGTCAATGTTGCTATGAGTGAAACGGCTCCATTGCAAAAGATATGAAAACCCTTGAGGGCGATCGACTCCATTTTCCTAGCTGAATCGATTGAGGGGTCACAAGCGGGGTTTCCGCGACATCACCTTTTTGCTCATATTATGAGTCAAGTGTTGCTATGAGTGAAACGGCTCCATTGCAAAAGATATGAAAACCCTTGAGGGCGATCGATCCATTTTCCTAGCTGAATCGATTGAGGGGTCAAAGCGGGGTTTCCGCGACATCACCTTTTTGCTCATATTATGAGTCAAGTGTTGCTATGAGTGAAACGGCTCCATTGCAAAAGATATGAAACCCTTGAGGGCGATCGACTCCATTTTCCTAGCTGAGTCGATTGAGGGGTCACAAGCGGGGTTTCCGCGACATCACCTTTTTGCTCATATATGAGTCAAGTGTTGCTATGAGTGAAACGGCTCCATTGCAAAAGATATGAAACCCTTGAGGGCGATCGACTCCATATTCCTAGCTGAATCGATTGAGGTGTCACAAGCGGGGTTTCCGCGACATCACCTTTTTGCTCATATTATGAGTCAAGTGTTTGCTATGAGTGAAACGGCTCCATTGCAAAAGATATGAAAACCCTTGAGGGCGATCGACTCCATTTTCCTAGCTGAATCGATTGAGGGGTCACAAGCGGGGTTTCCGCGACATCACCTTTTTGCTCATATTATGAGTCAAGTGTTGCTATGAGTGAAACGGCTCCATTGCAAAAGATATGAAAACCCTTGAGGGCGATCGACTCCATTTTCTAGCTGAGCGATTGAGGGGTCACAAGCGGGGTTTCCGCGACATCACTTTTTTGCTCATATTATGAGTCAAGTGTTGCTATGAGGGAAACGGCTCCATTGCAAAAGATATGAAAACCCTTGAGGGCGATCGACTCCATATTCTTAGCTGAGTCGATTGAGGGGTCACAAGCGGGGTTTCCGCGACATCACCTTTTTGCTCATATTATGAGTCAGTGTTGCTATGAGTGAAACGGCTCCATTGCAAAAGATATGAAAACCCTTAAGGGCGATCGACTCCATTTTCCTAGCTGAATCGATTGAGGGGTCACAAGCGGGGTTTCCGCGACATCACCTTTTTGCTCATATTATGAGTCAAGTGTTGCTATGAGTGAAACGGCTCCATTGCAAAAGATATGAAAACCCTTGAGGGCGATCGACTCCATTTTCCTAGCTGAATCGATTGAGGGGTCACAAGCGGGGTTTCCGCGACATCACCTTTTTGCTCATATTATGAGTCAAGTGTTGCTATGAGTGAAACGGCTCCATTGCAAAAGATATGAAAACCCTTGAGCGATCGACTCCATTTTCCTAGCTGAATCGATTGAGGGTCACAAGCGGGGTATCCGCGACATCTCCTTTTTGCTCATATTATGAGTCAAGTGTTGCTATGAGTGAAACGGCTCCATTGCAAAAGATATGAAAACCCTTGAGGGCGATCGACTCCATTTTCCTAGCTGAATCGATTGAGGGTCACAAGCGGGGTTTCCGCGACATCACCTTTTTGCTCATATTATGAGTAAAGTGTTGCTATGAGTGAAACGGCTCCATTGCAAAAGATATGAAAACCCTTGAGGGCGATCGACTCCATTTTCCTAGCTGAATCGATTGAGGGGTCACAAGCGGGGTTTCCGCGACATCACCTTTTTGCTCATATTATGAGTCAAGTGTTGCTATGAGTGAAACGGCTCCATTGCAAAAGATATGAAAACCCTTGAGGGCGATCGACTCCATTTTCCTAGCTGAATCGATTGAGGGGTCACAAGCGGGGTTTCCGCGACATCCCCTTTTTTGCTCATATTATGAGTCAAGTGTTGCTATGAGTGAAACGGCTCCATTGCAAAAGATATGAAAACCCTTGAGGGCGATCGTTTCCATTTTCCTAGCTGAATCGATTGAGGGGTCACAATTGGGGTTTTGGTGACATCGCCTTTTTGCCCATGTTTTGAGTCACGTGTTGCTAAGAGTAAATACTTCATTGCAAAAGATATGAAAACCCCTGAGGGTGATCGACACTCCATTTTCCTCGCTAAATCGGTAGAGGTCGCAAGCGGGCTTCTTGAGACATCACTTTTCTACCCATCTTATAAGTTTTGAGTTGCCATGACCCATTCTACGAAAAAGCAATAAAAATACCTTTGCTTTGCAATAAAATAATTCATGTTTGATGAGCTGGTGTGGACCGCCTTATATTAGTGAAGAACTGGTTCGAACCGGAATTTTAAAAAGGGGGTTCTATGTTGGGTTCACGGTTCGACAACTTCAGAAAAAATGGTTCGTGGTTCGTTTCACGGTTCAGCAAACTCGCGGTTTGGAGTGGTTTCCGGTTTAAGGTTCGGTTCGGTTCGTTTTAAGTCCCTGGTTTAAGAGGGTGGTATCACCGATCGCGAAAATATTACAGTTGCTAGAAACCTCGCGTCATAAACTGTATTGAACAGTGTTTTTTATAGGTTAATTCGTATAGAATCATCGCACTTTGGTGTGAGATCGTACAAAAGTACTGTAAAGTACTTTCTAGTTAAAGTACTGTACTTTCTTAGAGAGTGTTATTTGTAGTTGAAATCGGTCTTGAAAGTTTATAAACGAGAAACTGATGAGAAATTTACTTTCTGTTTTTGGCCACTTTTCGACAATTTCAGACCACGGTAAAAAAAAAAAAACAAAAAAAACAAAAAAAAAACAAAAACAAAAAACAAAAAACAAAAAAAAAACAAAAAAAAAAAAAAAACAAAAAAAAAAAACAAAACAAAACAAAAAAAAACAAAGAAAAACTGTCATTTAACCCTTTAAGGGCCAAGCCGAGTATACTCGATTTGATCCTCTAGTTTATTTCACATTGTTACAGTCTCCATTCCATATAAACGCGATTAGCTATGAAAACACTTATTAAGTTGAGGTTTCTTCGGGGCGCCTTCAATGCATGGTATAGGCAATTCCAACTCCTCCGAGTACGAACAGTTAACTACCTTCCCTAAATAGACGGAAGAGTGGCGTTGCGTTGAACTAACCTGGGCCCTTAGAGGGTTAATGGACTCAAAGCTGCAGTGAACCAGAAGAATTGACTGCCCATTCAATACTGAAATAATACAGAATGAATCGAATGTTTCCTATACATTTGGCAACTACGCATATGTCAGTGTAGACGTCTGTCTGTCTTCCCATCATCTTCATGTGCGCATCCGCACGGCGCACACGCATAATGTTTAGGACTCACCGCTTTAATTTATCTCTTAATCTACAACTGAGAGCCGATGTATGAATATATAGGTATACATACTAAGTGCCTTCCGACTTCCGAGCGAGAGCTTTTGATCGGAGGCTGGCTTTTGGTAGAAAGTTTCTCGCATGCATTTTGTGACGCTGGAAGTTTTGAAGTTTGCACGTCCGATCTATTTTTTTTTTTTTTTTTTTTTTTATTCATTTTTTTTTTCGCAGAGCTTCCTTTTCATGGAGCACACCGTGACGGATAATTAATTATATGTAAATATAAAATACGCTCTCGAATATCTGGTTCATGCTTTTCTTAGGTATACTATAGTGAAGGTGCGCCTTCGTAGGACGTAGTAGGATTTATCGTGCCAAAATCAATCTTGTTCAACAACGTCATTTTTTACAACTCATACTTCATCAATTAGGAGTATGTTTCGGAGACTAATTAATCCAGCCAAGTTAAGCCATTTTATTAACGCTTTCATACCTGTCGCATATTTTTATGTACATCTGAATAAAGTAGAATCTTATGAATTCAATGGAAATATGATATGCATATCAGTTTATTTAAGAAAATTGTGCCGAGATCAGCTTTGATGGCTAAAATTCCGTTCCTGAACAAAAAATATTTTTAGGTTTGGAAGGGTTAAACCTGGGTGGATTTCTATGACTTATATTAACGGCAGAGAAGCACATTTTCGTGCGATCCCTAGTAAAAGTGTTATTCCATGAAATTCAATGACCTAAATTCCGTGGGCAATTATTATTTTTACAAACAATATAATAGAATTCCGTGGGCAAAATATTATTTTCCTTTAAAATTTTATGGAATTCCATGAACCGTTCATGGGATTTCATAAGATTTTCTCTTTAATTTCAAAGAAAAATAATAATTACCTACGGAAATAATGCCCACGCGGAATTTTGGTCCCGGAAATTTATGGAACACTTTTACCTGGGATGGTTTTGAGAATTTCATGGCACATCATTTTTTTTCACAGTCACAGACTGGTTTACTTTATTAAATTCTTCTGGAAAGCTGAAAGTGTGACGGCGGACTTTTTTTTAAATACCCGGCCAAGATGTTAATTTCGAGTTAGAACAATTTCCCGTAAAATTTCAGCCGATGCCTACTTCTGTTCAAAATAATTTTTTTTTATTTTTTATTTTTATTTTTTTTTGCGCAGACCATTATGCACGCATTGATTATTTAAAGTTGCATTCAGGTCTATGCGTGGTGTCATTGTCAAATTCTAGCCACGATGTTTGAGATTCTAGCCAGAGGACGCCGTGATTTTCAAACACACGTGGTAGCCATATATTTATGTTCGGTTGAAGAATGTAGTCCAGAGACCTTTTTCACGAGGTGTAGGAAAAACCAAACTACGCCTCCAAAGAGGTTTTTTGATTTACCATAAGGAGTGGGCTGAGAATAATTGTTACCCATTTTTTCAGGGATGATAGATAGCGATTCATTCATGGGGACTGGGGAGTTTGAAAATGGTCAGTTTTTTGTTTTAGCCCCCCTCCTCCAGTACAGGTGGGCATAAGGGTCAAATGAAAAACGAATTATTAGTCATACCTTTTGAACGATTAAAGGTATATTGAAGTGAATTTTTTATTAAAAAAACAAAAGGTCATTAAAAGACCAATTTTTTGATGTGTATAACAAGATGCAAAAACCTTGATTTTTTTTTGTGAGAGGATTCAATGATTCAATTTCACTTACTAGCTTCTACATGAGGTTACATGGGAAAAAAAATCGGATAGTTATTTGAAAAATGTCAGCACTGTGTTCAGGTCTGCGATAACATGTTAAGCATGCAATAACCAAGATACACGGATGATACGTCCAAATTTTTATGTCCAAAACTTTTAAGTCCAATAATTCATGTTCAAAACATTTAAAGTCCAAAAAAGTTAGGTTCAAAGAGGAAACGTCCAAAAGGAGAAAAGGCCAATATACAAATGTGAGATTATAAGTCTATAAAATGACGATCGAAAATTTGGAAATTCTAAGGGTCAAATGAATATTACGTCAGTATAAACAGGTATCTGAATCATAAGTGGCGATAGCCACCCGGCCAAGTAAAAAAAAAAAAAGACCGCCTGGAAACAGAACGAGAGAGGGTGGCGTCCGCGACAACTTATCTTACACGAAACAGAGCGTTATGGTCGATTTCTGCAGTTCCGACACTTTTAGCCACGCATATCGACCATATCGCCGATAGCAACCCCCTATCAATATACATCGATCGATTCGTCTTGTGCTCGTGGTGTGTGCTTTTAAATTTCAAACCAATCGGACAAAGGATACGGAAGATATTCCCGAAAAACCCTTATTTATTCGACGATTTTTCAGCATTTCAGCAACACCTTTACCAGGCGATTTCAAGCGAACCGCAACTCAGAACTTCAAAAACTTTATATCGTTCGAATCGCCTCGTATCCGTTCAAGTTGCTTTGAAATTTGAGACAGATCCGAGCAAGCTGGTGGCAGGAATCGTAAAAAAAGCAACTTTTTGACCCATTTTTTAGACTCTTGACTTGCCTGTCTGTTGACGGGGCCACAGGGTAAACGCCTGCACTAATCCCAACAAACTAGGCATAGAAATGTTCCCCAGAGTCCCGTGAGGTGCCTTTTGCCAAGTTCAGAATGATCCGATCAATATTAACGGAGTAATCTTCACTTGAAATATAGTAGATAATGAAAAACATCAGATTCTCGCAGATACGCTGTTTTGTTTGTTACGCCGAACCGCCATATTGACTCGTGGGAGGGGGCAGCGGGCAGCGAACAGAGAGCGAAGAAATAATAACCTATAAATCTAATGAAAGTCAAACTGAGCTCTGACTGAGCTAGTACTTTTGTTTCGTTATCTTTTTCTTAATTCTTTTAGCGAGGCTTATTGTTATTGAAAGAAAAATAATAATAATGTGGAAGCTTCGCATAATTCTTTTTAAAGGCCACCTGCAACTTCTGTGTTAATTTCAACTTTTCGTGCGAAAATGCGAAGATGTAATGTGACTCTGGGTGTTCGTTTCATTTGAATCGTTTTCCATCTCAAATAAGTACTGATTATCATGTATGCTTTTGCTAAAATTCGAGGGAAATTGAACTGTTTAGGAAGCTCACATTAGCATTAGCTAGCATTCCTGCGGTTGGAAAAAGTGTCCATAGTTTAAGTTTTCGACAGTTTTTGTGCCAGTCGGGTCAGAGCTCACATGAATATTTTACACTCCCCTCTTTTCACTGATTTTTGTACTACCTGTGGCTCTTCTTACAATCGTATTTTCTAACCCTTAGAGTGTACAGTTGGTCTCATTCTCATTGCATGAGTAACTTGTTTACCTTTGATTAAATTGGTCTGGGACAAACTCTGTGTGGTGCTCTCTGCAGTAATGCTAGTGAAAACTAAATTTACTGAAATAGTTTTGGCTCACATTTCAATTATTTTTTTGCATACGTACTGTGGCTGGCTATGATTCTTTTTTTCACCTCAAGTGTGAAGAATTGCCCTAATCTTTATTTGTTGCTGGAGCGTAAGAAAAGATTGTCAGCAGTCGCAGTTAACCAACGGCAAGACTTCTATCGGGATCAGCGGAGCGTCTGTAACGATTGTGAAGAAAAGTGAGAGGTAAGTAAGAAAGTAACTTTTTTTGGTGACCTCATTAAATTATAACTGTCTACTTTTCCTGCAAATCATCTCTCAAACCTCTTTTAACCAGCAGATCATTTTCAAAGCTTCAATGGTGGGAGTTTATCAGACCTAAATTGATTAGGTTAGGTAGGTAGGTACATTTCAGAGACAAATAGAGACCCAGCACACCGTGTGCTTCCCGTGTTAGAAAAGTGAAGCAAGTTTAGCGGTCACAGTTTTGTTCGGGAGTCACCAGCTGCAATGATAAACATTGCCTACTGTTGAATGGAGTGGCTCAACAAAAGGCTGTGATTGGTTCGCCGTCCCGGAAACGGAAACAGGTTTTGCTTGTCGAATGCAAAACACGCTAATCAGTCAGCAGTAGGCAATAGTTGGCTGTTGTTCCGATGAGTTCCGACCAAAATTGAGCCAGAAAAGTGGACATCTGTCTCAAGCTTTGTGCTGGGTCTCTATTTGTCTCTGGTACATTTATCACTCAAGTTGCCAGCCTCAAAGCAATGTTGGTTTCCAAATACTGATAATTTCTTTGATTCAATCTGCAAGGGGCGTAAATCTACCCCTATTAGAAATGACGTGTCATCAATCTACTTTTCTGTCACAATAATTTAGACAAATATTGTATTGCCTGCTTTTAAGTAGCGTTAGGCTCTGAAAGGATAGCTCCTAACTGGTTTCTCGACTCTGAATTCTACTCTACTTGCTCTGATTGACTTGAGTGCTGAGCTGCCTCCTTGAAAAACCTGCGTAACTATGATTTTTTAGGCGCTTATTACCTCTGAATTTTAAAAACTTACTGAAGCCCAATTTTAAGATATGATGAAATGTTAAATAGGAAGAGGCTCTATTCTCCACCTACTTGTGTTCATTGTTGAACAAAAAACGCTTTTTATTTTTCTAGAAGATGTTCCTTGAAAATTTACAAAGATAGCTAAGATTGAGGTAAACTATTTAGATTTTTCATTGATGTTTTGAGTTTTTACAATTTTAATTTTGAAAGAAGCCAAGAGCAATATTTTTCCTTTAATACCAATGGAAGACAGCAAGAATTGAGTAACGTATAGGATAAGTGAAGGATGGCTGGAAGACTTGTCATAATAATTGTAGGGCAGAAGGAGACACATTGTCGCGACAAATGTAACGTTTGACATATTCTGACATTATAAGTGAGGTGAAATGGAGTAGATTTCAGAATACAGCTTCTCCTTAATGTTTGTTCCTGCAATGATTGATTTCCTTCTTGCAAATTTTCCTCTTAGACATTTGTCATTTTCCACTCAATCTGTAGGTATCAATTTTCTCTGGCAAGTAGATATTTGCAGAAAACTGTTTCTTGCTCTAAACTTCCTTAGAAATTAAAGTTTTGAAAAGCAAAAACTATAGGCTGTCCCAAGCAAAGACTTCTACTTAATGTCCCAAGAATGATTGGACTTGACAACCGTAGGTTTGAATGAAAACATCAGCTTCCATCCTCAGATAGGGCAACCTGATTGGTTAGGAGCAGTGAGAAGCTGATGTTTTCATGAAAACCATAGAAGTGTCAAATCCAATCTTTTCTGGGACAAGCTACCTCTACCTCTGGAAAACTTTAAAGGATGAATAAAGAAATGCTGTGAGCCCTTGACTTACTATCAAAACAACCCAGTCAAGATAGCCTGACAGTCTGTTACCAACCGAACAAACATTTTGTCATTTCAAGAGATCACAAAAAAATCGAATAAGAAAACCTTAATTCTACACCATCTCTGAAAGAGGCAAGGATTGAGAGAAAAAAAAAGGAAACAAAAAGTATTGCTTATTTCAGAACACTCTCTGAGTCTGAGAACAAGAGGGTCAAGATTTTGAAACCTCATAAGACTTCAATTGACCCTGAGATTCAAGTATTCATTTGAGTGCAGAGGAACCAGTTAGGAGCTATCCTTTCAGAGCCTAACAATACTAAAAAGCAGGCAATACAATATTTTCTAAGTTATAGTGACAGAAAAGTAGATTGATGACACGTCATTTCTAATTGGGGTAGAATTTTGCCCCTTGCAGATTGAAACAAAGAAATTATCAGCATTCGGAAACCAACATTGCTTTGAGGCTGGCAACTTGAGCGATAAATGTACCTACCTACATAACCTAATCAATTTAGGTCCGATCAGAGACAAATAGAGACCTTGCACTATGCCTGCACGCGGTGTCCACTTTTTGTGGTTCAATTTTGGTCGGAACTCATCAAAACAACAGCCAACATTAGCATAATGTTGACTGATGAGCGCGTAGTTTGCATTCGCCAAGCAAAACCTGTTTCCGGGACCGCGGACCAATCACAGACTTTTGTTGAGCTTCACCATCCAACATTATGCGAAGGTTGATTGTTGAGGCCGATGAGTCCCGGCAAAAGTAGTTCACGAAAAGTGGACACTGGGCGCAACCACGGGAAGAATAGGGAGTGCAAAGTCTCTATTTGTCTCTGGGTCCGATAAACTCCCACCATTGATGCTTTGAAAATGATCTGCTGGTTAAAAGAGGTTTGAGAGATGATTTGCAGGAAAAGTAGACAGTTATAATTTAATGAGGTCACCAAAAAAAGTTACTTTCTTACTTACCTCTCACTTTTCTTCACAATCGTTACAAATGCTCTGCTGATCCCGATAGAAGTCTTGACGTTGGTTAACTGCGACTGCTGACAAACTTTTCTTACGCTTCCGTAACTAATAAAGATTAGGGCAATTCTTCACACTTGAGGTGCAAGAAAAGAATCATAGCCAGCCACAGTACGTATGCAAAAAAATAATTGAAATGTGAGCCAAAACTATTTCAGTAAATTTAGTTTTCACTGGCATTACTGCAGAGAGCACCACACAGACTTTGTCTCAGACCAATTAAATCAAAGGAAAACACGTTAAGCATGCAATGAGAATGAGACCAACTGTACACTCTAGGGGTGTGAAAAAATGATTGTAAGAAGAGCCACAGGTAGTACAAAAATCATTTTTGAAAAGAGGAGACTAGAAAATTAATGTAAGCACTGAATACTACAAGCACAAAATCTGTATTAAACCGTCTGAATTAAGTAGCTACGGACACTTTCAAACCGCAATAATGCCAATGAGAGCTTCAGTGGCGCAGCTAGGAATTTTTTAAGGGGTGGGGGGGGGTCAGGGGTCCGAAAATTGTCAAGGGGGGGGGGGGTCCAAAGATACTAATTTGTTCTGAAAACGCAAAAAATGAAATTTTTTTAGGGCAAATATTGGTGTCAAGGGGTGAGGAGGGGGTCTGGATCCCTGGACTCCCCTTGGCTACGCCAGTAAGAGCTTGTAAAACAGTTCGAATGTTGTGAGTGGCATGAGAAAAAGTATTTTGGCCATACAATTATCCAAATGTAACTAACACACCGAGGCACTTGGGCATTTTCGCACGAATTATTGAAATCAACACTTAAGTTGGTGGCCCGGGGATAAAATAATAAAGGAGGGACTGAAATAAAAACACGGATGTTATTCCACTCATGTTATTCTTCTAAAATTAATTACTTCTCTTGAGAACGCAGAAAGAATAAAAGAATTATTCGTTACTTGAAGAAGTTGGTTCGGTTGTTTGTTTACTCAGTTCGCTGTTCAATACCATCTAATTCCATACCTGGCCACAGGGGTTTGAGGTTATGTAACTAGGTTGTCTACTTTTACATTGGCTCTTATGGGAGGTAGTGGATTTTTTGCAGTTTTCGACATTTTTCGGTCATTTGGAGGCCGAATTGACGCAAATGGCCCTCTTAGTGAATTACTCCCCTTAATGTTCTTAACATTTTTCAAAAAAAAATTTTTTTTTTGAAAAATGTTCAGGACATCAAGGGGAGTATTTTACTAAGAGGGTCATTTAACTGAATTCGGCCTCCAAATGACCGAAAAATGTCGAAAACTGCAAAAAATCCACTACCTCCCATAAGAGCCAATGTAAAAGTAGACAACCTAGTTACATAACCTCAAACCCCTGTGGCCAGGTATGGAATTAGATGGTATTGCGCTGTTTACGCAATCAGCTGAGAACTCTGCCGGCCCCTTCAGAGACTTCCAATACTATCTAGACTGGAAATTCGGCCGATTTCAGGGCGGGGAAAGTGAAGTGGAAGAGTGGGACGAAAATCGCATGTTGCTCCTGGCTACGCCGCAACCACGATTACAGTATGTGCTAAGATTTTCAGAAATACATTGAATAAATGGGAAAATGACTTTTTTTTTAAAAAATTAATTAAAACTACTAAAAAAAATGTTATTCCAAAAAACTTGGTACCATTTGAAAGCTCATGATATGCAGATTCCGGTTCGGGCCGGTTTTATTTGTGATTTCTGAACGAGAAACATTCTACAGGGGCTTAAAGTTGGGTACCGATTTTCTACAGGGTGTTTCATTAAATTGTTTTCTTTGTACCGTTTTTGAATGGTTGCAGCTCAAAAAAATAAAATTTCTGCTATAAATTATTGAGATACAATAATTATAACTTTAGTCATAACATAGATTACGTAAAATCGAGTATATACAGCTATGTAGGTTGTCTCAGCGGGGTACCGAAACGGTGGAACACCCAGTAGAATCGAGGAAGATTGACCTAACTTTGAGCCTCGGTAGAATGTTTACGGCGATTGAAAATTGTATAAAAACCAGCCCGAACCGGTTGCATATCATGAGCTTTTAAATGGTACCAAGTTTTGTGAAAAAATATTTTTTTTAGTATTTTAATTAAATTTTTTAAAAAAGTCATTTCCCCATTTAAATCAATGTATTTCCGAAAATCTTAGCGCATATTGTAATCGTGGTTGCCTACCGATCGGCTTCAATGGGCAGGCGTTGTGTCCAGTCTAGATAGTATTAGAAGTCTTTGGTTGGTCAGGCATTCGCCTAACAAAAAACAAAAAAAAAAAATCATAAATCAATAACTTATATAGTTTTATAGGCTTGTCAGCCTCCAACGATTAGGGATCTACAAAGTTGTTTGCTCCGACTAGAATTGTGTGTGTCCCAAAATATTGCTGATATTTTCACCAAAACTTTCAGCCAAAAGCTTCAAGTAAAAGGTGCGGCCAAGTAAAAAACTTTTCTCAACTCCGCTTCATCGTCTTGCCTCCCCCAACATGATACAAATTCTACAAATTCTATGAAAGGTACTTGCTCTCTGTTTAATCGCCGAAAGGCACTGATATCAGAGAGCCAAGTTCACTTTCTTCCTTTCTCCATCACTCTCTAACAATAAGGCAGAGAAAGTCAGCCTCTCACTCTGCAATAATGTCCTTGCTCGTTAGGTAGACGGTACTACCGTTATGCCCCTGAAATTGCGTCTTCCGGAAAATGAAGGCGCTTCAAAACTATGACGTCAAACTCCCTGCGAGTATGGAGACACTTTCGTCTGAATAGCTCCATACAACCGAAAGACCCTGGTCGCTCTGATTCAACTTGCAAATCCTCTGATATCAGAACGACCAAGTCTAAGTTTCCTCATTGATGCACCTCCATATTAATACAATAATCAATTACAACCACAGGGGGCAAGCCGACGCCGCGTTGCGGCGCGGCGAGTGGGCTATTTTTCTAAAGAAAGGAAGAAAAAAGAAAGAATGAAAGGAAAAAAAGAAATAGATAGAAGGAAAATAAGAAAATGGATTGCAGAAATTAGAAAAAAAAACAAAGAAAAAAAATTAAATGAAAATTAGAAAAAAACTTGGCGTTGACCTGGCTACTTAGAGTTTACTAACACTATATTCACTATTGCCGATCAACGCCAAGTTTTTTTCTAATTTTCATTTAATTTTTTTTCTTTGTTTTTTTTTTCTAATTTCTGCAATCCATTTTCTTATTTTCCTTCTATCTATTTCTTTTTTTCCTTTCATTCTTTCTTTTTTCTTCCTTTCTTTAGAAAAATAGCCCACTCGCCGCGCCGCAACGCGGCGTCGGCTTGCCCCCTGTGGTTGTAATTGATTATTGTATTAATATGGAGGTGCATCAATGAGGAAACTTAGACTTGGTCGTTCTGATATCAGAGGATTTGCAAGTTGAATCAGAGCGACCAGGGTCTTTCGGTTGTATGGAGCTATTCAGACGAAAGTGTCTCCATACTCGCAGGGAGTTTGACGTCATAGTTTTGAAGCGCCTTCATTTTCCGGAAGACGCAATTTCAGGGGCATAACGGTAGTACCGTCTACCTAACGAGCAAGGACATTATTGCAGAGTGAGAGGCTGACTTTCTCTGCCTTATTGTTAGAGAGTGATGGAGAAAGGAAGAAAGTGAACTTGGCTCTCTGATATCAGTGCCTTTCGGCGATTAAACAGAGAGCAAGTACCTTTCATAGAATTTGTAGAATTTGTATCATGTTGGGGGAGGCAAGACGATGAAGCGGAGTTGAGAAAAGTTTTTTACTTGGCCGCACCTTTTACTTGAAGCTTTTGGCTGAAAGTTTTGGTGAAATAGTTAATTACTGAAAGATTGGACGGAAACAATAAGCACAATCTTCACGGAAAGATTTATTTTAAGCTTTATATAGAGTACAAGAATACGAAAATTGTACTGGAATACTTCTGTCCATATTAAATATGAATCTTTAGACATTTCTTTTAGACGGCGTGGACTTTTTATTCGCGGACATTGTAGCTCATCGGACATTAAAACTTTTGGATGAAAATATAACTGGACAAAAAAAATTTTGGCCGAAAAAATTTTTGACATAAAGGCTGTAGGCATATCATCTAAGGGAACCATGACCAACCAATCTCTGTCTATTCATCTAGTTCAATATTAGAATGGGGAAGTTTTTTTTTCTGGAAATTTGACAACCCTGCCTTCATCTTTCATCCATGCATGCGTTTTGATTGATGAGCCTAGGTGAGCGGCAATGTCTGCACTGAACCGCGGTGTGATGGCTGAACTTACTCTTATCATCATTTTCGTTCAATGGATGACTACCACTATCCAACATGGGCTTGCGTCCAAAGAGGTTAGCAATATAAAACGCAATAGAACATGAGCTATGGACCATTAGGATCATAAGCTCAGCGTATCTGTATAATCAATAAATTTCAAATCAACGCAATCACCGTTATCAATTGATTTTTGCTTTCCCAAGATTCGATTTTATGAGCGTAGCTGAGACAGACACAAATATACAGACCAGCAGCTCAAAGCTTTGCAACAGGTGTCCAATTTTTCAGCTCGAAGGTCGGAACTCATCGAAACAACAGTCGTTGACATTCACCTACTGTGTTGAGTATTCAGCTATGGACAGAGGTTGATTCTGTTCATGATTTAAATTGGCGTTTTTTTAGACAGAATAACGATTTCTAATGAATTATTACAAAATTATATGCGCATTGACTTATTGTAATTTTGACTTTAAAGCGATATGCTGTTGGAGGGTTTCGATTGGAGCAATGTTCACTTCTCAACAGTAAGCGACTTTTGACTATTGCATTGTTGAGCCCCCGAAAAGAATTAACCCAGTCTACTTTGACTGAGCTGAGAGGTGAGAACCTCGATCTTTTTAAAACAGTGGCGTTTCGCTCTGACTGACTGCCATGTTTGTTGCCATTTGATCCTCGGCAAAATTATCAATTTATTGATAAGATTCAGTGAAAATCGATTATTTTACATAGGTTTAAATGGAGAGAATCCGTTGTTGCCACATTGCATGAACGCCTATTGGTCTTGACCTTCGGACGAAAAAGGAAAATAAAAGAAATTGTTTGAAGCTAGTGCAGATGGATCATGCCATGTAGCAACAATGTTTTTCCTCCATTTGACTCTAAGTCAAACAATCGATTCGATAATGAAGCAGCTCTTCAACAACAATCGATTGTTTACCTAGATTCAAATAGATAAAAAACATTGAAGCCAAATCGTACGAGCCTTCACACTATGTTGAACACGTGTTGGAAAAGCGTGACAAAGCTATATAAGTCTAAATCAGCTCAGTATTATTATCCTGCAGTGTCGGCTCGAGAAATTTGGCAACAGCGTCCTCCTCTCATTTAACCAATGTAAAACAATCGATTCCTCCGGAGGCTGTCAGCCTCCTTAAGAATCGATTCTTTTACCTAAGTTTAAATGGAAAAGTTGCATGGTTGCCAAATCGCACGAGCCACCACTGTTCTTCTGCCTCATACCTAAAGTTCAAAACTCAACTTCTGCAGTGTGAAGTTTATGAAACTTAGCACCCGTAATATCACCTCACCGCATTTGCGGTCGAAGGTATGATGGAGATAGGCATTGTTGTGACCGCATAGTTGTTATATCTATCATCATTAGACAATAAATATACTGCTGTGCAGTGCGCACTGAAAAAAAGGCGAGTTAACGTGTTAATCCTCAAATAAATACATCAAATTGCTTCCGTAATCCTAAAAGTGCACAATATTTTACAATAGAAATCCTAAAAACACGCATTTGTTTACATCGATTTTGTGACTCAGTCAGGGGCGTGCCGTGGTTTCCAGAGAGGGGGGGCAAGAATGCAATCTTGCCGCCCTCCGCGAACAAAATTATAATTTTTTTTTTTTTTTTTTTTTGCTTGTTATATACACACTGATTTTGCCGCCCTCTGAAATTCATTTCGAAATTTGGTAACCTTTTTTTTTCTTTTATTTTTAGAATCTACCATCTGCGCTGATTTTGGAGTCAGCTATCAAGTAGATGGTAAATGCAACGTATATTATGGTAAATTAAGTAAACTTGTTGATACATTTTACCATCATACAGTGAAATTTACCGCACTTGAATATAGCTGACTCCAAAATCAACTATCCGGATGGTAAATTCTACCAGTTATTTTTTTCGTGTATTCTCATTTGAATGCATATGAGAAACAATGGCGTGGCGTGGCCTCCTCAAGAATATATTGTTTCTCATATACGTGCAAAAGAGATGAATTCATGGTTGCCAAATAGCTGGATCCTTTGTTTATAAATCGTGAGGGGCGTGATCCGTGGGGAGCGTGCGTGGTTCGGTCAGCATCAGATCCCATGTTCGATTGTAAGAGAATCTGCTTGATACCACCATCATAGCGACCCGACGCGAATAGGAGACGGACTCGTTTACAGAAAACATGGATTTCGTTACAGAAATCAGGGGTGCCCAACCCCCCCAAGCTTGCATACGAGTTACCCCCCCAATATCAAACTCCCACCCCCCATCCGGGGGGTATGGAATTACCCCCCCCCCCCCCCGGTGAGAGGAAGGATCCGGGGGCCCTCCCCCGGTTTTTTTTTTTAAAAATTCAACCCTCTGCGATGCATTTTTAAGGACTTTTTTAGTCAAAATAGAACACTTTTCTCGTAGCTCATGGAGTGGTAAATTTTGATATGAGCGGGTAAGCGCTGAAGGCGCCACATGCTATCCGGTATTCACAATCATGCAGTATTTTATCAGACGCATGAGTAGTATCGATCAAAAGATGTATTCAGTGAAAGAACATAATGGGAATATTGAGGGTTGGTTAAGGGGGTATAGTTTAGATAGTAACGTTCGGGGGGTATGACTGTGGTGCATGCGCTTGGGGGGGGGATTTGGTGGTATAATTGAATGGGGTGGAATTCAGAGGGGTATAATTACGGGATATAGATAAGGAAATGGGATTTAGGGAGGTAGACTTGGGGGGGGGAGGGGTTGGAATTATGGGGAGGGATAAATTCCGGGGGTGGGGGGGGCTGGAATTCAGGGGATATAATTATGGGGCAAAGATGGGAGCAGTGGCGTACCCAGGATTTTGCTCGGGGGGGATCAGAGGCAACCACCCTACTTTTGTGACATCCGCATACCGGGGAGTCTGGGGGTTAGAACATGCCCCCCAGGGCAGAGGGGGATTCGGGGGTCCTCCCCCGAAAAAACACAGCTCTAACAGCTCTAATTTTCGAAAGAGAGGGAGGGCCGGGAGCGTCCTTCGGAAAAATGTCGAGTATTAGACCTGCTAAGATCACAATTTTTAGGGTTTTACGTACATCAATAATGAGAGAGCGCAGCAGATTATCTGATACTTGCACGTCAATTACAAGCAAAATCGAATTTTTTGGCTTTCTGCATTCAATTTTTGAGGCTAAAGGACCCTGACAATAAATTTAATGAGGACAGAACGGTTACCAGAGACATGAAAAGAATAGAAACATTAACATTCAAATTAACGCAATATCTTACTCCACAAGCAGAGGGTGGGTACCCATAAAGTGCACCATAAAAGCCAAAAAGAAGGTTTAAAAATTATTCAGATGGATGGTCATTTTAATCCAGAAGGTCTGGCCTATAAGGATCACACCAAATTTGCAATTCATTTTGACGCTTTTGGAAAAAAAAAAAAAAAAAAAAAAAAAAAAAACTGCCCCTGGAGAGCGTTCCCCGGAAAATGTTGAGAATTGATGTGTCTGAGAAAGCGTTTTTAGGCAATTTCTTTTGAAAAACGGAGTGTTTCATACCTTGAGGATTTAATAGATCGACATTTTGAGGAAAATTTTGAAGGTATTCATTTATTGTTTTTGTTTTTCTGATGTTTTCCTCGTTTTCCCCCTCTTTTCCCCTCATTCCTTCTCCTTTCCTTACTTCCTTTTTTCCCCTTTTTTGGGCTGGAAGGGGGGATTTATCCCCATATCCCCTCCGTGGGTACGCCACTGGATGGGGGTATAGGTTGGGAGGTAGGAGGCTGAGAGAGGGTGGCATTTGGGGGGAGGGTGGCAATGGAGTGAGGTTGGCATATGGGGGGGGGAGCAGTGGCGGATCCGGAAAATTTTTCTGGGGGGGCACGCCCATGAAATTTTGAAATCTGAATCGTTGGTGGAAGCAATTCCGGGCTATTTTCTGTTGAAAAAAGGCAAAATTTGAGGCTTTGGGGGGGGGGGGGGGCACGTCCCCCCGTGCCCCACCTGGATCCGCCACTGGGGGGGAGGTTTGCATTCTGGTGGGGAGGATTGGCATTTTGGGGGATGGTGGCATCTAGAGGGGAGGAGAGTGGCATTTGGGTGGTGAAATTAGGGGGTAAAATTTTGGGGGGGAGTAGAATCTGGGGGGGGGGGGTGAACTTGAGGGGGGCTGGAATTTCGGAGCGGAATTTGGGGGGGTGGACTTTGGGATCTGAACTTTGGGATAGGGGGGGGGGGGGGCTAGACATGAGGAGGCTAGACATGGGGGGTAGCTGGAATCGGGGGGGGGCTGGACTTAAGAGGGGTGGAATCTGGGAAGGTATAATTATGGGGCACAGTTGGGGGATGGAATTTAGGGGGTATACTTCGGGGGTATCGGTTGGGGGTGTAGGTTGGAGGGTGTTGGTTGGGGGTGTTGGTTGGGGGGTGTAGGTTGGGAGGTTTAGTTAGGGGGGTAATGTTTGGGAGATACGATTTAGGAGGTTTAGTTTTGGAGCAATCGAAGGGATGGGAGGGTGGGAGTGATTACGTTTTGAGTTGGGGGGGGGGAATTAAGTTGTGAATGGGGGAAGCACAATTTGGAGGGGGTTACGTCAAAAAAGGACCTTGGAAAATAAATCGGACCAACAATGGGGGGAAAAAAAAAAAAAAAAAAAAAAAAAAAAAAAAAAAAAAAAAAAAACTTCACCCCCCCAATTTCGTAGTATACGAGTAGCTCGTATGATTTCTATTATGTGGGCACCCCTGACAGAAATATTGTCCATATTGTGCATATTGTGCATCGGAACTTCCTGTTCGAGAACGCGCCAAGTTCGCGCCTTGAAACGCGGACGAGGAAAGTCGGCGCGGCTCAGCGGCCTGGCGGGTGCAACGCAAGATCGCTAAGAGATCATGATATCGTGCATAGAGCGTGCGGGTTAAAGCTCGCTGCTGAAACGCCGAATCGCGACCACCCTCCCTCCCTCCCTCGCCCCCTTCCCGGGCCAACGTTCGCGGCACCGACCCTCTACGCGCGCTCTCTTTGCTTCGGCGCACGCTGGGTCGAAACCAAGGTTATAAATTAAGGAGGTATGCCTAGAGCCTCTTTATATGAAAGAGTATTGCTATACGAGGTTCCATCTCTGATTGGCTACTGAAAACTGAAGAAGAAGAAGGGGTCTATGAGGCCTGGAGGCCCGCCTTTTGTTTACGTCTTCATGAAACCATCTTCTCCGCCGCCCGAAGCCTTGAGGTAACTTTCGGCATTTTTAGCTTGTATTGATGAAATTTCCTATCCAAATTGATAAAAGTACGTTCAGAACAGAAAAAAATGGTCAGAAACCAAACCCATTGGTTTAAATGGCATCACGTGACAGATTTCGAGTTATTCGATGGACGGAGGAGTTATTTTATCTGAAATGAACGACTCAAATGGCTTCGAATTTGTCACACGGAAAAAAAAAACTACGGTGAAAATAACCATACGGATACCTGATTTTGGCACCTGCTAGATGTTATGGTAATTTTAACCAGAAGTATACTATGTTTTGACTAGGTACTAGGTGATGTTACCTGATTGCATGTCGAATTCACTCAAAGTATCGGTAAATGTACCATACTTCTGGTCAAGTTTACCATAACATCGAGCAGGTGCCAAAATCAGGTATCCGTATGGTTATTTTCACTAGTCTTTTTTTTCCGTGCACGTGACGTCATTTAAACCAATGGAAACGGTCGATTCCCGCTATCTCGTCTCGTCTCGTCTAAAAAAGCAGAATCGTCCCCCTGCTGGGGGCCCTGGGTCTCTATTTGTCTCCGACGATTCCACATCTATTTTATTAATATATTGTTCATCGTGTTATCGCCGTATATTGTTCATAATTTTGATTTTAATTCATATGAAATTATGTTCGGATCAGTGGCGGCTAGTGCTATTTGGCAACCATATGTTTTGTCATTTAAACCTATGCAAAAGTATCGATTTCTTGGGGGTGCAATGCACCTCCTAAACATAGATTATTTTATATAGGTTTAAATGGAGAGGATCCGTTGTTGCCAAATTGCACGAGCCGCCACTGGTTCGGATTTAATGTTTCAATCTACTGTGCGGTGGGACGCTCCGGCGACGCTCCATACTCTACGCCTTGTCTTGCGAATGTATGCGCGCTCGCGACGCTACGCGGCGTCCGTCCTTCCTGTAATTGTTTCCCCTTCAACAATCGCTGATACTTTACTCCGATTTGCGCGAGTTCAATGCAGCGCGGCTAAACAGGCGCCATACACATACTCACATACCGACATACCGCCAATTTGTAAGGAGTTGCCTCGAAGGTGCTTCGCCCATCCAGTATTTTGAGACATTGTGGTTGATGTTGGCGCAGCACGCAGGGCCGGCCGTAGCGACGGAGATCTGTGCAGTGCATGACTGCATGGGGTGCAAAGCACCCAGATCTCCAAGCATAAAGCGCCCCGAGGGGGCCCCCAAAACGCTAGGTTTTTTGAGGATTTTGTTTTGGTTCACAGCAAAAAAAGGCCGATTGGTCTTGGTCATCATGATCATCAGAAATTAGGATTAAAAAAATGGTAGTATGAAGATGGAACACTGAAAGAGAGCAATGTTGCAACAACCTCTTCGGGGTCCCCCCTCCCTTACTACTCGCTGAGACAGGACCACAACCACTGTGTTTTTATATAAAGGGACCTCGTATTTTAAGTTTGCACCCGGGCCCCGAACGACCTCGCTATACGACCCTGATAGCACAGACACGTGCGGAGTTGATTTGTGAACGCCCAAATTTTGCTATACAGACGAAGTCTTTGCAGAACAAAGCCTGTATCGATTTTGTAAATTGATGAATCACAGTTCATTTTGTGCTGGAAGTCATTGTATTTATTCACCATCTTTTTATTTTATCTATATTTATATTAATCAACCTTGAATTTCGTGTGATTTTTAATGGGAATGACAACACAGCTTCGAATGACTTGGCTTATTTGTCAATCAATGGCTTCGTCATATGGATTTACCTTTTGTTGGTCAATAGTAAAGAGCTAGATTGCTGAATTTGTCTGCGTGAATGACGTAACAAATGGAATAAAATTACAGTAACAAAACTGTAAAACTTAAAGACTAGTTTAAGATTATCGTATGAATGAATATCCACAGTCTGCAGTGATGGATCGTGCTTTCTCGCAACGTAGCATTTTGATCAATTCAATCCACAGAAAAGGTCGAATTTGTTGGTCATCAACGATTACTAGATATTTTGTTGTTTTCCGTGGGTTTCAAATAGCGACCGAATGCAAAGATCCCGCGCTTAGCCACTGACAGTCTAAGATGAGCGTATGCGATGCAAAGGTGCAATCTGCTTTATTTGAGTGTTCCATTATTTGTGTGTATTATTCGTTTATTAAATACTGTTTGAATATTATGATGACTTATTATTTGGAAAAATTAAAATGTAGGGAGAAACATATGTAGTTTTCACTATTTCCTCTCGGCACTTGTTGCATTCACGGGAAGCTGTTCCCTCACATAAGACTACTGCTATACCTTTTCAATGTGTCGATGCAATCAGGGGCGTCGAGAGGGGGGGGCTGATGGGGCAAAATGCCCCGGGCCCCCGCTCTCAGGGGGCCCCCAAATCATGAGAAGAAAGAAAAAAAAGAAGAAAAATAAGAGGAAAGGAAAGGAAAGGAAAAGGAAAAAAAGAAAAAAAGAGAAAAGGAAAACAGGGAAAAAAGCGAAGAGGGGGAATATGAAGAGTAAAGAAAAGGGGAAAAGCAGAGAGGGAAGAAGTAGTGACTGATGACATGATGCTTGAAAGTGGGGTCGAAAAGGAAGAGACTATACGTAATTTCACGGCTTGTGGCGAGCCAATAAATTGGGGGCCCCCAGCCTACTTGAATTTACCTTAAAAACAAAAATGTTAAAGTTCGATCTAACCCCTCGGTGAACCCCCTCCGTGAATATTCCATGGCTCCTTCATCCACATTCCTTATGACTCTTCTCCCTCCAATTACCATGAGTCAAGAGCAACGATTTCATGCAGGCAAAATCGAAAATATATTTGAACATTTCAATTTTACTGTAATGAAAGTACCGTAAAATTCAATCTGAAGGTCAGGAAAATAAAAAAAAATTCCGGGGGAGGGCCCCCGGACCCCCCCTCTCGGTGAACCCCTTGGTGAGAATATTCCATATGGCTCCTCCAACCACATTCCTTTTGACTCTTTTCCCTCCTATTAAGAGTCAAGAGCAAAGATTTCATGCAGAAAAATCGAAAATATATTTCAGCATTTCAATTTTACTAGCTGTACATGAAAGTACCATAAAATTCAATTTGAAGGTAATGAAAATTGAAATTTTTTTTCCGGGGGAGGGCCCCCGAACCCCCGTTTGTCTTGAGGAGTATTCCATACCCGCTAGACCCCCCGGAGTTTCAGTCGTACCAAACCCCCCCCCCCCCCAAAGGCAAATTTCTCGGCGCGCCACTGGTTCTTAGCAAAACCTCCAGAACTTTCTCGACGTCCGTCCCTGCCAACACTTGTGAAAATGTGTTTAGCCAAGGAGGGCTGAGAAATGAAAAGTTGAAGAATGAATGTTTTTTTTTTTTTTTTTTTATTATTATTTTTAGAAATCAAAGTAGAAACGAAGAATTTTCTGTGTCGAAAATCTTCAAGTCAGTCACATCATGAGGCAAAATAAAACCTAAAAATCAAACATTCTATTGCTGTGATTATTTGAAATTTTTCAGTAGAGATAGCTTAAAATTGCGACAGTTAGAAGCTTGATTTTAAAAATTTTCCGGGGGAGGACCCCCGGACCCCCCTTAACCTGCCGGGGGGGGGGGGTCCCCAGACCCTCCAGGGGGGATGATACAAAAAATAGGGCCCCAAATGCACAGTTTGCCCCGGGCCCCCAAAATCCTCTCGACGCCCCTGGATGCAATTACTCATGAGGGAACACGAACGCAAGTATACACGCACCAAAGATGTAATGGACAAAGGGAGAAGGGGATGATCAAACATGCGATTCGTAATCTCAAACAATACGAATAAAATGTCAATAGACGCGGGTACTGGCTCGATACCAGTTCCTTTACGTCGACGCACAGTGAGAAGTGGCTGCGCGTGCAATCTGGCACCGTTGCGTCTAGTCCATTTAAAAGCATGAAATAGGTCAAAATGTTGGGGGTGCACACAGTACTCCCTATAGAATCGAGTTTTTACATGAGTTTAAATGGACAAAATGCAACGTTGCCGGCCCCAGCCTGTTCAGAGAAAAGTAGCTATGAGCCCACGCTTTTTTCACAGTAGCTGACTCTCGAGCATAGATTACTACAGTCAGAACGGTAACTCCTAAAAGAGCTAATGGAATAATATTTGGAATGGGTCTGTTGCAAACTTTTGCTACAACGATTAAGAGTGTTTAATATCGTGTAAAATAGCCTGAAAAGTCCATTGGTGGCATCAGAAAGTCATAAAATGCATTAATAAACTCACAAGAGGCGTTTAATAAAATCCAAGATGGCGGAGAAATATCGAGCAATTTGTATGCATGCACCATAAACATCCAAGGATAGCCAACCTCATAATATCGATCACAACCAATCATAACGTAAACTAACACATAACCCCTACCTCCAGTGAGGTTGTCAAAGTTGGCCATCCTTGGATGTTCACGGTGCATGCAAACAGATTGCTCGATATTTCTCCGGTATCTTGGATTTCATTAAACGCCTCTTGTGAGTTTATTATTGCATTTTTTGACTTTCTGATGCCATCAATCGACTTTTCAGCCGATTTTACATAATATTACATTCTCTTAATGGTTGCAGCAAAAGTTTGCAACAGACCCATTTACCGCACTAAGTGGCACCCGTGCCTTCTCATTTCTCAAGATGGTGGACGTATTTTTCGAGGTTATATTTACAATAAGGGTTGACGCTGAACCAATCGCAACTCTGCAGGTTGCCGAAAATTGTCGGAAATGTTCACTTCACACACTGGAAAAAAAAAAAAAAAAATTACCGGAATCATGACAATATGTGAGTCTATATGTAAAGGATAATACAACTACCAGACTTCAAATGTCTGTACCATATAGTTCTTGAAATTTTTTAGGAAATTCTAGTTCCATACGACCATAATCTGGTATTAACACCAGAATTTTCTGGTCAAAGTATAGACTTTCTGTCGTTCACATATCGTTGCAGTGCTTCTGGTAATATGACTAGAACCTGGTATTATATGACTATCGCTTTTTTTTTCAGTGCAACATGGCGGAACCGAAGGTACCCCCAAAGTAGAGCTCATTTCAGAAGTGTAGGCGCACCTAAACCATAATCTTTGCCGAATTTTCAATTTGTATTCCTTCAAATCAAAACAAAAGTTGCCTCCGACTTAAAACTTTTGATTATAAAGCGTTCCTCAATGCAAAGCCAATGCTTCTGTTCAATTTCATTAATTTTCATTTTGTATCATGAGAAATAATGTTGAAAAATTCCAAAGATTATCGGTCTAGCCTCTAGGTGCGCCCACACTTCTGAAACTACCTCTAAAGAATGTTTCAAAATGAGCTAGAGTGTCCGTTCTGATTAGAGTATCTGTGCCTCAAGAGTTCAAAAGTCAGCGCGAGCGCCTAGACACATACAACACAGAACAAACACAGGGCGAACGAAAGAGGAGAAATTAAGTTAATTTGATTCCAGCCCGCCACAGAAGTTCATATGCGCATGCGTATACTTGTCGAAAACAAACCGTATTCCCAGGCATATCAAGTTGATGCAAATTACAGCTTTAGGTTTCGCTTATGTTAGTCGGAATGAAAGTTGTTTGTGGGTTAAAAAAGGTCCGATTTATAAACCCATTAGTGAGTGTCGCGCAGTCGCGAGATTCATGGTTCGGAATCTCCTGCCATAAAGATCGCGTCACCCCAAACTTCATCCCCTCTCCTCTTCCACCACCCACAACACATGCAGGAGTCGCGAGGTACTTACCACTTCTAGGAGGCACTCTCTCCTTGGGTATATAGTATAGAGTATATGCGTTAGAGTAGTATACGTTTACATACTATACGTACAGGGTACTTCACACGAATACGCTTTACTAGATGATTCATTCGACGGACTCTCAATAATTCGCCAATTTAATTTTTACACTCACCCCACAAGTGGATTTTCGAACTGATGACCTTTTCATCTTACAAAGAATTTGACAAATTATCCTGAAACCAGTGGTGTGTGGTACCAGAAAGCAACACTGAAAAAAACTGCCCTGTAAATTCAACCGGACGCCTGTTTATTAATTACTTAGCCGATACGAAACCAATTTTAATCACAGCTAATGGTTTTAACGAGTGATTTAAAACTTTGAAATTTCATGATGAATTTTGAAATGAAGCTTAGGGGTTTTTAAGACGTCAATAGGTGACTTTTTTCCTTCCCCTATTGTCATTGATTATCATTTTTGTTTAAATTCTGAGAAATTGCTTCTTCATACGAGAAAAATTTGGCTTCGCCATAAAAATTCGAGAAAAATGAGTCTAATGTGGTAAAAGGCGCATTACTAACTTCATGAAGCGTCATCGGCTGCAAATTGGCATTTTCTATAATTCAGCGAAAATTCATCAGAACGAGTCCGTTTTTACAACGAACCCCAATATTTTTTCGGGTGGCATTCATTTGGGCGAAAATGATTAGTAGGTCGAAAACTACGATTTTTGATGACTAGTATATTCATTGATTTTTGGCCACTTTTTTATGACCTCAGACCATAGTGCAGAACTGAGAGGTCTGGGAGCCACTCATAGCCTAAAAATTGATCATCTCTTTTCGAGAGGATTTTCTGGTTTTTTGAAAAAGCCGACGGTGAGTGTTGCGGCTCGGCCGAGCTCCGTCACCCAATGGTCGTGCATTTTGAGTGCCCATACCAGCACCAGCAAACGTCTTATCCTCACCCTTCCGAGTAATTGATCACGCGATCAAAGGCCTGTAACCGATCGACCGGTCAGTCTCATTATTAGGAGTGCGAATGGAGGAAATGGATCGTTTTGTGATCGCACCGCGCCAACCGTCCGCGTACCTGTACCTGTCAAAAAGTGAATGTGGCCAACCGATACTGATATCTTGAGGAGAAGTGCAGAGTTCTGGGGGGGGAGGAAATGGGGGAAGGTGGGTGAGGGAGGGGAGGGGGAGGGAGAGGGGGAGTAGGCTTGCATGGGCAATGGTGCATGGGTCGAAAGTGCACGCGGATGGATGGACAGAGTTGAACAGTCTTCGGACAGTGCACCGACCATCAACTGACGCACATGGCACAAAGGAGCAAAACCTTGAATTTACTGGACACATAATAGGCGAATTTTCGAGACCGAATATCATAAACAATACCAACCTAACTACATATTCGAAGAAACTCAATTGTGTTTTTAGATGTGTTTTCGGGCCATCGATGGCATCAATGCGATTTCGAATTCACCTCCGAACTTGAATTCAAAATCGAATTGATGCCATCGATGACTGAAAACACTGAAAAATTCGAAAAACACGATCTAGTTTCGTGTCATCCACTGTTGTCATGCATATGTTGGCAATGTTGTTTACGAATATATTCGTCGCGAAAATTCGCCTAATTACATGAAAACAAAATATAAACAAATTAACCCCTTTACTACCAGGTTAAAAAGACAAACCAATGTTTGCTCGCTCAAATGGGGCTCTTGCAAACTTTTGATATAAGCAAATAAATGGTCCATTCTGATGTGATGACCAGCGAAAACCACGGAAATTACACCGAAAAAGTCTAAAATTCAGTAATAAACTCACAAAACTGCTTAACGGCAAGATCGTAATGGCGCTTCAACGCGCGGGTATCATGGGAGATTCCTGTCTAATCTGTCACTTCCTCAACGGAAACACAGAGATATGTCTCATTTTAGATAGGATTCTCCCATTATACCTGCTTTGTACGCCATTATGCCCGATTCTGAGAGTGAATTTTGTGATTTTTCAGTGTACTGGTCGTCATTTTCACACGTTTTTATGCAAGAATCAACTCTTCAATGTCCTGTAGCAAAAGTTTGCAAGAGCCCCATTGAGTGAGTAGTTAAATATTTCTACACCGCGGTGCTGATTTTACATACACAAGGGATCGAAGGCGCTCTAGGAAATATTATTAAAAATGTTAACAACTCGGAGCCTTAAATTATTGTGAATGAAAAACTGAAATTGTGTGAGGTAGATCTGTAGATTGGCCGTATTTTTCGATAGGAATCTCTTATGATGAGTGCGTAATGCCGCAATTACGATCGCGTGTTTTAATTTGTTTTAGAAGTATAGAAAAGGATTTATTGATTTTGAGTAGTATACTGCGCCGTCGTAATTTTTGCAGGTTTTCACTTCTGCATCTACTCTTAGATTGGCTAAAGTTCGCAACAGCCTCACTGTGAATATCTATCTGCTGTACACTGTTAAAAATTGGCCAAAAAGTCCGGAGTGCATATCGGAGCGAACTTAAAAATGAGGGTAAACTTTACTCTCATGCGTAGTAATTGAATAAAGAGCACCGGCAGTGGCGTAGCGTGCAATTTGGCAACGTTGTAATGTGTGCTTTAAACCCATTAAAAGTATCTAACTTTGGGTGTTAGGTGAACACCTTCGCATTCGACCTTTTAAATGGATTTAAATGGACACAGTAAAACGTTGCCAAATTTCACCCTACGCCACTGAGCACCGGGAGTAAAGAGCGGAAAATACTATCAAGGAGAGTGTGTGCGCCTCTTTCGTGGAGCATCATCATTTTTTGACTCCGTATAGAAGTGCAATTTATGACTATCTCTTTCTTCTTTTTGGCGCCACTTTTTACTCCGCAAAATTCTTACCCGAAAACTATGTACCGGGAGAAATCATGCGGCTTCTATGTAACCAGAGTCGTGGTGAATAGAGTCCCTGTATATGAAAGAGTCAAGACACATGAACAGAAGTGAAGAAGAGTGAGGGGTCTGAGGAGCTTGGAGGTGCGCCTCTTGTTTACATTTTTATCCAACGATCTTCCCGCCAAAGATTAATTGTACATATATTCGTGTGTAAGTAATCTTTGTTATAGGTTAACCTAACCTTCAATTCCCGTTGGCTTCACTACCAGTTTTAATTTACAGTGAAGAGCAATGCGTGAATTTTATTCTGTTCTAAACATACTTTCATCGATTTAAATAGAAAATTTCATTACAGTACAAGCTAAAAATGGCGAAAGTTTCCTGAAAGCTGGGCAGCGGGGAAGATGGTTCCTTGAAAACGTAAACAAAATGCGGGCCTTCAGGCTTCACAGACCCCTTCTTCTTCTTTATTTTTCTGCATGCATTACAGAGAAAAACGCTTCGGTTGTTAGAACTGAAGATTCGACTTATTTTGATCACCGAAATTTTCGGTTGAACAAACCAAAATGTTCGGTCGTAAGTACCGAAGAAATCGGTAAGTATAACCCAAATTCCGCCCCTACCTAATACTCAGTATTACTAATGAAGCATTCGGTATCGGGACCGAACATTTCGGTTCCTCTAACCGGAAACTTCGGTGATCAAATCTTACCGAAGTATTTTTCTCTGTACAGCAGTCAATCAGAGATGGGACCTCGTATGGCGAGACTCTTTCATATATAGGGACTCTAGTAGTGAATATTTCTAACAGTGTACCGACACTTCTAAGAGGGAAAAAAATGGGAATTTTTTTATGTCCGGGAAATTTGTGAATTAGGTTCTGTGTGCGGCGAAGTGAGATGAGACCGACACGCAGAGTCGCGAACACGTCCGCCCGTCCGCGTCCGCGAGGTCGCCCTCGCGCCACTCGCCCGGACGCCCGCACCTTGCCACAAACCACAAGCTATAAGCCATAAGCCATAAGCCATAAGGTAAAGTGCTGTGTACCTGCTGTACCAACCTGCTTACGAGCGGTGCGTCGCGTCGCACAGTGGGGTGATTTGTATGATGTGTATGACCTTTGATGCGTGAAATGCGTGTGCAGTGGCGGCGGCTCGTGAAATGCGATTCAATCGATGTCTACTCTAATTTAAAACTATAGAAAAGTATCGATCGTCAGGGGGTGCAAATGAACCTCCGAAAAATCGATACTTCCATATAGTTTTAAATGGAGTGGACATCGATAAATCGCATTTCTGCACGAGCCACCACTGTGCGTATACGTGTGGTTAATTTGTGTAAAAGTTTCAGGCATGAGTGAGTGATGAACTCGAGTTAGTATCAAAATTCGATAAGAAAATTGTAATTGGTTTCTTTTCAATGGGGCTCTTGCAAACTTTGGCTATAAGCAAATTGATAGTTAAATTTGATGCAAAAACTAGCAAAAATCACGAAAATCACACTAAAATAGTCTAACATTCAGGAAGAAACTCATATAATGGCAAGTTCGCCATACCGGAGCTCGCGGCAGGTATCATAGGAGGGTCCTGTTTAATTCGCCCCTTTCTCTACAGAAACATACAGAGATAATTAATATATGTCTCAAATTAAATGGGAATCTCTCATGATACCTACGGAGCTCCGCCCAGTGGCGTCGCGTGCCATCTGGCAACAATGCAACAGCCCCATTTAAACTCATTAAATATATCGAATTTTCCTTGTGCACTGTGCCCCCCTGAATTCGATCTTTTATATTATCTAGTTTAAATGGATAGAATACATTGTTGCACGCGACGCCACTGGCTCCGCCACAAAGCCCGATTCAGTGAAAGAATTTTGTGAATTTTCGGTGTACAGATCAATTTTACAGGTTTTTATGCAAGAATAACCTGAAGTAAAAGTATGCGAGAGCCCCATTGCAAAATTCAGAGCATTTTTTGTGAGGTTTCAAAGGTTCGGTGCGACAAAGAATGTTGCGATGCAAAGTAGTGTGTTTCTACCATGCAGACTCGCCAAGTTTCTTTTTACACTAAGAGATATCATTTCTTTAAAAATTAAGGGAACACGTTCACCTGTGACAGTTTTCCCTCGCGCTAAGTTAAGTTCTGTTGAATGAAGAAGAATCGCTGTCACAACAAGGAATCTTTTAATTGTAGCAGCAGATCTTTTCCTTGGGTTAAAGGAATTCCCCCGTTTAATTAGTAAATATTTCACTATACAGTTTCTTTGATACAAATGAAATACACCTTATGGATTAAAATGAGAAGTCTCTCAGTGTATCCTGAACAGAGTGTATAAGCCATTCGGCTTTAGGGCACGGGGAGTACAGCAGAGAGGCAGCGCAGCATGTCACTGGCGTATCCAGGAATCTATCCTTCTCTCCCTTCTCCCATTAGAACGTGTGTATTAGAAAGGGACAGATTAGGGGCAGTCACGTGATTTCCAACCCCTCTTCTATCCTTTGCTAACACATGCATTCTAATGGGAGAAGAAAGAGAAGGACAATAACTTGGATCCGCTAGTGCAGCGTGTAGAGTAATAAAAAAATTCGTGAAAAACGATATCGAAAAAAAACGACGTCTCGCGTTTTCATAGGACGAGTATTGTAGTGATGCGCGCGTGGTAGACAGAGGTTGATGATAATAGAAACTTAATAGACTGAGTCCGATTGACGGCGACTGACCTTTCATCGCGATCTTCATTATGATGTATCAAGACGGGGAATAGACGCGTAAAGCTCAACAACAGCAAATGACTTTTTACGCGCTTGATTGATTTCAAGGGACGATTCGACATATTTGCTATGTACTGTACTTATAGTGGAAAGAAAAGAACCAGCTCGAAAATGATTCAAGACTCTCCATCTTGTAAGCAATGAAGCGAAAAAACCATTTTGACAATGATCATCACGTCACGAGCACTTTATTGTGTTTCACTAACCCAGTCTTGCCAGATCGAGGGTAAAAAGCCGTATCGTCCCCATTAAAATCAATGTGAAACGTAAGGTTTTTTTCACCCCAATCTGGCAACACTGCACTAACCATCCAGTCGGATCGATCTGATTTGATGACAAGTTCAGTTGTGGCCTGCTTCGTTCTCATTAAGGGATGCTATACGCTTCTTCTTGTCACATATCCGGTTTATCTTTTTCAACTGTCAGCATCTTTTTCCGCTCTCGCAGCTTAAATTTTAGTTTTGAGATCGTTGAATTTCCTTCGTTATAACAGAGCAAATGACCCATTTCCTCGCTTGATGTTTTGGAGCTGGAATTCTTTATGATCAAAGCTTGTGAGCATATATTAATCGATTTTTCGCAAGATTTTTTTTTTTTTTATATGAGTTAGAATGATTTCAAATTTTACATTCTTTTTAAAGCAAATTTTAGTAACAAATCATTTTTCGCATCTTGAAATGTGTGTTTCAAATGCATACCTATATCTATAATTAAGGTTTCTGCTGTTACCTGGAGTAATAAATCTGTTTCAAAATGATCATAAGCGGCGGCAGCCGCACAGCAGTGGCGTAGCGTACAATTTGGCAACGTTGTTTTGTGTCCATTTAAACTCATATAATAGGTCGAATGCAAAGGTGTTCACCGGACACCCAACAGTTAGATCTTTTTCATGGGTTAAAATGAATGAACTGCAACGTTGCCGAATGGCACGCTACGCCACTGCCGCACGGGTCCAGTTATGAAATACAACTTTAATTCGAATTATAAGTAAAGTAAAAGTCTAATCATTTGGTACATTCCTCATCTTAACAGTCCGCACGCAATCTGAACATTTGCAACATTTTAGGATATGTTTCGTAACCATATTTTTTCGCAATAAATCAACGTTCAGAATGGGTCTGTTGCAAACTTTTGCTACTGCGCTATAGAGTGATCAATTTCATGTAAAATCGCGTGGAAAGTCCTAGGTGGCAGCAGAAAGTCATAAAATGCATTAACAAACTCACAAGAGGCATTTAACTGAAATCTAAGATGGCGGTAAAATATCGAGCAACCTGTATGCAAGCACCATGAACATCTAAGATGGGCAACCGCACAACATCGATCACAACCAATCACAACGCAAACAAACTCATAACCTCCGATGCTGTGTGGTTGTTAACGTTGGCCATCATGGGTGCGTGCACCCAGGTTGCTCGATATTTTATCACCATCTTGGGGTTCAGTTAAACGCCTCTTTTGAGTTTAATACTGCATTTTATGACTTTTTGATGCCACCAATGGACTTTTAACGTAGTTTTACCTAAGATTTAACACTCTGTATCGCTGTAGCAAAAGTTTGCAACAGACCCATTCTTCATCGACAAAAGTTTGCAAGAAAGCGAAGGTGTGCTTTTGAACTGTGCAATGCGAAGTTTCCAGCTTCAACAGCTCAAAGAGGAACTCATGAATGAATCAAAATACTAAACAGCATAGAGCTTTCATCTGATTGTCAGTCATTTTACCTACTTCACGTGAGTGATTGCCAACAGTAGATCTGGAGGAACAGAACCATCTCAGAAGCTTAAATTAGTTTGCGCATAAGCGCATACCCAGTGAGCAGCGGACAAATGGAGTTGCATTGGCGGGCGTCGAACGAGGACCCCCTTGTAAGGAGTGTGGCCAATATTTCACGCGATGACTTCTCTTGAGGCGGATGCGTAGGACGTGGGACATATACATAGGTTGGATATAAAAGAGAATCACAGAAAGTTTCAAGACGTAGATTAATATTCTGCATGTGGCAAAATAATGTTTCGAATAAACATGGGCGGAAGGCCCAAGTATTGCAGGCATGACCTCATTTTGAGCTCCACAAATTCTCAAGAAGTGAAATAGAGCATGAATAGGATGATATGTGTTCGGACCAAAAGTTTTGGACATTTCTTATTGAAACGTGCTCGGTTTTGAACTTCCATGACGCAATGTCCTTCAGTGACGGCTCGCTCTGTTTGGCAACAATGTTTTCCCTCCATTTGACTCTGTGTAAAAAAAATCAATCCAATAGTGAAGCAGCGCTTCACCAGTATTCGATTATTACGAATAGAGTCAAATGCACTGAAAAAAAAAACCCCGATCATCCATAATCGGGCCGTGTTGCTGCTGCTGTATATGATCACCGCAAGGCCCGATTGATTCTATCGTAAATCACCAATTACTTATTGATACCATTGATATTATTATATAAATAGATTAAAACCCTTTGAGACACACGTATTATTCAATCTCGGATCCACGTCATTGAACTAATTGAACTTTTAGTTTCATCTAAATTGACGTGCATCCCTATTTTTTCAAAATCCCATAGTTAAGACTCCATGTTAAACCCTGTACTATCGACGAATTAAAGATTGTCGCGAGATTTTCACATATTTTCAGTTATAGGAGTGAGTGCGGGACTGATCTGCAACGGCTTTGCCATCTCCTCCGCTCTGGCCTCTCGCCTGCAAAGTGTGAGGAATGTGAAAAGTGGCCGAACAGGAATCTTGAAGGTGAAACTTACTATCTCGTGAAAATCTCGCGACAATCTTTAATTCGTCGATAGTACGCATGTGTACACCGTGTCGGAAAATCGGTAGGAAAATAAAATTTGATACATTAATTGGGGTCACGTTTCTCCGTTGCCAAATTACACTCAAATTATAACTACACCAATGTAAAAATTTCCAAATTGAGTTCCGAAGATCTTTGGAATTTAGCTCGAAAAACTTTATATAAAGGTTTTATTTTCTATAATTGCCCCCCCCCCAGAGAAATTTCTTGAAAGAGCTTTCCGAACTCTGCTCCTCGCAATGGATCTGTTACATACTTTTGCTACAATAATACAACACATTGATTCCAACGTAAAATTTGGCAATAATAACGATGCAGACATTAAAAACTTTCAAAATTCACTCATTAACTCAGGAAATCACTTCTACTTTTTTAGTGCATGAGTATCATGCACTATTGAAATTGTTTTAGTTTTTGAGACGCATGCTTTCTTATGAACTATGCCATCCTCTAATGTTCAGCGTTCCACGGCTTGGACCTAGTTTCGAGAAGTATTTCGTTAGGCGCGTTTTTTTTCACAATTCCACCAATCCTGTGCCTTCGTAGGCTTGTGTGATTTTTCTACGGCGGGAGTTTTCTGTCCAGGTTTGAGGTTACGCGATTTTTCGAATGCAGTTACGTTTGGATTATGACTCGGACACCAAAGATATTTCGTTTGTTAGTTCTCCGTATTATTATTTTAATTTTGGTATCAAGATTTATTAGTTTTCGCAAGAAAATATGTATTTAGCTCTTTTCAAATCTCGAAGCTTGTTTTTGTTGATTTTTTGGTTCTCTTTCGTGTGGGGCATGGACCGCTTTGCAGACTGAATATATTTGCCGTTCAGAAAACATCAGTGCAGTTGCAATGAGGAATGCACAGTATTGCATATTCTTCATTAGGTCATTGTTTACCTATATCAAAAATTACTGAAATAATGCTGAATTAATGTCTGATATGTGAGGTGATAATAAGCCTCTTATTTTTGCTCATGATTTAACTTGCCAGTTTAACTTAAGTCATCATATCTGTCCATGTCGAAGAGTGCTCTCTGGATCTTCCGATTCTTCCGAATTGGAGAAGCCTTGAGATCCTTCCTGAAAAGTGTTACCCCTTTCATTAAGCTCCTACCTACTCAGCGAAGTATGTTTCCCCACTGTTTATCTGTTAAAGAGTATTTCTAAAATTTTAACTGTCTCAAACATTTAGCATTCATTGGCTACAGTTTGATTCTAGAAAGCCCTCTATGGCCATCTTTGATCTCAGCAATTTTCCTCTGTCTCAACGTGTAAGTACATCAGTATAAGTCCTTCATTTACCTGTTTCTCCATGATATAATTCCTTGGCAGCCGATTATGGACAATCGAATCAACTTGGACGAGTCAAATCAGATGGATTCTTTCAGAGGGTAAATTAATTAAAAGCATGCTTTCATAGGGTGAATTAACCACCAGCGCCCTTTCATGAGGAAAACTAATCGGAAGCACTCTTTCATATGAAATATTAATCCGAAGAGTGCTTTAACAGGTAAATTAATCCATCGTAAGTTTCAAATGTTGTATGAATCCAAAGCGCGCATTCAAAGATTAAATTAATCCTATGCGCCATGTGGTAAATCAATCCAAAGCAGGCATGAGTAAAAAAAATCCAAACGCGCGTTCATGAGGAAAATTAATCAGAGGCATTCTTTCAGAGACTACATTAATCCAAAGCGTGCTTTCATGGGGTAAATGAATACAAAGCATGCTTTCATGGCTTGAAAAATCCCCAGCGCGCATTCACGAGGAAAATTGATCGGACGAATTCTCTCAGAAGGAAAATTAGTCCAAAAGCGCACTTTCTTACGGTAAATTAACCTACAGTGCGCTATCATATGGCAAAAAATCCGAAGTACTTTCTCATAGGAAAATTTACAAACCACGCTTTCATAGGTGAATTAATCCTACGTAAGTTTTCAAATGTTATGTGAATCCAAAGCACTTACATACAGTAAATTTATCCTATGCGCGCTTTCATGTGGTAAATCAATTGAAAGCACTCATAGATAAAATAAATCCAAACACTTTCACGAGGGAAATTACTCAGAGGCATTCTTTCAGAGGGTAAATTATCCCAAACTCGCTTTCATACTATAAATACAGGCTTCATTGAGCGATTACAGGGAAAATTGATTAAACGAACAAAAATAATTGGGACTTTTCAAATATCGCTCAGTTATTGGGATGAATTTTAGCAAAAGCAATCCAAAAAGTAACGCCTAGAGAAAAAAGCACTGTTTGTTGCAACATTCAACCCTTAAGACTCTAAAATTTCAATTTTAGTACGAACGGACAAATAAATAGAAAAAACTGAAAACGCGTCTTTAAGCGACATACGAACATGTATCGTCAATCATTTATGACTGAATAAACTTTGATTTAAGTTTGAATCGGTCAACAATCTGTGACAAAAAGAACTGATATATTCTCCTATTAAAGCAACCTAAAACAACCATTAGAACCATTCCAAAGAGGAACATATTCTCCGTTGAGCGAAAAAAAAGGGAAAATGGATTAAATGAATACATAATTATAATAATTGGGATTTTATCAAATATCACTCAGTTCTTTTGATGAATAACAACATGAACAATCTTCACACTAATTAAAAGAGAAAAAAACACATCTTGTTGCTACATTCAACCCTTAAGAATGTTTAAAATTTCAAAATTAGTATGAACGGACAAAAAAACAAAAAAATCTGAAAACGATTGTGAAAAGCGACACATGAGAACATATCGTCAATCATTGATGATTGAATGATTTTGATTGAAGTTTGTGTCAAAAATCTGTGACACAAAGAACTGAAACATTCTGCTCATAAAGTAAAATAAAACAATCATAAAAACCATTTCAAAGGACAAATAGGTTCCATTGAGCAATTACAGGGAAAATTAAGTAAATGAACAAAAATAATTGGGACTTTTCAAATATCGCTCAGTTATTGGGACGAATTTTAGCAAAAGCAATCCAAAAAGTAACGCCTAGAGAAAAAAGCACTGTTTGTTGCAACATTCATCTCTTAAGACTCTCTAAAATTTCAATTTTAGTACGAACGGACAAAAAAATAGAATAAACTGAAAACGCGTCTTTAAGCGACACACGAACATGTATCGTCAATCGTTGATGACTGAATAAATTTTAATTTGAGTTTGAATCGGTCAACAAACTGTGATAAAAAGGACTGATATATTCTCCTATTGAAGCAACCTAAAACAAGCATTAGAACCATTCCAAAGAGAAACATAGGCTCTGTGAAGCGAAAAAAAGGGGAAAATGGATTAAATGAATACATAATTATAATAATTGGGATTTTATCAAATAGCACTCAGTTCTTTTGACAATCTTCACACTAATTAAAAGAGAAAAAAAAAACACTTCTTGTTGCTACATTCAACCCTTAAGAATGTTTAAAATTTCAAAATTAGTATGAACGGACAAAAAAACAAAAAAAAACTGAAAATGATTGTTAAAAGCGACACATGAGAACATATCGTCAATCATTGATGATTGAATGATTTTGATTGAAGTTTGTGTCAAAAATCTGTGACACAAAGAACTGAAACATTCTGCTCATAAAATAACATAAAACAATCATAAAAACCATTTCAAAGGACATATTGGTTCCATTGAGGCAAAATTTCAAACGGCAACCCCTATCTTGTGATATATCGTTTGAGAGGGCATAAAATTCTAAGACTTTTGGCATGAGCCAGACGTCGCTATCGTTTTTCGTTTTCCATATATTTAAGGTCAAAGTTTGATTTTGAAAAAATCAGAACTCTCATTTGAAAAATCGGAATTAAAAAAACTAGGGGTCTAAAATACTCTAAAAAGCAAGTCCTTATAAGAAAAAAAGACGGTTAATTTAGTCGAAATTTTGTTTTAGAGCGCCCCAACAGTTGTCAAAAATATTGCCCCTCAAGGGGTCTTTTTCAAAAATTACTAGGCACGACACCTATCGAGTGATACATCACTCAAAAAAGCGCATCAAACTGAGCATTTTGGTGTAAACCGCTGGTCGATATCGTGTTTGGCTTTTGATATATCGAATGGCAAAGTTAGATTTTCACCTATTGTCAAATTTCGATTTATCGGAAACGAAAAACGATATCGACCTGCAGTTTGCACCAAAATGCCTCGGAATTTTCGAGAAAGAACCCTTGAGGGCCAATTTTTTGACAACTGTTGAGGGCTCTAAAACCAAATTTCCACTTTTGTGGCAGAACCGTATTTTTTTCTTAAAAGGACTTGCTTTTTAGAGTATTTTAGACCCCTAGTTTTTTAAATTCCGACTTTTCAAATAAGAGTTCTGATTTTTTCAAAATCGAACTTTGACCTTCGATATATCGAAAACAAAAAACGATATCGACGCCTGGTTTTGTGCCAAAAGTCTTAGAATTTTATGCAATTTCAAACGATGTATCACAAGATAGGCAGGGGTTGCCGTTTGAAATTTTTGAGATGGCCCTCCTGGGGGCCCTCTAGGGGGGCTTGGGGGTTTTGACCCCTAAAAAATAAAGTTAATTATGAAGAATGGTCCAAACCGCAACTTTTTATCTCAACTCGTTCAAAAGTTGTCCGGGGGGGGGATACATCTGTTACACCCTGTATACAGGGTGGGCCTTAAGTCCCGGCACCCCTCTATAACTTTTGAACGGCTGCAGATAAAAAAAACAAACTTGGGAGGTGTTTATAACTTAATAGGAACTATTTTTTGAGGGGGTCAAAATTTTTGGGTCCCCCCTTTAAGGAGGGTTACTGACCCGCAACTCAAATTTTTCAAACGGCACCCCCTATCTTGTGATACATTGTTTGAAAGGGCATACAATTCTAAGACTTTTGGCGCAAATCGAAGGTCGATCCGTTTTTCGTTTTTGATACATCGAAGGTCAAAGTTCGATATGGATCTATTTTCAAAAAATCATTACTCCACTTTGAGATACTGGAATTTAAAACATTAGGAGTCTAAAATACTCCTAAAAGCGAGTTCTTTTCAGAAAAAAATACGGCTTTGACACAAATGTAGTCAAAGTTAGGATTTGGCGCCCCCGATAATTTTTTACGTTTAGGCTCCTCAGGGGGGCCTATCTCAAAAACTCTGTGAGACGACCCCTATCGCGTGATACATCGATCGAAAGGGTATTAGAAATTGAGCATTTTGGCGCTAATGGGAGGTTCATATCATTTTTTACGTTCGAGATATCGAATGTAACAGTTCGGCTTACAAAATTCGATATCTCGAACGTGAAAAATGATATGAACCTCTCATTTCTGCCAAAATGCTCAGTTTTTAATTCCCTTTCGATCGATGTATCACACGTTAGGGGTCGTCTCACTGAGTTTTTGAGATAGGCCCCCCTGAGGGGCCTAAACATGAAAATTATCGGGGCGCTAAATCCTAACTTTGACTAAATTTGTGTCAAAGCCGTATTTTTTTTCTGGAAAGGACTCGCTTTCAGGAGTATTTTAGACTCTTGATTTTTTAAATTCCGGTTTCTCAAGTGGAGTCATGATTTTTACTTTCTCACTCTAATGAAACTAGAAAAATCGAGAAAGTATTGCAATGGCGCAGAGATTTTTGATGCCTTTTGTTTCCATACTTGGCCCGCTGCGACTAACAATAAGTCAATCATGATAATTATAAAAATATTGGCTCTTATCATGCTTATACTATTCTAAAGAACATCCATCCATGACATTTCAATATTTCTGAAAAGTTTTTCGGTGTTTCTTCTGCACGCCACTGATAACGTATACATACATATGGACCTTATAGTAAATCTGGCTTGATACTCATGCACCTTTTGCCAACACTTTTAAGTGTTGCAGCTGCGACTTGTTTTTTTTTTTTTTTTTTTTAAACATTTATTTTTATGAAGACTTCCACAGTTGGAATTAATTCATTTTCTTATAACTAATTGCACATTATACTAATTATAAATATATCGTGTTGTTTAGAGTATATGCTATACTCATATCTAATTGTAGTTAAATTCTGGGACAAAATTTAACCTTTTTGCTTATGTATGTACTTACTAGAGTAGATGAATAATATTGACATAGTATATGTATAGTGTACATAGGTAAATACAATTTAGGGGTAATTACATGGCTATAGTTTATTTCTACTTGAGAAGAGTCAAGTTTACTGCCAAACCCTATCTTAAACTTCTATTTCAAACAACCCGCGCGACACCAGATCCAGTGGCGAATCGTGCATTTTGGAAATATTGAACTCATTAAAACCCATGAAAACTATCGAATTATCTAGGAATTGCCGATGACCAGCGGATTCGACATTTTCTATGGTTTCAAATATGGATGAACTACCATGTTGCCAAATAGCACGCTTCACTACTGACCAGATCCCGTAGTTACCGACCTACAAATTCATCGACGAAACTATAACGTGCCAGGAAGACACTTTTTTTTTAACCTTTTTATTAATGGCTACTTTGTCTTAAACAAATTAATCCATATTGTCCTAACCAATTAACTAGGAGTTAAAATAAATATAACAATTACTAAAGCCACTTTGGCCCCCAAAATTAGAACTAAAATGCCGCGTTGCGCCGCCGCCGAGACTAAAATTTGTCAAGACGATTGAGATGTTTCAACTTTTAAGCGCATATGCCTTTGTGAATTTGCGAGGGTGTGAAAGCATTGGAAATAAATTATCCTCGTAAGACGTGATAGCTTTCAAAGGGAGCTGCTCAAGTGAAGCCAGCGGGCAAAACGAGTCCAACGAATCAATCGACACCCGCGAAGAAACGGCCACATGGAAGGCTCTCATTGTCCTCCACTTCAAGAGTAGTAGTTGTGAATATACAATCTCTCCGACGTGAAAGATTTACGACCAACTGTGTCGAGACTGAGTTTTTTTTTTTTTTTTTTTTTTTTTTTTTTTTTTTTTTTTTTTTTTTTTTTACAGAGGGTGCACGTTGAGTCGGTGCTGTTGCCAAATTTGAGCCATCACGGACAAGAAAATTTGAGTGTTTTTTCAGTTCTAATTTTATGATTTTTGGAGAGGGTCGCATTCAGAGTTCGCAGATGGCCATGGAGGGGGAGGGGTGACCGTGTCCAGGAAATGGTGTTAATATGTTAGGTTCTTATGCACGGAAAAAAAAGATTAGTGAAAATAATCATACGGATACCTGATTTTGGCACCTGCTGTTATGGTAAACTTGACCAGAAGTATGGTACATGTACTGATACTTTGAGTAAATTCGACACGCAATCAGGTAACATCACCTAGTACCTAGTCAAAACATAGTATACTTCAGGTTAACATTACCATTTACCATAACATCTAGCAGGTGCCAAAAATAGGTACCTATCCGTATGGTTATTTTCACAGTACTTTTTCCCAAACTAAGGATTATAATGGGAACTAGACCAACAATTAATAAAAACTTCTGAGACGTTTCGGCGCACTCACAGCACCATTATCGATTGGAAAATTATAAAAATAAAAACAAAATACTCAGAACGAGGAGCACACTCCACTCAAGTTGAAAGAGGGGCTGATTAACGAAATACCGCAACATCGCGGTTATACATAAACAAAACAGAAGTTTTTATTTATTGTTGGTCTAGTTCCCATTTTAATCCTTAGTTTGTCTGTGATGTTTTTTTGGCCATTTACTTTGTAATTGTTTTAATGTTATTATGGAATGAGAAATAAATAATAATAATGATATTTTCAGGAGTGAACATAAATAGTTTTCAATATGATGTTTAAAGAAGTCGAAGACAGACTGAAATAGTACAGACAAAAGGGGGATGATTTTACGGCTTTGGTCTACTTGGCGAGCTCCAGTCCATCGGCGGATACAGGAATCTGTCTGTCTTTCTCTTCTCCCATTTGAATGGGTGTGTTAGAAAAAGACGGAGATAAGGACTAAAGTCACGTGATGGCCCCCTCTCCTATCCTTTTTCTAACACGCGTGTTCAAATGGTCGGAGAGAGAGAAAGACAATGTCCTGTATCCGCCAGAAGGTTGAAAACGATGATGATATTTCACGAATTTTTTCACTGAGTTTTTGCCACGTGAAATTTGGCAACCATGTATTTTCTCCATTTAAATTCACCAAAAAGGTCGAATGCTTCAGTCGTCGGCGATGACCAGGCATTTCGACCTTTCTAATGAGTTTAAGTGGGGAAAAAGAACGTTGCCAAATCGCGTACGCCTTGCCCCTGAGTGCGACGACGTAATTTGTTATAAATGCTTTTAAGCTGACCTTCAACACGTTCCTCGAAAGTTTCCCTCAGGGGCGTCGCGTGCAATTTGGCAGCAATGTATTCTATCCATTTAAACTCATATAAAAGATCGAATCCAGGGGGTTCACAGTGCACAAGGAAAATTCGATATATTTAATGAGTTTAAATGGAGCAGTTGCATTGTTGCCAGATGGCACGTGACGCCATACTGGTTTCCCTGCTTGAGATATTAAACTGAAGAGGACTAGGCTAGTCTCATCACTCATGAAAAATGTACTGAACTCAAGGTGTCGAGAAAAGTGAGGGGATTATTTGGTGTGTCGTTTAAACAGGATGAATCTCCCAATGAAGGATCAGAGGGGTCTCGCCTGCCCAGGTCGTAACAAAATGGATTGCAGGCATCGTCACTGAAAAAGGATGCTATCACTCATGATCTCCTCATGAACTTGAAAGAATCACAAAATATTTCAAAATGTATGTAAATTGTTCCGGATACAGTAGCATAAGCCGTTTGGCAACGGTGGTTTCCCTTTATTTAAGTTTGTATATAAAGCAATCAATTTTTCATCGAAAGCATTTCTTCCCTAAATAATCGATTGTTTTACAAGGTTATAAATGGAGGAAAACAATAATTGTTGCCAAACGGCACGCATCGCCACTCCTTGGAAATCATATAATTTGGCTGTCAAAGAAGTTTTCAGATAGAGAACAGTGAAGTTAGAAGATGTAGTTTTCAGAAGTTTTCAGAAGTCAGTCGACGTAAAAAGGGGGGGCAGGGGCGCCATTTCTGACTTTCCTAGGGGGGGGGGGGGGGGGAAGGCCCTTCAAAATTTTGGATGATTTTTTTTTTTTTTTTGGCCTTGCATCTTCAAAAAAATCTCTCTGACTTGATTTTTCGGCCACATTGAAAATCCTTGGGTGGGACGCCCCCCCTGCCCTTCCCCAAATTGCGCCACAGGGGGGGGGGGAACTCAAGCCCCCTACATCTTTATCGAAAAGGGCTCAAAAAAGAGAAAAACAAACGCTGTAACACCTTAAGCCTATTTTCCTAATTGGAACTGCAGGGGAGGGAGAGAGAGAGAGAGAGAGAGAGAGAGAGAGAGAAAGAGAGAGAGAGAGAGAGAGAGTCATCAAATTCCTTCAAGCCTTCAACTTTTGAACTCACGGACCGCCACTGTTGCGAGCGCATGAAACCGTCCAATTCTCACTGATCTGAATAGCCGGATTCAGCAATCTGGCACCTGCGCATTCTTCCCATTTGAATGAACGATAAACAATCAATTCTTGAAAGGGCTATTGCCCACTGAGTAATCGATTGTTTCTCACGCAATCAAATGAGAAGAATAAACTGTTGCCAGATTGCTGGAGCCGCCGATGCTGATGTGCATGAAAAGGTTTGTAACGCGAATGGATAGAAAAGAAAATAGAAGAAAACAAACGCGGCCTTAATTGGTGCAACTTGACAACACTGTTTCTCTTTCTCTCCGCATGTAAATGCAGTGTATGCAGGGAAAATTTGCTCTGGTTCGAGAAGTGTGACTGTGTGAGTTGAGACTGTGAATGTGAGAGTGTGGGTGCGTTGTGCGTTATGCGAATAACCAAGAGGGTAATTATTGAGTGGAATGAGGGGAGGGGGGAGGGGGAAGACTTGGGACCCCGCACTGCCCTCCCGCCCGGACCACTTACCACGGCACAAAACACAAGTAATACCCTATTGTTTAGATTGCCATGCACATCGTACCCAACACCTATAACGCACTCTAGATGTATTCGACAACACCAGAGTTGTCATATCTCGGATGAATGGTGTTGTTCTGGAATTCATCGGAGCGTTGCACCGCAGAAGTTAGTATGGGTCTACATATGAATCATTTCAGTGTTCAATTTATACCACCAAAGCGTATTTTCCTGAATGATCTAGTAAATCTTTTCAGGCAGGCTGCTTACCTTCGTATCCCAAACAACACGGAACAGAAAGACTGGCAATGCAACGTAACTTTGTGATGGTAAACATGTTCACATAGTTTACCATACTCTAGGGAAGTCAACCATACCTACTTTTTGGCAGACGCCACAAAAACAGCTATGAGTATACATATATGGTAAATTGTACCAGTCTTTTTTTGTTTTCGTGAAATATATCAAATAGGTGGGGGGCTCATTTAAGCTTTACGTTTCTGAGGGGTTCAGAAAAACCTGAAAAAGCACCTACACCAAGTATCGGTTTGAAATGCAAAGGTTTGACATCAGCCTGAGCAAAATTTTTAAGAGACCGTTTGCGAAAATAAGCCTCATCAGGGTTCTGTAACCTAATGTATGTTGCATTGGTGTGATTCTCGCCCTGGTAAAAATCATCAAAAAAATCTCAGCATGAGTTTTGGAACGTGATCTCATGCTGAGTTCAAGATACTTTCTACAAATCATGAGATCATCATGAGATCAACATGAAATTAGGTTCCAAATCTCATGTTGATATTGTTTTCATGATTTTTGATGAGGATTATTACCAGCAAGGTAAGTCCTGGATTTTGCAGTGCGAAGCACGCACACTTCAAGAGTTTTTCCGAGCGTAAGATTTGCGTTTGGACAAAAACTATACTCAAAAATACAAATATGGCATCTATGGTTAAATTTTGATCAGTACTTATAAACGCCGGAAATGACACAACCCAGCATACTAAGGCGATCAAAAATATTAAAAAATCTGTTCAACCTGTTATCTTTGATGAGTAAGTTTGTTTGCAAAATGTATGAATATAATCGTTGGATGCCAGATTTCTGTAATCTTCCTCTGCTCCTTATTAGTATGCCGGGTTTTACTATGACATCCAGTATGAGCCCATTAAGTCCATTAAGAGTGGGTTTAATTAGTTCAGGAGAGCTGTAATCCTTGAGCTTCGATCCATAAGCGCGCAAAATAAAAGCTGCACGTCGTCGCGACGCGTCGTTTTCAAAATGTGGTCCAACCCCTCCTTTGATTTACATGAGTCTTCTCCCCAAATCAGGAGGCGCTCGAAAATTATAGAGCGCATGACAGGACTAACCTTTCCATTTCTATGGATCTTGATCCCAACCGGCGTTCAACTCAACTACTCTTCACTCATCGAGGGAGAGATATCTATAAGTAAGCATCAAAAACGACATACTGGGTCCGCGACATTCACCATCCATTATAGTGTTAATTATTGTACTAATTTTTAGTGTTTTAGAATAATTCTACGCCTACAATTTCACTTCATCGTCCCTATCTGATGTATTTTGCGACGCTGATTTCAGTAAAAAAGGAAAAGGAAAAAGTATGAGTTTTGAGAAAAAACTGAGGCCGAATTTGAAATCAGCGGGTCAAAATACGCAAATAACTCAGCGCGAAGGGTGAGAAAGAGGTATAGTGTGATGAGGAAACCTTGTTTTACGTTCATACCAGCCGGACACACTATGTCGTTAAGGCGTAAAAATCGATATCTTTAGTTTTGTGGGTCTTATCATTCGGTATGAGGCATTTTTGTGTTTATAGCTGCATTGTTATTTTGGTTTGTTTTTGTTGTTGTTGTTGTTGTTTTTTTTTTTTGTGAGTGTTTATTGGCTTATGCTCCCTCGACTCACGAGGAACCTACGTCCACCGATAAACATATTGAAAGAAAGTTTAATGTAAAGTCTACTGTCTGCAGACATTGAAGAGATTAGAAGAGTTTTTCGAAGAGTTTAGAAACACCCATATGACCACAGGGTAAAGGATGATCTGAGACAATCAAATTCTGTCGCCCTGGCCGAGGTCGGGAGACGAACCCGGGACCTCTGGGTCAGCAGTCAGTTTTGCTAACCACTTTGGTTTGTTTTGTTTTTGTTTTATCTCGAATATGATTGGCTTGTGTGTGTTATATTGCTTAGTGTTAGTGGTCTATATAACTTGACAACCACGCGCTCTTATTTCAGAGGTTCGCGCGAAAAAAGCTCCCGAGGCTGTATCTCAAAAAGGGGTCCACCAGCATCCTTCGATGCGATCGAGGGGCCCCTATGCCCCCCGCCCATAAGAGTAACGGTCTTTTTACTCTCAAAAGTCGTGCGTTCATTTGCAGGTTCTAGTCGAGTGGGCTCCTGACGGTAACTGGTCTGCGGAACTAGAAAGCCCTGCGTCAGCGTCCTTCCCCGTAATATTCACCACGCGCGGGGCTTCGTGCAGGATTGCCAGATACACGGAAGAAAATTTCCCTACACTGAAAAAAAGAGATAGTAATTACCAGAAGCCAGTGGTGAAGCGTGCGATTTGGCAACGTTCTCCCATTTAAACACATTAGAAAGATCGAAATGCCTGGTCATCGCCGATGACCAGAGCGTTCGACTTTTTTGATGAATTTAAATGGAAAAAAAATACATTGATGCCAAATTTCTCGCTTCGCCACGGCCAGAAGCACAACGATATTAGAGCCTAGGTATAAGGGATTGTGCTATTTCCAGAATTATTATAGTGTTCATTAGCGCAACGAGAGTTTCTTCATCTCTCTCTCTTCTCCATTAAGAAACGTACGTTAGACAAGGATGGACAAGGGGATAAAACCCCCTCCTTCTGTCCTTTTTCTACTCATACATTCAAATGGGAAATGAGAGAGACGGAAGAGATCCTGGTTGCGCCAGTGCAACGAGAGTTTCTTCATATCTCTCTCCTCCATTAAGAAACGTAAGTTGAACAAGGATAGACAAGGGGAAAAAACCCCCCCCTTCTGTTTTTTTCCTACTTATACATTCAAAGGGGAAATGAGAGAGATGGAAGAGATCCTGGTTGCGTCAGTGCAACGAGAGTTTCTTCATCTCTCTCTGTCCTCCATTAAGAAACGTATGTTAGACAAGGATGGACAAGGGGATAAACCCCCCCCCCCCTTTTGTCCTTTTCATACTTATACATTCAAAGGGGAAATGAGAAAACGGAAGAGATCCTGGTTGCGCCAGTGCACGAGGGGTTTCTTCATCTCTTCTCTTTCCTCCATTAAGAAACGTATGTTAGACAAGGATGGACAAGGGGATAACCCCCCCCCTTTTGTCCTTTTCCTACTTATACATTCAAATGGGAAATGAGAGAGACGGAAGAGATCCTGGTTGCGCCAGTGCAACGAGAGTTTCTTCATCTCTCTCTGTCCTCCATTAAGAAACGTATGTTAGACAAGGATGGACAAGGGGATAAAACCCCCTCCTTCTGTCCTTTTCCTACTTATACATTCAAATGGGAAATGAGAGAGATGGAAGAGATCCTGGTTGCGCCAGTGATAGTGTTTATACCAGGGCTCTTAACATTTTTTTTTAGGACATTTTGGTATTTCGACCATATCCTAAGCCCCGGTATTATACGAACCTTGGTTTGTCCAAACCAATAGTTTGGCTCAACCACAAGGCAATCCGGTAGGCTGCCAAACTACTAGTTTAAGGATGAGAACAAAGAAGGCTCGACCCCTATTAACAGCACTGCGTTGCTATTACAAGCATAGCCGTAGCCAGGATATTGTCTTTCTTTCTCTTAGCCAATTTAAACGCATGTGTTAGAAAAGGATGGATATAGGGGCTGTCACGTGACTTCAGCCCCTCTTTCTGCCTAGAGTCCCTTGATGGAAATATTGTATAGGGAGTACCGACACGAGCTCAACGAGTTGTGATTGGTCGTTGGTTTTAGGCTCTCACGGAGTCGAGCAGGAGTCGACGACATCGAAGGCTCCACACGAAAGGAGTCGATTCGTACAGGAACGCATGGGAACGGACCGGAATGCCGGCAAATCCGCCAGTCCACCACTGATCCACTGTCGAACTTAACCTTCGAATGCGTTCACGCGGTCGACAAAATCGACTCCTGTCAAAATGCATAAAGCGTCGTGTCGGTACTCCCTATACAATATTTCCATCAAGGGACTCTATTTTTGCCCTTTTTAACACATGCGTTCAAATGGGCTAAGAGAGAGATAGACAGTATCCTGGATCCGGCAACGATGTGAATCGGGGTAACTTCCTGAGTCATCAATGCAATATGGCGAGACCATAAAGCATCTCGCCGTGGCGATTCCCTATTTTCTCCTAAACCGGACCAACATTTATTCCTCCTCCACGTCCCCTCCCTCACCCTCCCTCCCCCCTCCCCCGTTGCCAGCGCCCTCTACCCATACAGATCCCGAATCACGACCACCTACCTCCGCTCCGCCCGCGCCGCGCCGCCTTTTTATTTTTGCAAAGGCAGATAAATGCAATTTTACGTAACCCAAGCAAAGCGCCTCTATCATAAAGAATGTCCGTGATAATTCCTCATAAACTTGAATCGGCTGACTATGGGGCTGGGGGAACGAACTCCACGAATCGATGCATCGATTTATAGATTCGCATGAGCGAGCTCTAAGAGTCCTATCCCTATCCATGTTGTATAATGGTGTTATACGCGGCTGTTTTCCTTTTTTTTTTGTTTCTATTGTTTATTTTGTTCTTGTTTAGTTTTTTTCTTAAATTTATAAATTTCGATGATACATAATAATACAGTGGCATCTGTTTATAGCGGAACCTCACGGGGCGGATACATTTTTCCGTTAATATCAGGTTTCCGCTATCAGCAGGTTTCCCGGGATGGAAAAAAAAAAAAAGAAAAATTGAAAATTAAAAGGGCCCAACGGGTTTTTTACCTTCATTTCCCTTTCGACACTTCGGAACTTAATTAAATCTTTAAAACTCATTAAATCATCAAAACTTTGAAACTTTAAAAATTAAAATTTTTAAAGTTTTAAAAAAAAAAAAAAAAAAAAAAAAGTCCAGTTTTAAACTGTTGAGAGACAGAAGTTACCCGTTTTTCTAATAATATTGCCTCTTTTCTCAAAATTTTTTCCGTTAAATCCCCTTTTAAAAACCTACCGTCTCCGCGTTGGACAGGTTCCGCTATGAGCAGGCTGTTTTACATTGATTTACCATAGCAATTCCACGGGACCGGAAAAATTTCCGATAACATCAGGCTTTCGCTACCAAGGTCCAAGAGGTTCCGTTATAGACAGGTGCCACTGAAATTAGTTTGACTTTGGTTTAGCGTATATGAAAACTGGGAAATAGACGGGAGGTACAAAAAATAAGAGAGAAAAGTAAAACTAGGGAGGTGATCTAGTCTGTATCAGTATGGTTTGGCCCTTTTGGGGGAAAGGGGGGCCCCCCGTATTAGAGCGAATGATAGGGCTTTTGGGGGCCCCTGCATCATCGTAAGAGCCCCCCTTTAGGCTTATACGTCTGGGAAATTTAGAGCCAGTCCCCCTCTGGGTTTTGCAATTAGCGAATCAAAGTTTGAAAAGTGATCAGTAACCTAAATACAATTTAGGTTACTTAAAAGAACTGAACCTACAAATGAGCTTCGAGCATTCTATTACAGTTATAAAAGTGCTTCAAATCAATCCGGTTTGACAAGTGGGAGCTGATTTGGCCGTCACAAACCTTTGAGTAAAAAAGACCCCCGAGGGTAAATAAAATAATTGCAGGGGAATTGAATGTGACGCACCAAGAGGCAATTGAGTCGCCAGAAGATGTCAGAAGCTTTCAGAGTGACATTTTGGAAGTTTTGAAGTGTTTGAGTCATTTTTTGTATAGGAATGATAGCTCAATATTACTCTAATCAGGGGCGCCATTTCAGATTTTCCTTGGGGGGGGGGGGGACAAGGCCCTCCAAAAATTTGGATGACTTTTTTTTTTTTTTTTTTTTTTTTTTTGCCTTGCATCTTAAAAAAAATTTCTCCATCTCTCTGACTTGATTGGGGGGGGGGGGGGGGGGCTCCAAAAATTTGAATGACCTTTTTTTTTTTTTTTTTGCCTTGCATCTTAAAAAAAAATCTCTCTGACTTGATTTTTCGGCCACATTGAAAATCCTTGGGGGGGCAATTGCCCCCCCCCTGCCCTCCCCCAAATGGCGCCCCTGACTCTAATTTTACGTTGATGATTGAATACTGTTCTACTGATGCAGTGATGCATCCTTGAAGAGCAGTCCAAGGACCTAATGTATCTTTGAACACAGGAAAAATGGTATGCGAAAATTGCAAAAAAAAAAAAAAAAAAAAAAAAAAAAAAAAAAAAAAGACCAAGCAGGGGAACTCCAATACAATTTATGTATTGGTAAAGCGTGTCGCAATAGGTCTGTATGCAGCCACGCCAGCAAGCAAGTCCGCTCGCGCCGTATATGAAATTTGAATTACGCGGTCTTGAGCTCGGGGTAAGGATCCTCTATATTTTCTCAAAAACCTGTAGAGTAAAATCAAATCGGTAGGGTGAAAATCTTGTTCAATAAGTCTAGTGGCTGTAAAAAAATTGATTGAAAACTTTGATCCTCGGCATAGTTAAAAACCCGGGTAAAAAAGTCGATTCTACTCATTTGCATGAATACAAGTAAATTCGAACGTCCCGCTACAGCGTGGACCTCCAGAAAACCGTCAGAGGCAGCGTCAGTCTCTAGTCTCTCTCTCTCTCTCTCTCTCTCTCTCCTCTCTCTCTCTCCTCTCTCTCTCTCTCTCTCTCTCCTCTCTCTCTCTCTCTCTCTCTCTTCTCTCTCTCTCCTCTCTCTCTCTCTCTCTCTCTCTCTCTCTCTCTCTCTCTCTCTCTCTCTTCTTTCTCCTCTCTCTCTCTCTCTCACTCGTCGGTTTGCAACGGAGCGTTGCTGGGCTATGAAGAGCGGGTTTGAGTAGCGGGGCCAATCATAAGACTGTCAAAATCAGAGAAGGATGAGCTTTAGCTTGTGTGTGTAAACTCAGTATATTTTCTATGTGTTCAAGCGACGAAGTCACCAACACACTTACCAATCTGTGTGAGTGTGCATCGAAGACAAATCAAAGACTACGAAGTCAGCGCTGATATTTCAACGGAAAAGTCTAAAAAAACAAAATAAAAACAGTAGAGGCATCAAATGACTCAAAAAAAAAGAAAAATAGAACGTGTCTGATTGAGAGTGTACGAGTGTACGTACTTAAACATTTCTCAAAAATACACAATACGACCGAAGCATTTAGTTTTTGATTCATATCCTGAAAACTAAAGCTCCAAAACACACTTGGCCACCGGAGGGCGCCACTTACACTGTACTATATTATTCGTTGTATGCAGCAAAAACGAGATAAAGAAACTTGCCGCACACTTCGTATGACACGCTTAGAAAAAAACAGGGTATTCATTTTACATATTAGAAAAATTACAGTTCGAAAAATGCCAATTTCGAAAAAACTATTAATAAATTGCAAAAATGTTACTATGATTTATCAAAAAAATTGCTAGTAAAACTATTTTTTGTGTGCAAAATCAGCAAGATTTTTTGGAAAAGTAAAGTTCATTAAAAAAGTATCATTTTCCGAGCCTCTACAAAGTTATGAGACGTTGAATTTATGTCCCCCCCCCACAAATGTGATTTTTGTTTCTTTCACTTTTTTCTTCTAATCGTTTTATGGAATATCTGCTCGGATGAAAAGATGCCCAACCTTCGTCAGAGCATCCTTAGACCTTAAAAAAGTATCATTTTCTTAGCATCTACAAAGTTATGAGACGTTGAATTTTGGTTTTATTTATCCCCCCCCCCCCCAAAACTGGAGTTTTCATACGTTTCTCTTTTTTCTTCTAATCGTTTTAAAGAATATCTGCTCGGTTGAAAAGGTGCCCAACCTTCTCCAGGACATCCCTAGACCTTAAAAAATATTCTTTTCCGAGCCTCTACAAAGTTATGAGACACTGAATTTTGGTTTAATTTCCCTCCCTCCCCCAAAATGTCATTTTCGTTTCTTTCTCTTTTTTCATCGTTTCGTTTTACAGAATATCGGCTTGGATAAAAAGATGCGCAACCTTCTCCAGAACACCCCTAGACCTTAAAAAAGTCTCATTTTTCGAGCCTCTACAAAGTTATGAGACGTTGAATTTTGGTTTTTTTTATTTTTTTTTCCTCCAAAAATGTGCGTTTCGTTCCTTTCTCTTTTCCTTATAATCGTTTTAAAGAATATCTGCTAGGATGAAAAGGGGCCCAACCTTCTCCAGAGCATCCCAAGACCTTAAAAAAGTATCATTTTTCGAGTCTCTACAGAGTTTAGACACTTTTAATTTTGGTTTTATTTTTTTTTTTTTTTTCCTCCAAAAATGTGATTTTCGTTCCTTTCTCTTTTTTCATCTTTTCGTTTTAAAGAATATCTGCTCGGATAAAAAGATACGCAACCTTCGCCAGAGCATTCCTAGACCTTAAAAAATTCTCATTTTGCGAGCCTCTACAATGTTATGACACAATCACTTTTGGTTTCATTTATGTTTATTTTTACCGAAAACCTGTTTTTCGTTTCTTTGTCTTTTTTTATCCATTCGTTTTACAGAATATCTGCTCGGATAGAAAGATGCGCAACCTTCTCCAAAGCATCCTTAGACCTTAAAAAAGTATCATTTTCCGAGCATCTAAAATGTTATGAGACGTTGAATTTTGGTGTTATTTATTCCCCCCACCCCCAAAATGTGATTTTCGTACCGTTCTCTTTTTTCTTCTAATCGTTTTAAAGAATATCTGCTCGGATGAAAAGATGCCCAACCTTCTCCAGGGCATCCCTAGACCTTAAAAAAGTCTCATTTTCCGATCCTCTATAAAGTTATGAGACGTTGAGTTGTGGTTTTATTCCCCCCCCCCCCAAAATGTGATTTTCGTTTCTGTCTCTTTTTTCCTCTAATCGTTTTAAAGAATATCGGTCGGCTCGTATAAAAAGATGCGCAACCTTCTCCAGA